>OX637701.1:15213126-15813126 GCA_951802165.1 Adalia decempunctata
GAAAACCTACATTTTGATACCAAAATCACCCATGTAGCCCACATAGGTAATGAAATATTCAACTTTTTATTTTTCGACTTTTCATTCTCGAGTTCTGTTCACGAGCTCACACCACCCAAGGTGAGGGTGCTGTCGGTCTGCAAAAGTGCTATTATTGTAGATTCGAAGAGGAAGTACAACTTCCAGATTCAATAATAACGTTAGATTCTCTCCAAACATATTTTTTATTGACAAATATGGTGTTTTTAGGGGGTCATACCCCTTTGTCATTTTTCACCCAAAATTTGAAATTTTTAAAATCGCTTGTATTCTGCAGAGATACTTGGGGCTATGCTGATCAACATAGTATAAATAACTATTGGCAGCGATGAGAGGAACGGAAGTTATGACGGTTTGAAATTTACGATTTTTCAAAAAATGCCATTTGACAAGGTCAAAATCTTAACGGTTATAGTTAGGACTTTGAAATATCTTTTATTGAATGGAGCGACCTCGAAAACCTACATTTTGATACCAAAATCACCCATGTAGCCCCCATAGGTATTGAAATATTCCACTTTTAATTTTTCGATTTTTCATTTTCGAGTTCTGTTCACGATCTCACACCACCCAAGGTAAGGGTACTGTCGGTCCGCAAAGGTGCTATTATTGTAGATTCGAAGAGGAAGTACAACTTCCAGATTCAATAATAACGTTAGATTCTCTACAAATATATTTTTTATTGACAAATATGGTGTTTTTAGGGGGTCATACCCCTTTGTCATTTTTCACCCAAAATTTGAAATTTTTCAAATCGCTTGTATTCTGCACAGAGATACTTGGGGCTATGCTGATCAACATAGTATAAATAACTATTGGCGGCGATGAGGGGGACAGAAGTTATGATGGTTTGAAATTTTCGATTTTTCAAAAATTGCCATTTGACAGGTCAAAATCTAAACGGTGATAGTTAGGGCTTTGAAATATCTTTTATTGAATGGAACGACCTCGAAAACCCACATTTTGATACCAAAATCACCCATGTAGCTCCCATAGGTAATGAAATATTCCACTTTTTATTTTTCGATTTTTCATTTTCGAGTTCTGTTCACGAGCTCACACCACCCAAGGTAAGGGTGCTGTCGGTCCGCAAAAGTGCTATTATTGTAGATTCGAAGAGGAAGTACAACCTCCAGATTCAATTATAACGTTAGATTCTCTCCAAATATATTTTTTATTGACAAATATGGTGTTTTAAGGGGGTCATAACCCTTTGTCATTTTTCACCCAAAATTTGAAATTTTTCAAATCGCTCATATTCTGCACAGAGATACTTGGGGCTATGCTGATCAACATAGTATAAATAACTATTGGCGGCGATGAGGGGGACAGAAGTTATGATGGTTTGAAATTTTCGATTTTTCAAAAATTGCCATTTGACAGGTCAAAATCTAAACGGTGATAGTTAGGGCTTTGAAATATCTTTTATTGAATGGAACGACCTCGAAAACCCACATTTTGATACCAAAATCACCCATGTAGCTCCCATAGGTAATGAAATATTCCACTTTTTATTTTTCGATTTTTCATTTTCGAGTTCTGTTCACGAGCTCACACCACCCAAGGTAAGGGTGCTGTCGGTCCGCAAAAGTGCTATTATTGTAGATTCGAAGAGGAAGTACAACCTCCAGATTCAATAATAACGTTAGATTCTCTCCAAATATATTTTTTATTGACAAATATGGTGTTTTAAGGGGGTCATAACCCTTTGTCATTTTTCACCCAAAATTTGAAATTTTTCAAATCGCTCATATTCTGCACAGAGATACTTGGGGCTATGCTGATCAACATAGTATAAATAACTATTGGCGGCGATGAGGGGGACAGAAGTTATGATGGTTTGAAATTTTCGATTTTTCAAAAATTGCCATTTGACAGGTCAAAATCTAAACGGTGATAGTTAGGGCTTTGAAATATCTTTTATTGAATGGAACGACCTCGAAAACCCACATTTTGATACCAAAATCACCCATGTAGCTCCCATAGGTAATGAAATATTCCACTTTTTATTTTTCGATTTTTCATTTTCGAGTTCTGTTCACGAGCTCACACCACCCAAGGTAAGGGTGCTGTCGGTCCGCAAAAGTGCTATTATTGTAGATTCGAAGAGGAAGTACAACCTCCAGATTCAATTATAACGTTAGATTCTCTCCAAATATATTTTTTATTGACAAATATGGTGTTTTTAGGGGGTCATACCCCTTTGTCATTTTTCACCCAAAATTTTAAATTTTTCAAATCGATCATATTCTGCACAGAGATACTTGGGGCTATGCTGATCAACATAGTATAAATAACTATTGGCGGCGATGAGGAGGACAGAAGTTATGATGGTTTGAAATTTTCGATTTTTCAAAAAATGCCATTTGACAGGTCAAAATCTAAATGGTGATAGTTAGGGCTTTGAAATATCTTTTATTGAATGGAGCGACCTCGAAAACCTACATTTTGATAATAAAATCACCCATGTAGCCCCCATAGGTAATGAAATATTCCACTTTTTATTTCTTGATTTTTCATTTTGAGTTCTGTTCACGAGCTCACACCACCCAAGGTAAGGGTGCTGTCGGTCCGCAAAAGTGCTATTATTGTAGATTCGAAGGGGAAGTACAACCTCCAGATTCAATTATAACGTTAGATTCTCTCCAAATATATTTTTTATTGACAAATATGATGTTTTTAGGGGGTCATACCCCTTTGTCATTTTTCACCCAAAATTTTAAATTTTTCAAATCGATCATATTCTGCACAGAGATACTTGGGGCTATGCTGATCAACATAGTATAAATAACTATTGGCGGCGATGAGGAGGACAGAAGTTATGATGGTTTGAAATTTTCGATTTTTCAAAAAATGCCATTTGACAGGTCAAAATCTAAATGGTGATAGTTAGGGCTTTGAAATATCTTTTATTGAATGGAGCGACCTCGAAAACCTACATTTTGATAATAAAATCACCCATGTAGCCCCCATAGGTATTGAAATATTCCACTTTTCATTTTTCGATTTTTCACTTTCGAGTTCTGTTCACGATCTCACACCACCCAAGGTAAAGGTGCTGTCGCTCCGCAAAAGTGCTATTATTGTAGATTCGAAGAGGAAGTACAACTTCCAGATTCAATAATAACGTTAGTTTCTCTCCAAATATATTTTTTATTGACAAATATGGTGTTTTTAGGGGGTCATACCCCTTTGTCATTTTTCACCCAAAATTTTAAATTTTTCAAATCGCTCATATTCTGCACAGAAATACTTGGGGCTATGCTGATCAACATAGTATAAATAACTATTGGCGGCGATGAGAGGAACGGAAGTTATGACGGTTTGAAATTTCCGATTTTTGAAAAAATGCCATTTGACAGGTCAAAATCTAAACGGTGATATTTAGGGCTTTGAAATATCTTTTATTGAATGGAGCGACCTCGAAAACCTACATTTTGATACCAAAATCACCCATGTAGCCCCCATAGGTAATGAAATATTCCACTTTTTATTTTTCGATTTTTCATTTTCGAATTCTGTTCACGAGCTCATACCACCCAAGGTAAGGGTGCTGACGCTCAGCAAAAGTGCTATTATTGTAGATTCGAAGAGGAAGTACAACTTCCAGATTCAATAATAACGTTAGTTTCTCTCCAAATATATTTTCTATTGACAAATATGGTGTTTTTAGGGGGTCATACCCCTTTGTCATTTTTCAAATCGCTCATATTCTGCACAGTGATACTTGGGGCTATGCTGATCAACAAAGTATAAATAACTATTGGCGGCGATGAGAGAGACGGAAGTAATGACGGTTTGAAATTTCCGATTTTTAAAAAAATACCATTTGACAGGTCAAAATCTAAACGGTGATAGTTAGGGCTTTGAAATATCTTTAATTGAATGGAGCGACCTCGAAAACCTACATTTTGATACCAAATTCACCCATGTAGCCCCCATAGGTAATGAAATATTCCACTTTTTATTTTTCGATTTTTCATTTCCGAGCTCTGTTCACTAGCTCTCACCACTCAAGGTAGGGGTGCTGTCCATGGGCGTATTGGGGGGGGGCACGGGGCACGTCCTTTCCCCCCCAGACGGTATTTTTGTGCAGTATTTTACTGTAGAGATTCCATCACAGTACACAGTTCTTGTTGATTTTTTTACCCGTCTTTACCCGTGGTGTCTCATAATTTCCCCAAAGGTCTCTTGCTCCCCAAAGGTGAAATTTTGTCTCTGTTAGCAAGGTTTTGCAGATATGGGATTTTCAATACAGTTTGTCAACCAGGGTCTCTCCTAAATATTCAACCTGATTAACTGTATTGAAGATTGTAGGTGCGTTATGCTTGATCAGCTTCCTCTTTTTGGCGGAAGACTTATATGTATACAGGGTCTTTCACGAGGAACCTCACCCATATTTATACGGGAAACTACTGAACGTATTTTCATGAAATTCAGCTCTTATAAGTATTTCACGATGCTGATGAAATCTAAAATATTTTCAAGGCATGAGCACCTCCGGTTTTTCCGGAAATGACGTCAACTTCCGTTTTTCAAATTAGAACATAATTTTTTTATTGCAGAAATAGATTCCTTAGAAAATTTCAAGTTATTTTGATGTAACATTTTTCAGTTTTGGTTGGAAAAATCTCTCTGAGCGGGAAAATTCGAAAAAAAAATCGAAAATAGAGCTCCGCTGAAACAAGAATAACTTCGAGGTTTTTGGATGGAAAATTTTCATTTTTGGGATTTTTCAAGATGTAAGATTGATGTATCCACTTTGGAAATCGAAATCGCGATTCATGATACAGGGGGTGAAAAAATCGCTTTCAAAGTTAGGGATGACAAAATCGTGAAAAATCAATTTTTTCAAATAAGAACCCCATTTTTTTATGGCAGATATTGAATCTACATTAAAAAATAATGTGAGTGTATGCATCACACCCTTGCCCTAAAGTGGATATTTTCTGAGTTATTCACAAAAAACTGTTTTTTTTTCTTGAATTTTCAGCTATTTCTTTTCCCTTCACGCCAAAAAGATGAAATTTTCAGGAACTGTTACTCAAACCATGTTTTAGATTTTACTACCCTAATATGCAAGAGAAAAAAGTTACAGGTTGTTCCTAAATAGATGGCGAATTTGGATTCGAATTTGTATCGGAAACCTCTTTATTTCAACTAATCGGCCATCGGTTTTCTCTCCAGTGATAAATAAATAATTCCTTATGAACCATATGCAAAAACTTACCATGTTTTACATTCTTTTTTTTTAATGATAGATATCATTAATTACATGCTACTGAATAAAGAGGAATTTGGCAGATGTAATTAATGATATCTATCATTAAAAAAAAAGAATGTAAAACATGGTAAGTTTTTGCATATGGTTCATAAGGAATTATTTATTTATCACTGGAGAGAAAACCGATGGCCGATTAGTTGAAATAAAGAGGTTTCCGATACAAATTCGAATCCAAATTCGCCATCTATTTAGGAACAACCTGTAACTTTTTTCTCTTGCATATTAGGGTAGTAAAATCTAAAACATGGTTTGAGTAACAGTTCCTGAAAATTTCATCTTTTTGGCGTGAAGGGAAAAGAAATAGCTGAAAATTCAAGACGAAAAACAGTTTTTTGTGAATAACTCAGAAAATATCCACTTTAGGGCAAGGGTGTGATGCATACACTCACATTATTTTTTAACGTAGATTCAATATCTGCCATAAAAAAATGGGGTTCTAATTTGAAAAAATCGATTTTTCACGATTTTGTCATCCCTAACCTTGAAAGCGATTTTTTCACCCCCTGTATCATGAATCGCGATTTCGATTTCCAAAGTGGATACATCAATCTTACATCTTGAAAAATCCCAAAAATGAAAATTTTCCATCCAAAAACCTCGAAGTTATTCTTGTTTCAGCGGAGCTCTATTTTCGATTTTTTTTTCGAATTTTCCCGCTCAGAGAGAATTTTCCAACCAAAACTGAAAAATGTTACATCAAAATAACTTGAAATTTTCTAAGGAATCTATTTCTGCAATAAAAAAATGATGTTCTAATTTGAAAAACGGAAGTTGACGTCATTTCCGGAAAAACCGGAGGTGCTCATGCCTTGAAAATATTTTAGATTTCATCAGCATCGTGAAATACTTAAAAGTGCTGAATTTCATGAAAATACGTTCAGTAGTTTACCGTATAAATATGGGTGAGGTTCCTCGTGAAAGACCCTGTATAAGCCCTTCATAAGGCAAACAAATTGCTTTCTCCTTTTTTCTTTGAACAATATTCTAGCAAACGACCAAATATTTCTAGTTGGAAAAGGTTGCAACATAAAAGGGACTAATCACATTTCAGTTACCTGCAAGGAGCCGTTCAATTCGTCCAATTCCTCCGACAAATCGGCCTCCTTTTTGTAAATAATAAGTTCAAGCTTGTCCATCTTGTCGTTTAGTTTCACATAGTCACTAAAAGAAACTCTTTGTCTGTTCTTCTCCTCCTTTTCCATAAAATCCTTAATTCGTCTGGGCAGTAGAGGTTGCTTGCAGGAAGGAGATTTCTTCTTTCTTGGAGGAACATCCGGAATCTTGTTGGTACGTTTTGGAGCGTAAATTGATGCCACTGACAGTCTTTTAAAGGCAGGTTGGTCAAAATCGTCGCTTTTAATTTTATCATTTCCTGGTTGTCTTTTTTGGCGTGGAATGGGTTTGGGACGTTCATGGTTTGTGGTTTTCAAGTGAGAAAGACGTTCTGTTAAAGACTTCCTCACTGCTGGTTTTCTGGTATCAGGATTTTTATTTTCTTTCTCTTTGGTTAGGTTCTTACGATTTAATGGAAAAGCTAACTTATACGAATCTGTGCGATTGTGTAGGAGTTTTTCAGAGGTTTTTCCCTTGTACTTCTTCCAGATAGTCCAAGGTTCATTGTCTGACACTTCCGAGGAAGATAAAGAACCCGGTATTTTGGAATAAGCACGCAGATTGGGACTGGTAGCGTCACCAACTGATTTGAATGGTTGCTTCTTCTGTGGGTTTACGTTTCTTTCACTTTCTGAAAGAATCCAAGGGTAAAAATTAATGGGTTATTGAGAAGGAAAAGAATTGTACCTTCAGAGCATGGTCGATTAACGGAGAGATTCATTTTACCTCGACTGAACCAATGAATTTTACAGAGACTATAGGCAGAAATGACAGCTTGAAAATGGTGTATAATTGTTGGCAATGAATATCACATAGAAATATTCCACGTTTCCATGGAATTTGAGTGAACCAAAGGCCTTCTAGAAGTAATTAGTGGGCTAATGAGCGTTCAATAAAATAAGAAGTCTGCTTCAATATTTTCCTGTAGAAGCTTCCAAAGCTTCAACTCAAAAGTTCCCAGCTCAGTATACTTCTAATAGACTGCGCAAAAAAATTAACGCACATTATGGAAATCTCAAATTTATTCTACAACTGAAGGTTCTCAATGATAATTATTTTTATCAGAATTTGAGAATTATGCATGCATGTTATCCACTTTCAACGTTTTTCTTCAATACAGATGTTTTCTCCCAGTAGGAATAAAAAAAGATGATATTATCAGATTTTGAATGTATTGGCTCCATTCTAAAATCAGTTGTTCTCGATCAATTCTAGTGATCAATAGTTTTTCTTTCGTTTGATTTTCTACACTCAATCGCTATGCAACGCGAAACACGAAATTTGACCCAAGAGGAATGTGCCCAAGCTGTAGTTTCGCGAGAAGAAGGGTGGACATACACAAGAATTGCACAAAGGTTTGGAGTTTCCCATACATCAAGTGGGTCCAGAATGTTGCAGCGATTCAGGGAGACAGGTATGAATGTCCGAAGACCAGGACAGGGTAGACCACGGGAAACAACTGCCATTCAAGAACGTTACTTGAGAGTTTCTTCGTTGAGACAAACGGTTTGCAACCGCTCGCCTCCTTCAAAATCAGCTTGAGCAAACTCATGAGGTGCAAATTAGCACTCAGAAAATAAGAAATCGCCTCAGAGAATACCCATCGAAGGGCGCATTTGGATTTTGCGAGAGCATATCCATTGGGAAGAGGCCGATTGGGAAAGAGTTCTCTTCACAGATGAGTCTAGATTCTGCCTCTACCATTGTGATCGACGTTCCCTTGTATACAGACGTCCACATGAAAGATATGATCAGTGCAATTTCCTGAATACTACTGGTTTCGGGGGAGGATCGGTTATGGTATGGGGTGGAATATCTTTGACTTCTCGCACAGACCTAGTGGTCGTTGATAATGGAGCTTTGAATGCTGATAAGTATATAAGGAACATTCTTGAAGAGCATGTAGTGCCATTTGCCCCATACATTGGTGAAAATTTCATTTTTATGGACTATAATGCCAGACCCCATCGTACGCGCATCGTTCAGGAGTACCTTGAAAAGGTTGAAGTCTCTCGAATGGAATGGCCAGCAAGAAGTCCAGATCTCAATCCGATTGAGCTGGTTTGGGACAACCTCAATAGAAGGCTGAGAAGTTCAGAAAATCATCCAGCTACTCTTAATGACTTAGGAATCCAACTCGGAGAAATCTGGGAAGGATTAGATCAGAACATTTTAAGATCACTCATTTTGAGTATGAACCGTAGTTGCCGAGCTGTAATTAACGCAAGGCGTGGAAATACCAAGTATTATCACTTATCAGCATATCAGTATTTTGAAAATTGTTCATTTCTCTTCTTTCACAATGTGCGTTAATTTTTTTTGCGTAGTGTATTTATAAACCATATTTCCAAATCAATGTTGTATATTGAAAATTGATTGAATTAAGTTTAACATCGAAACTTGAACTTGAAGAAGGTGAAAAATGCTTCTTACCATTTCTTAGTGCTTTAGTATTCGTAAAAGAATTGAAGAGGAGATCGGAAGTTGTATTTTTTCTCACTCAAAAATAGCAAGTGTCTGAAGTGTCAGCTTGAATAAAATCTCTTTGAATGAGAAAAAATCTTTGATGCATATTGAAAAAAAAATTGTTCTGGAGATATTTGATTTTTCACTGTTTTTTCATGAATCTAGTAGCCATAATTTTTATTGTAAATTGCTTTGTGGAATAAAACGAAAATCAAAATATATAATTATATTTATTGTTATAAATCAACGACGCTCTCTAAGTACATTTTTTCATCGAATAGTTATATACATCTGGAATGTTGTAAAATATAATATAGGTAAAAGCTTATCTCTTAGGGGTATATACAATACGTACGCCGTAACTCAGCCAATCGCTCTGAGAGCAACAAAAGTTTGAGCTCTTTATCACTATTATTTATGAACATAATTCATTGTAACTTTTTTTAACACTTATCTTATGTATGAATGAAGATTTATTCTCCAATAATTATATCTTCATTAACAAAATGTTATTTCGTGTTAGTTGTCTACCAGATAAATTTACTGCTAGTTGTGTAAGAAAATAATTTTTTGTTGATAAACCCTATGGCAGATTTGAGTTAGTGTAAAACTATTTCTGAAGGAGGTTCACATAATATTTTATTAAGAATATTTTACCAGATGGTTCTGAAAATATTTGAATAAAAATAATTAACCTTAAATATATATATTTACAACTTCATAAATAAACAAAAAACCTTTTTGGAATGTTAATTACAACGCTTCAACATTATAAATTACAATTGCTGAATCATTGGGAAAATGTCCTATCTCACGCATTTTCCTCGACAAATCCATAACCATAACCGCAAACACAAGAATAAATAAACCAATAAAATTCAACAATATCGCTCCAGGAGTTAAATCACTGTATTCCGCACGATACAAGCAAAGGCCATTTTCCAAGAAACCAAGGATTGAAGAATTGACGGACATTAGAAAGGTCATTGTACCCAGTATCCAAGAAATCATCACCAGGGCATCCCTGTTCAAATCTGACATTGTATCAATGAAAAACCATTTAAAATCGACCAGAATATCGAGGACTAACAGAGCAACGGAACTGAGACCTAACCAAGAATGGAGAGAGTAAACATGGGGTTGTGAAGGATTTCTATAGCTTGCATAATCGAAAGCTGCATGTAAACCCATCACCACCATGATGAAACAGAAAACTTTGATGATTAGGGTGAACCAGAATATATCACTGTTTGGTACGAAAGTCCCACACCATTGTGGTACGTTTCTGCCAGTCTGATCGAATAATAAAGCTTGGGCATACATGAAGGTGAAAGCAACAACCATCAGCAAAGGATGCCAATTGATCTCTGTATGTACTGTGTCTAGAGAATACCCTCTACCATAATTTTCTCCCCAGTAGTAAGTCAAAACAGATATGAGGAAACCTATGAAAGTGGCAACAATAAACAGAACATTATATATGTGTATGTTTATGTTTCCTTCCCATGGGACTCCACCGTACCAGACTCCTCCAGGTTCATTTCCAGAAACGGGGTTTTCTCTTGATGCCTACGATATAATTAAATAGTATTAATTTCTTAAAGTCACTCTTCTTGCAGAGGAAACTTGATACAATACATTTCTAACATGAATCTCCTTCAGAATGATGATACAAGAAAATATAGTTCTTATTATCAGACTGCTTTGAATCAAGGTCTGAAACAAATTTCACTTACGAAGAAATAAAATACTGTTTAAAAAATTAAAGATAAAGAAGATAAATGCAATTAATAGATAAACTGAGTACAACTGTATACAATTACAATTTTCCAAGACTAATAAGGAATCATTTAAATAGAATAAAATTTGGAATTAATTCGAGTTTGGGAAATGCTACATTTTTAAAGCACCAAATTAGTACCGGTGGTATTATATCCGAGAACAACAATTATTCAAAATCTTCTGTAATAGAACATTCAATTTGTGATATATTTCAATTGTTTCTTGAAAACTGAAAAAGATATTGAACTGATTCCACAGACAATAAAAAAATGGTTGAGCAAACAAGAATAAATAAAACCTCAAAACAAAAAAAGCACAACCAGGATTTAAGTAGCTATCCCCTATAGAATAAATAAAATAAGTTATATATAAATACAATTTGTGAAAAAATGAATGAATAATGATAAAAACGTATATAAATAAAATATTTTTGAAAATTACAGTGGCTTTATTCATTTTTCCTCAGCAACCTTTCGAATATTTGTACATTATTGGATGTGCAAAATGGTGGAGTAGGCTCAATACACATAAAGTGTAATTCACAATTACAAATTTTGGAATCTTTCAATGAATCACCTCGGGGGAAACTATGGATGAACGCCAACTTGGTAACATGGCACGTAAAAAATTGAAATATACGATAAATTTCGATTGCATAGTCTAAAAGCAGGAAAGGCTCGAAGTTTTAAGCCGAGTCCAAAGCACTGATGAGAATTTACAGTTCAATTCACTCCTCAGCGAGTTAGAATGCTACAAATACGAATTTAACTTCCTAAAAGGAGTAAGAAAGTTGTCAAATCGATGTCACCTTTCTGACAAAAACAGCTGCGCAAAATGGAAATCTTATCTGTCCGAGTATAATTTTGACAACAAATCAAGCCAAGAGAAGTTGACAGAAGTCCTAGTGGAAAAGGCGGCTTAAATTCTCAAAACACAGAAGCAATACGTGCTCCTTATTATTAGGACTCGGCTGGAAGAAGATTTCAAACTTGCATCAGATTCTGAGAGGCTACTTTTTCCAACTGTACCTGAAGCATATGTCTCAGCTCCGTCTCCAGCTGTAGTTTACCTTTCAGTTCATCTATCGCTGCCATATGTATCACGTTCTGTTTCTCCACCAGCAATTCAAGCTTGTGAATCCTTTCCACAAGCTCCGTGTACTGCTTGAAGGTGATTGTAACATCCTGATCGATGGTTTTAATCTCATTGGATACGCTTCTTTCGGTCCTAGCGATCACCGAAGGGGAAGGAGACGTTTTTGGGATGGGAGACGCTTTTACATGGGTGGGAGTGGATGGTTTTTGGACTATTTCCGGTGAAGGTGTCACCGGGGAAACGGGCTGAATACTAGCTGGTCGCTGACTCGGTGGTATGTTAGGAAGGTTGGGTTTTGGTCTAAGAGGTACCTTATCGTTTTCTTTAACTTTGGAACTCAACGGCGTAGAGCTGATGGAAGTTAAACTCTTCGACATCTCCGAATCGGGCTTCGATGATCTTACTTCCGGTTTCTGTTCTTCCTCGTTGGCGGCGAATTTGGGTCGGTTTTCGGGGGCCCCCGGGGACGGAGACGTCCTCTTGGCTTGGTTGAGCTTCATCTCCGCAAGCCACGGAGCCTTGTGCTTCTCCCATTCTCTCAGTTTCGGTTTAACCTCGGAGCCGTCTGCGTCAGAGGATGCTGAAGTTGAGAGTTCGGACACCATATCTAGGTTTAGGGGATCGACGGGTGCGTTACCGTTGGGTATGGGCGGTTCTTCTTCCTTGAACACCATGCTGGGTGGTCGCCTGCCTGCTGCAAAAAAAATTGCATCTCTCAAGTTAATGTTTCCAAGGATGGGTTAAGATTGTTCGATGTCAAATTTGCAGAGGAGAGAGACATATTTTTCGTTCACCCTTATATCATCAATGGCGTCTGTCTGTCAAAATATATTCATCAGCCAGAAAAAATTTAAAATGTTGCCATCAAGTTTCTACGAAAAAACTATATTACGGAGCCATCCTCAATGTTTTACTCGAAATTGACATTTTTTTGTGTCTTATTCTAATATTATGCAGCTAATAGAACACAGTGTGTAAAAATCATCGCACAAAATTCATTTACTCGTTATTCATGTATTTTGAAGAAGAATGCTTTAACCTGTCAATTTTCTTATTAAGTTACGCAACTTTTCATATATACAGTGTGACAAGAAAAACCTCGGACAAACTTTTTCATTTAACTTTATTAAACAGAAGAAATTGAACAAAACAACAACAAATAATAATAGCTTGAACATTTGTTAATAATACATTCAAGCCGTTTCGAAGTGGCTTCCTTTGGCGGCGATACATTCAGACGCTTCTTGAAATGGGCCGCAGCTCCTCGGGCGTTAATCGGTTCCATTCCCGGTGCAGAGATTGCTTCAGCGACTCCAAATTTTTGTGTTTTTTAGCACAGGCCCTGTGCTCCAAAATCGACCACACGCTGTAGTCCATTGGGTTGAGATCCGGTGAGTAGGGCGGCCATTCTGCAGATGAGATGAAACAAGGAAAATGGGTCTTACACCATTCTTGCGTCATTTTCGCTCTGTGAGCCGGAGCGGAGTCCTGTTGAAAGGTCCAATGCGTATCGCCGAAGTGCTGCTTGGCCCACGAAAGTACTACGGCCTCGAGGATGTCGCAGCGGTAAACTTCTTGATTGATTTTTTGGCCCCTTGATCCACGAAAACTAAGGGAGTTTTACCACTGCCGCAAATTCCGCCCCAGACCATGACGGATTGCGGATTTTGACGGTGTTCGACGATGGCCGATGTACCGGGAGCCTCTACGGACCAGACTCTGTCGTTTTGGTGGTTGTGGGATTGTTCTACGGTGAAAAGCTTCTCGTCTGTGAAGAGAATTCGCTCCCATTGCTGACCGGCGGCGAGACGAAGGAGTTGGCGGCACCTTTGGAGTCGTACGCGCTTGTTTTCCTCCGTGAGGAGTTGAACTTTTTGGAGCTTGTATGGCTTGAGGTTGATCTCCTTTTTGGCAATTTGACGGTCTGATTCGCGGTTGATACCGGTTTCACAGGCTATTTTTCTCATGGAAACCCTCGGATTTCGATTGACTCGCTTCTTGACGATGTTGCGATTGCTAGGTGTATTGACAGTGCGTTTTCTACCACTTCCTGAACGACGACCATCATGGCCAAGCTCCTTGAAACGACGAATTGCATCGGACACGGTTTGTCGAGGCACATTGAGCAAACGAACAATTTCGCATTGACGCCTACCTTGATGAAAGAGCTCCAAAATCGCACTACGTTTGTTTGACATTCTAAAACCCTGTGAAATGAAATTATATCAAACTGAAAATTCACATATTAGTACAGGAAAGTGTAGAGAAACCAAGAGAATAAAAATTATTGGGCTGCGCTGAAATACTTTTGTTCCAGACCACAGCAAAATTTGTCTCTGCTTCAAATAAAAAGGTGAAGCTTTTGATATGATTGTTCTGAAATATGTTTCCACTCACCCCAAAATACAATTTATCAAACTGCCATAAAAATGAATCTCTTCATTCAAGATTATGGAAGTAAGCCATAAGTCGGCCCCTCAAGTGAAAAATTCCAAAACAAAAATTTCCACATGTTACCGAAACCGCCTTGACTGAAACATTTCTTTCTCACCTCGAATGAATACACACACACAGGTAACAAAGGAATATTTTCACGGATTACGATTTGAATCAGCGCATTGTCAGATTCGGTTCCTTCAGAAGACGTTTCCGCTTTGAATTAGCCGTTTCCATTGTGAAAATTCTTCCTCATACACAGCATTCTCGAATTCCGGAATTTCATTGTAGAATAAACGATCTCACAGAGGAGTTCCTCTGGAAAATTTTAAACGCGGAGAGATGGAGGTATATTAACAGCTGTTTGTTTTTGACCTCTAGACTGAATTCAAACAAACATTTCTAAAACCAATTTTTCACCATCAGACCAGGTTGACTCTCATTCTTCTGGTCCCATAGCAGTGAAGTTAACGAATGAAGACTACATTTCCCCAAAGTCTCATAACTAAAAGAAAAAGAGGTTTACCACTACAAAAAAAACTCCAATGAGAAGTGTTACTTGACATTCGCAGAAAAAATGTCATTTTTTTAGATAAATGATCAGATGTTTATTTATTACGAAGAGGAACGTATGCCGTTCGTTATGGCAAATAACATCAGGCAAATGACCACCACGACTACAGGACCATATCTTTTTCATGAAATTTTCCATGACCAAATCGCAAAGTGGCTGTTTCTTTGAAGTCTTGAATCGACGCTGGGCTCTTGGCACAGACCTTCTCTTTTGCATGGTCCCAAAGAAAGAAGTCACAAGGTGTTAAATCACAAGATCTCGGTGGCCAATTGTGATCACCTCTTCGAGAGACGACATCCGTTGGTTTCGTTGCTTGTGAGGCACATAGCGCCGTCTTGTTGAAAGTAAACGTTGTCCAGATCAATACCATCAAATTCCGGCCATAAAAAAATCATTAATCATCTCTCGATAGCGCAATCCATGCACCGTAACTGTTCCCCCAGCATCATTCTCCAAAAAGTAAGATCCAATGACCCTGCTGGTCACTCGTTGAGGATGAAGAGGCTTTTCGACAATAACTCTTGGGTTTTCCGAGCCCCAGATGCAACAATTTTTCTTGTTGACGAAGCCACCGAGATGGAAATGGGGATCATCACTCAAGATGATTTTTCGATGGAATCATTTTCATGCATTTCAAGGACCCAATCAGCTAAGACAGCTTGAGTTCTTGTGTAAACTGAACTTTTAAAGCCATTAACCCTGAATCTACATGCAAAATACGGTGTGATGACTTTTGTGGAATGCATAATTCCAAAGAATAACTAGGAATGGACAAACCTGGGTTTTCTTCGACACTTTCGGATACAGCAGCAATATTTTCGGCTGTTCTTGAACGACGTGCACGGGTTTTATTCTTCACATCACTAACTCGTCCCAACAGCTCAAATTTTTTCACCAATTTTTGTATTGCGGTTCGACAAGGTGCTTCACGACGACCCAAAAATGTTCTAGTTTTACGAACCGTCTCTGCCAAAATTTCACCATTTTTATAGTGAATTTTTTTTATTTTTATTTCAATGCGTTGTTGAAGCGTGTATCGTTCCATTTTTTAAGGGCGCAGTTTTTACTTGTCAAATGTCAAAAAATTACATCTTCAAAAGTGACATCTACCGGCTATTCAAAATAATACCTCTTATTGGAAAACTCTTTAGATGTTGCGACAAGCGCCTTACAAACGTCTAATTTGTGTGAATCTGTAATGTTTTTATTTCTAGCTTGGATTTTGAATACAGATATGAATTTTAAGTGGAAAATGAACAAGGAGAGACCATCTCCAAACATGGAACCAAATTTAGAAAGGTTGTTGAACTTAAAACAAACGCAAGTTACCAAGTTAGCCACTACTCCTTTGAATAAGGACTTAACGAGAATAAATTCTCTATCACAAAAACGCTTACATCTTTTGAACCACTGAACCGATTTCGAAAATCAAACTCATTTTCGAATCATCTTCTAATTCTAATGAAAACTGTTTTTACAATAAAAAAACCAAAACTATTTCTCACAAAATTCATGGATTTTTTCTGGAATTATTCCCATCATTCTTCTTATAGTGTTCTCAGTCACTTTCTGGGATGCTGTCCTTCCACTTTTGCTTGAATTCCGCTAATGTTCTCGTTGATTTCTTAGTCTTCTTCAATTCTCTTTTTATCAGGGCCCAATATCTTTCGATTGGCCTGAGTTCTGGGCAATTTAGTGGATTGGCCTCTTTGGGGACAAAAACCACCTCATTAGCTTCGTACCATTCCTTGTTGGCCTTGCTATAGTGGCATGAAGCTAAATCTGGCCAAAAGATTGTTGACACATCGTGCTCACGTAAAAATGGTAAAATTCGCTTCTTCAAGCATTCCTCGATGTATATCTTCGAGTCAACAGGGCCTTGGCCAACGAAAAATTTGCTCCTTTTCCCACAAGTGCAAATTGCTTGCCAAACCAGGAATTTTTTAAGAAACTTTGCTTGATTCTTCACGCGAAATTGTTCGTCAACATTTCCACGAGAATCTGCAGTATAAAATTCCTGACCAGGAAGTTGCGAGAAATCAGCCAAGACATAGGTTTCGTCGTCCATCACGCAACAGGAAAAATTTTTCAAGAAATCTTTTTTTTAATTTCTTTGCTCCTGACTTCGCTTTTTGATTCTTCACAGCGTTCCTGTCTGGCACTTTCTGCACTTTGTATGTTCTAAGCCCACAACTCGACTTGATTTTCTGAACGGTTGACTGCGAACAACCCACTATTTGGGCCACTTTCCGTCCTGAAAGGTTAGGATTCTTCTGAAAAAGGCTGATGGCTTTCTTCACTTTTTTTGGGCTATGAAACCCCTTTTTCCTCCCGGTTCCTTCCTTGCGGTTAATTGTAAGATCTTCGTTGAAGCGCTTAACAACTCTTGATACCGTTTCCGGACGAACGCGAGCCTCTTTTGCGATTCTTTTGAAGCTCCATTTTTGATTATTTTGAAAAATTTTCCTTATAAATTCTCGTGTTTTCACTCCGCTTGAGATTTTACGACAGAGAATTGGAATATCTATGAAGTAAATGTTCCACATGTTTCTGACGTTCATAACAAAGCTAACTATGATCAAATTTTTATTTTTTCTCAATTGGTTCAAGAGATATAGGCGTTTTTGTGATAGCGAATTTATTTTCGTTCAGTCCTTAAATATTCAATAGTCAATGTTGAATAAAATTTCAACTAAGTTTTTCTCAATCTATCTATAGCTCATTCAGAAGATCAACAAGACGTGTGAAATTCTCATCTCACTCATCTCAAATAGCTTTCTTCACCGATCTAGTTCATCCTCGCATGTAAAAATGATTTGACGCCCCCCTGATCCAATCACCTACTTTGCCTCTTCGAGAGATGCTCGCCAACCTGTGCACCTAGAAACATACTCGATCCCACACGTTCACGACGAAAGCGTTGCGTTTTGATCTGATGGCGTGGGTGAGTCACAGTTAGACGGGAAGTTCAACGAGGTGATGGCCCTCGCGAGATCAGGATTTATCGGCCAGCGACCGTTGTGTCTCTACCGACCCTAAGACCGCTGCTGAGCATGCGCTCCGGTTAGTATTCGTTCGCTTATACCGGAAACTGGGCATAGAGAGGAATTATTAGGGTTTCCACTTCAGTTTTAATGAGTAATAAAGGAGAGATGACTTGGACAGGTGCATTGTTACATGGAATAACCATAAAAAGCGCCCGTGCAGATAACTGGGTTCATGGCCTATTAGAATAATTGAGAGTATGTCAAAAAAAAGGGTTTTTTATCGCTCCGTCCCTTTGATAAAAGTGAGAAACGCCTATGAAATTCCTTTCACCACTTTCTGTAATGATTTTTGTTCAATTTTATATATTCTACTTTCTTTGGAAAGTATTGTATACTAGTAAAAGCGGGTATTTTGATAATTTCCTGCATTTCAGACTTTTGTATTTACCCTCAAGATTGCTCCAAGCGAAAATATAATTGGAACATGTTTTGTAGTAACTAGTATTATTGGCATTTATTTTGCATAGAACTGTTGCCCCTTCTTTCTAAAATTCCTGGAGACTTTTGGTATATCGTTCTTGAGGATCTCCCCTATCGCTTAAAACAATTAGATATTATACATGATTTGTTGTGTTTATTTGATAATTTTGTTTATTCATTGACTAGACCAATGCCAACCAAACCGTATGAAAAACTTGCTTCTTATACTCCCATTCACTTTTATTTAATCACATAGGAGGTCATGGTTTCATTTTCAGGAGTTGGTGCCCCTGACGAAAAGCACAGAACATATGATGAAAAGTCAGTGCGCGCGCAGAAAATATCGTTAATGACAAAACGACGTTGCCAGTTTCTTTGTTTATATCAAAGTAAAAGTATCAAAGATATTCCACATTTTGTTAGGTTTACAAATTGTTCGCAGATTTTTGGTATTTAATCGATATTTGCAGGTGAGTTTTTCGTCGAATATCCAAGATTAACGTATGTTTATTGTTTTTAGCACCAGTTTGGAGCGTGAGGACGATTTTCAAGACCAGGACGAATGTTTACATTTCGAGGTTAAAGGGGTACCTACACGGGAATTTCGTGGAAAAAGCTATTATTTGGATAGATATCGTAGTAGATGGATCGGATGGAGCCTCGAGAGGTCGTTTAGGATGATATTTTTCAGGTTTTCCAAGAAATTTGGCGATATCTGAGCAGATTTGCAAAAGTTAGGTACCTCACTAATGACGTGGAACTTAGACCTAATTCTCCTATAAGAAACGCCTTTCAAAGGTCGAGATGGTGAAAATTTTATTCTTTAGATGTTGTTTGAACAAACGGAGCCGAGTTTTATACCCCAACATTGATTTTAAGAAAGTTATCAACAAAATAAAATTGACATTATTCTTGATTCTTGTAATTACCCATCAATTCATCTTATATGTTTGGGTTGATTTTTTTTAATGAATTCTTGATTAGAATCAACAATTGGTGTCGTCAAGTCTTGAACTTTCAGTTCAAGAGGATAATAAACATTAAATCTTCACAAGCATGCGTATGAAAATTATGTGAAAGCAATGCAATTTTCTTCCATTGCGAAAAATAATATATTTCAACAGTGATCTCTTGTACTTTTCATGTAAATAACTAGAAAAGGAATCCTATCAATTTATGTAAACGTTAATTATTTTCGTTCATCACATCTTTTCCAATTCAATCATTTTCCGAATAAATTCACATTCTGAGAAATACGCTAAGAATGTAGAAAGGGCAACATAGTGTTGACTTGGAACATAAAAATATTGTGAAAAACGTCATAACTTCGATACAGAGTGGAATGTGTCAAATTTCCAAGGCCAGAGTTGCGATTTTATAATTGTGAATGGAGTATATATGAAACAAAATATTGCGGTTTCATTCAGAAAGGACTATTTTTCATCACGAAAAATAAACTTTGTTTACGCATCAGATATGGCAACTTGATGGCCCCCACTGCCCAAGTCCCGAGACCATCTGGCGCTTAATATTACCATGTCAAATCTAACGGTCCGAATGAGTACCGCTCGTGCAAGATCATTGCAGATCAATTAGAGGCATAATCTTTGAATATTCCCATTCCGAAGTCTGTTCCTCGGAAGGGGGACACCATCTGGGAATAGTTTAATCTTAAATCGGAACGCATTCAACCGAAGCGTTTTCCACAGAAAACCAAAGATAATCGAGATTTTGTGGTGGCAAGTTTCTACCATAGAAAGTAATTTCTTCTTCATCTTTATTGTGGTTGTGGAATAATACATTTTGGCCATATCGTTTATCTCTCAGTTCTGCGAAAATTCAGAAAGTCGGATGGCTTTTAAATACAGGGTGACCAACTGAAAAAAATATAAAAAATCTCTGACCCGTCTAGGGGTGTATAAGAGTTTTCAGTTGGTCAACCTGCATGAAGAACGTAGGTCATAGAACTGTATTAAAAAATACACACAATCACATGACCCTACCACGACTTGGTCGTCGCTTTAGTGGTGATTCAACACAAAGAAATGTTATGTAATATTCATGCAGATTCAACGAGGATTCTATCCCATATTTCAGGCGATGATGCTAGCAACCTGTTGCGATGAAGTCACGACTATAGAATGGTTAAATGGTTGACGATGGATTGAAGCGATGAATCATACCACAATTAAGATAAAAATCTGATAAAGGCGTAATCATCTCGCATTTTGCCGTCGAGTAAACAAGGGTGATGAAATTGGAATTCGATCGAATTTTGCACAATGATTTCTCTAATCCTCTTTTTTAAATCAAATTTGGCTTACGTCAAAGTAGTGAGGTACTTAAAACGCAAGAACGACTTAGTTAGGGCGGAAACACCTAAATCTGTCAAAAAAGGTCAGGCTTTAGCACATCGCCGAGTATTTATATCAACAAGATGCTGAAAAATTTTTTTTTGCGTTTATGCAATTCCTATAAACTACCACAACCTGATTATCTCGAAGCTAACGCTGAAAGCTTACCAAATTTCATCTTATTCCTGAAAACATTTGAAAATAACAGTTTGAAAAAAACGTTGTCAGGTAGCATATCGAAAATTAATAATAAAAATTTCTTTATTGCAACAATACATTTGAGGCGGAGTCCAACCTCACACAACTCCGAAAAAAATTCTAAAAAAGGAGAAAATATAAATGAGTGAAAATAAACAACAAAAATAAACGAAATAAAAAAATTCATCACGAATTTTTGAAACAAATGCATTCGTTGTCCTCAAGATGCGAGCTGTCATTTGATTTACCGCAACTTTTCTTTTTCTAATTATCTTCAAAAAATTCAACTGAAATATGAATTTTCGTTAATTTTCGGAATTTTCTTTCTTCATTACTCATTGGGTCACTAAGCTCTACACCAGACAGATGATCCTATAAGGGTTCCGTCTGTTTGTTGTACGAAATCCTAAATAAGAATGTATTGATCAAAAATCAAACTACACTGCGCAAAAAAATTAACACACATTCTGAAAATCTCAATTTTAATGAAAGTTAACTCTACATTGACTTTATAACTTATTTTTTATGTTCTCTCGGGAAGGTTTTGAACGAAACAAGACACATTAAATGGAAGAAAAATTCAGGATTTCACCGAATCTTATGTGAAAGAAGAGAAATGAACAATTTTCAAAATACTGAAATGCTGATAAGTGATTTAATACTTGGTATTTCCACCCCTTGCGTTAATTACAGCTCGGCAACGACGGTTCATACCCAAAATGAGTGATCTTAAAATGTTCTGATCTAATCCTTCCCAGATTTCTCCGAGTTGGATTCCTAAGTCATTAAGAGTAGCTGGATGATTTTCTGAACTTCTCAGCCCTCTATTGAGGTTGTCCCAAACCTGCTCAATCGGATTGAGATCTGGACTTCTTGCTGGCCATTCCATTCAAGAGACTTCAACCTCTTCGAGGTACTCCTGAACGATGCGCGCACGATGGGGTCTGGCATTATCGTCCATAAAAATGAAATTTTCACCAATGTATGGGGCAAATGGCACTACATGCTCTTCAAGAATGTTCCTTATATACTTATCAGCATTCATAGCTCCATTATCAACGACCACTAGGTCTGTGCGAGCAGTCAAAGATATTCAACCCCATACCATAATCGATCCTCCCCCGAAACCAGTAGTATTCAGGAAATTGCACTGAGCATATCTTTCATGTGGACGTCTGTATACAAGGGAACGTCGATCACAATTTTAGAGGCATAATCTAGACTCATCTGTGAAGAGAACTCTTTCCCAATCGGCCTCTTCCCAATGGATATGCTCTCTCGCAAAATCCAAACGCGCCCTTCGATGGGCTGGGGTAATCATATTCTCTGAGGCGATCTTATTGTCTGAGTGCTAATTTGCACCTCATGAGTTTGCTCAAGCTGATTTTGAAGGAGGCGAGCGGTTGCAAACCGTTGTCTCAACGAAGAAACTCTCAACTAACGTTCTTGAATGGCAGTTGTTACCCGTGGTCTACCGATAACATATTATGCATGCATAATTCTGATAAAAATAATTATCATTGGGAACATCTTCAGTTGTAGAATAAATTTGAGATTTCCATAATGTGCGTTGATAATATCACCTGGTTTAAAATTCCTACAAATTATTCATTGGATGCGCGAATTCCCTAAAAAATCAAAACTGATTTAATACAATGGCGTGTTGCCACGCGTAATAAATACCCAGACAGTCACCATTAATTATGATCAAGAATTATAAAGCGTTTATTAAAGTTTTTCCTGTATTAATTCAACTACTTGCTGCTAATCATGGTAATTGAAACGCCCGCCATTTCTTGGTACTGTAATCAAGTGCGCCTAGTATAGACAACTTTGTTGCAGTTTCTAATTACGTCCTAATTAAGGTTATTTTCGAATATGGTCACAATACAGTCGGTTATTCCTACAAAGAAGAATGGCACAGACGCTAACAGTTCAACTCAGGAAATTGAATAACTGTAAAATTCGCTAATTTATGCAATTTATACCAGCCACTGTTGAACTTTCACTGCTCAGGACTCTTGGGATAAAATTTAAATAGTTTATATCCATGTAAAACCACATTAAATGCAACAAACAAATAGATTTCCAACAAACAATTCGTTATAAAAAGTATTTTCATGAAAAATTTTTTTTTTTTTCTATTTAATTTTTTATTACCTAATAAATTTTTGCAATGAGCAAAAAAGAATATAAGGTTCAACTCATGTGAACAGAAAGATTCCACAAGACCTAGATACAATTAACAAAAATATGGAATGTAGAACGAACTATAGGGCAAAAAAAAAATGAACATCGTTGTCAATATACTTATAAACGATAAATGCACAGTGAAAAATTTTGTGAGAAATGCTTTTTAACCAATTTAGTTCTATTTGAAAGATAATTTGGTGCAATAGACACGTGGTGAAGACAATATTCATTTTAATTTTTCATGAAAGATCAAGAAATAAAATCTGCAAGTGTAGCAAATATATATGAAGTTAGAATGCTTTATCTAAAATCTGCCTTACATTTCAAAAGTTTACCTTACCTGTCAATCAATTTGAATGAAAATGATCTACCTCACTCAAAATAGAGATTTTTGAAGTTGTTTAAATGAGAATGAAAACACATTTTTGATAAATTCCTGAAATAGAATAAATGAAATATCTGCCAAAATTTCAAATGTTACAAGGAGGGATTAAATATAGAAATAAACACACAAAAAATATCTCTCTCCCCGAATTTATAAATCTGAAATCATTTAATATTTAAAACAGTGAACACTTATGAATTGGATGTCTGTGCTTTTAGGACACATGGATAAATAATAGAAAGAATGAACCTAGAATTGCCCAAAAATTCAATTAGAAAGTAAAGAATTAAAATAACTCACCCGGTGCTTTGGGTCTGGTGGCCCTCACATCCGTCAAAAGGGAAACTCTTTCCACTTGATCAAAAACATTTTCACTATTTTCACTATCAACTTTTGGAGGAGTAAATGATTTACTAGACGTAGCTCCATCAACGACATCCACAATTTTCTTCTTAATTCCAGAGAACAAACCTCCGCTCGAACTCGGAGACTTCTTAACTGCGATAGCTGGCTTCTTACTGGGTACTGTTGGAGGGGTTGTTTTAATATCACCTTGGGCTAAACTGTCAACTTTTTCACTATGATTCTGCAATTTGTTGTCTAAACTCTTTCGTTGTGAAGCTACAGAACTTGTTCTGACTGCATGAGGATCATGTATGGGGGACTTTTCAGAGGAACCTTTCTCGTGATTGTGCGGTAAGATCACTACGAAGTTATCAGGAAAAACACCAACAGCCCCATTTAGTTCTCCTCTCCACCAGCCAGGATCTTGCCCATCTTTGCTTAGTAATGTTATGACATCTCCTTCTCTAAGACTGAGTTCATCCTCATTTTGTGCCTTATAGGAGTATTTGACTTCGCACAAAATTTTAGCTTGAAAATAAACAACATTATCAGCAAATATTCATTGAAGAATCGATAATAAAAATTTCACATACCGTCCCCTAACATTATTGAATGGGAAAGAATTAATTTTTGGGTAAAATAATGTGAAGAAATTATTTGAAAAGATATATCCTGCTAATCAAATGAAAACAACTGATAAGATTAAGT
The DNA here is from genome assembly GCA_951802165.1 of Adalia decempunctata. Taxonomy (NCBI): domain Eukaryota; kingdom Metazoa; phylum Arthropoda; class Insecta; order Coleoptera; family Coccinellidae; genus Adalia; species Adalia decempunctata. The sequence goes on from OX637701.1 coordinate 15,237,566, forward strand.
AAACTAACCAGGCTTTAGAGGCAACGTGTAACTAGAATCTCCTTCACTAGATATGTTCAAATCTTCCTTGCTACTCTTCAACTTATCAACATGTATTTCTTCAACGAAATTCGAAGGGAAAACCCCGATTTTTCCATTTAATACACCTCTCCACCAACCCTCTTCCTCTTCCCCTAATATTTCAATTACATCACCCACATTCAAATTCAGTTCATCTTCGTGGTCTTGTTTGTAACTGAATACTACTCTGCACTGACGTATCCTCTTGGAATCTTTCTTATTTCGCAAAATAACTGGTGTGTCTTTGTCCATTTCTGATCTAACCTAGTTCGACTTCAGATCTAATAAAATATTCTCATTGGACTTGTCAGAAAGATTATCATCATAAAAGGGTGATACCTTCTTTCATCAATTTCGAATGTTTTGTTCCAGGAAGATGAAACTCGACTGGAAATGAAAGAGTTATGATTCATATCAAGTTGATAAAGTTGTAAACGTCAAAGTGTAATAGAAGTTATTGCTTACCCATACTAATTTAAGGAAATATGGAAAACATTGCATTATTTCCACTTTAATTGACTATTAGATTTTCGTTTGTATCACAACTTACAAACACATAACTCACTATATTTTTACAATCACATTACTGTCAAGAATCGAGATACATCACATCGACATACGTTTACAAATTTTTATTGTTATTTGATTTTCCAATTTCCACTTCCACCACTTACAACAAACTGAAGAAAAATTAAATTCCTACGTCATAAATGTCACTGCTGAGCATACTGTATTTGACCTGAGCCATCTATACTTACAGCTTCGAACTACAACCGAAGTCTTTTTTTGTATAGGCAACAGTTGATGCTACAATTCATCAATGTGTTGCCTAAGAAGTGCATTAGAGATCCAAGAAACATTACGAGTTTTCGAGAAACTTTTTCATTTGTAGATTTATAATTGAATACTTTTTGAGTCCTTGCATTTTTCAAGGTCAATACACGCCCTACACAGTCAAATATTCGATTGACTACTACTTCTAGAGTCTTCGAATCAAATTCATTTCAAAATAACCTGGAGTACCCCCCTGTCGAAGAAATTGTATCGTCATATTGAATGATTGAAAATAATTAAGAATGAGGGCATATGGATTCATTTATAATCTTAATGTGCCCTCATCCTGCCAAAGTTCTAGTTCAAAATGCAGAAAAAGGAAGAAACTCAAGGGCCTTTCCTTACAGTAGCTAGAGGAAACAGAAATATTGGAAAAGAATTTCCAGTGTTTTTCATTGCAGAAATTGGCCAAAACCATCAAGGCAGTATAGATATCGCCAAAAAACTGATAGATGAAGCTAAAGTAAGTAAACCTTTGAGTTTATTTTGAGGTTTTTTACTTTTAATGATTAAAAAGTTACATTAAATGAAATACCCTTTTTTTATCGATTTGAAAACTTGTTGATATTTTTTTTGATAAACTAAACATAATGAGAGAATTAAAAAATCTAATGTCAATACACATATCATCACATATTTAATATAATTTCCATGTTCAATATTTTCCTAAGACTCTCCGTGCCGTTCCCAGAGAAAATTAATTTTCTGATCATTCTGAATTCTGATTCAAGAATACTATAGATACAGTTGTACCAAAAAAGAATGGATTAGGCTGAAACGCCTAAAAGAAAAAAATTCCCTTGTAGAAATGTCTTTTTTGCACTATTTACATGTCGCTTTTGGTCGGACTAAATTGAACCTGTTCCATTAGGAATGTGGAGCAGACTGCGTGAAATTTCAAAAAACAAATCTCAATGAAAAATTTACCAAGAAGGTTTTGGAGAAACCCTACGATTCACCAAATTCCTTCGGAAAAACTTATGGAGAACACAAACAGAAGCTTGAATTCTCATGTGATCAATTTATTGAGTTGCAAAAATACGCAGCCAGCAGAGACATTCTCTTCAGCGCTTCCGCAATGGACATCGATTCATTTAAATTTTTGGAGAAAATCAAAGTCTCATTCATAAAAATTGGATCAGGGGATGCTAACAACGTCCAGCTATTGAAACTAGCAGCGAAATCTCCCATGTCATTGATCATATCAACCGGTAAGCTGAATTTCTTTTTTAATAAGTGTTACACCCACAAGAAATGATTTCATGGAAAATGCAAAATCGAAGATATTGTGAAGTTCTTTCGGGAGGATGATGTTTCATCCCTTGAAGTCGAGTTCGATTCGATAAAATCAGAAGTACGGATCTGCTTCCTTTCAAACTACTCTGGCGGCAAGCACCACTGTACAGGGCCGACTTCAGGATCTGTTTAATTGATTATTTCTACATCATTTTTAAATGGTTTATTCTGGTTTTATCTTATGTTAAAAGGACACTAGTATCTTTGAAAAGACTGCTGCCAATAAACCAAGTTTAAGAAATAATTCCTTTTAGGGTGTCACACGACATTGAGAATTTTTGATTTGCAGGTATGCTTCCCTTTTCCCATGTTAAATTTATTTATGAACTCTTGAAAAAGAATGGAAAAACCAATTTCGCATTGCTACACTGCGTTTCTTCTTATCCAACTCCTGTCGAAGATATCAACTTGAGAGTTATTGAGCTTTATAAAAAAAACTTTCCTGATATCATAATTGGTTATTCTGGACATGAAATTGGCATAGATGTACCCATAGCTGCCACAGTCCTAGGAGCTAGAGTAAGAACTATTGTTTTGATCGTTTATTAATGTAGAAATAAGTACCTAATGGTTGCAGCATTGTGAATGGAGTGTTTGTTTTGTTAGATTATGATCGTGCTATTCTCGAACTACTGTAGTACCTACTCTTTTTATTGATTTAGTTATATGAATTCATATTGGTAATGACTAAGTGTTTCTGGGACAAAAATATCAAGCAAAAAACGGAACAGCATTTGATGCTTATCGGAAATCAGCTAGAACTAGCTAGGAAGTATAATTAATAGTTCTCATTTCCAGATTATAGAGAAACATTTAACTTTAAATAATCACCAAACAGATGACCAATGTTCTATATTGCCTCATGAATTTCGTGAAATGAAAGAGAAAATGAGGATCATTCAATTGGCTATGGGAACACCAAAAAAAGATATACTTTCTTCTGAATTACCATGGTATTTGAAACTACGAAAATGTCTTGTGGCCTCTAAAAAGCTGAAGAAGGGCCATATACTGGAAGAAGGAGATATCAAAACGAAAGTTGTTGAATCTCAAGGAATTAGTGCTATTTATATTCAAAATATTATTGGCACTAAATTGACAGTAGATTTAAATGCAGATGATACTATATTTTTTGCTGCTTGTGGAGGGGCAAATCGATATGATTTTCATATACCCTAGACGGCCTAGGCAAAGATATTAACTTGGCAATTCTCACCAAATATTTTTTTTTATATAATAAAGTTTTCTTATTCTTCAATTAATTATATATTACCTGTTATTTTTTGGTATAAAAGTCAAATAATGAAAACCCTGTCGTTTTAATCAAAATATTCAAAATGAAATATCACACAAAACAAATAGACACACAAAGTTACAACATATAATATAAATTTAAATCGCATGTATTCAGAGTGTCCCAGAAATTACTAATAATCGAAACAAACATCCCGGAAAATAATAAGCTCTCATCCATAGTAACAAAACCGAGCAAACAAAGTAATTAATACCGAAACATTTGATATTCAAGAAGTCATGGCTAGAATTGAAGTATTAATTAATAGTTCCCAATCTTCCCATTTCCAGATAATCGAAAAACACATAACTTTCAATAATCGCCAAAAAGGGTCGGACCACTGTTGCTCTTTGATGCCTGAAGAATTTCGAGAAATGGTGGAGAAAACAAGAAAACTCGAATTGGCTATGGGAAAACCAAAAAAAATTCAAGCTCCTTCTGAAAGAGCATGCTGGTTGAAACTAGGAAAATGTCTGGTGTCTGCTAAAATGCTTAAGGCTGGTCATAGATTCAAAGAAGGAGATATTAAAGCAAAAGTTACAGACACCAAAGATGGACTTAATGCTATTCACTATGAAACTGTTATTGGGTCCTTGCTGGCAAGAGATCTAAATACAGATGATCCTATATCTTATGATGATTGTGTTGGGAAGATTAAATCCGATTTTTGTATGCCCTAAGCGAAAAACAAATTGGCGCCCATTCTTCCAAATCAAATTTTTAATTTGATAATAAAATGTTATTTTTCATGTAATTAAATGTTACTTGTTATGTATTTTTGTAAAAAAGTCAAATATTTAATTCCATGTATTCAAGCAGAATATGAAACATTACAGAATATAAAAAAAAATATAAGCCAACAATAATCAAGATAAATATATTTTCATTTTTCGTATTGAATAACTCAGAGTTTCTTCAACTTTGGTTCAAATATCTGCAGATGTTGAGATATTTTGTAGAATAAACAACTTCAAAAAAATTATCTTTTATATTATTCCATTATACTGATACATTATGAAAATAAAATTCATTATTTGCACCAACCTATTCAACTTAAAAACAAACTCATTCAATGTATAAATGGGTTTGAATATTCATTTACATATCCAATTGAGCTTGTATATTTTCCAACGTGCTGTACAAATAAGCTAATTCTTCTTCATCCAAACGAAGAACAGTATCATTATTAGAACCCTTTAATTGCAAAGTTGCTGTAGGTATTACCTCTTTCCTGAATAAAGTTGAAGCAGTTTCAAAGTTTAATTCCCAGGTTATATTCTGGAGTTCACTCATATCTAGAAAACGATATAATTACTCCATTATCGAGCTTGATAGTTTTTAAACTCACTTTCTAGATTGAAATTTTGGCTAATATCTTCTGCCCATATCTGTATCCACAAATGAGCTTTATCTTCATCAATATCAAAATTTTCAATCAACGCTTTTTCTACTTCTGCTGGTCTCAATACAACCTTGGACAATTTTTTGTGTAAATATGAAAGGCTCTCTATAATTTGTTTTATTCTGACGTCGTGCAATTTTAACTTTTCAGCCAATTTTTCAATGTCTCTGTCTGTGAAAGCTTCTTTAGATTGAATTTTTAGCATTATGAAATGAAAACTATCCAAAGTGACCAATTTCAGTAGATTAAGGGCTTCGTCAAGTCTATAAATTAATATGTATCACAACTAATACAAGTCGAATAAAAAAAGGGTCGATTTATACTGCATGTCGTGAGATGTTCAGAGCAGATGTTTCGCAAATTGAATCAATATTGAAATTGAAGCATATTGAGCCGGCCAAGACACCAGAGAGGATATCAGTGAATTTGAATGTTTTAGTTAGAATTAGCGACAATGAATTGAATTATTAATTAATTGCTTGTACCAGGTATTGAATTCTCCTTCCTATGAATGATTGAATAGTCACCCTATACTGTGGTATAGGGTACAGTACTCTATGCCGATTCCATTCCTTGTTTATCCAGGATTCCTTGACCGGCAAATGTGAATACAACACTTGGATAGCAAATAATGAAATGATACAGATTACAAAGTATTAAATGAGAGGGTTTACGAGATAGAACCATCCCAATGAAATATTATAAATCTTACTTATTGCTTCTAGGGACAGAGTTACTCCAAAATGAAGCCATTGTGTATTATGCAGAGACAACGTTATCTCACTTTATACGTGTATATGATTACATGCAGACTGCAGAAATTAACCGAAATTATTTTAATTTTTCTCTCTTGAGCCTCTTCCTTAATTATAAATAATTTTTATTTATAAACAAATTATAGAAATTAACCTATATGTGGTACTTTGACATTTGACACAGCCGTCTTAATAACAAGCCGTAAACAAGCATCAACTAGGCAACATTGTAAGAGTATTAGGGTAATGTTAATTTCCTGATAGATCAATTAATTTAAAAAAGACGGTGAAATTTTTTCAATAAATGTACTTGTCCATAAGAGTTAAGCTCCTTCTGCAGTGATTTAGATATTAATTATATCGAACTGACGTACTTCAAGGAAATGTGTCCCCCATATCACATGGGAAATTTGAAAATCAATTATATGTAAATGTAATTATAAATTTTTTACTGATTTTAGACTGGTCGCAATAATGATGATTCAAGATTCGAACGATGGGGCCCAAAAAATCTGCCAACGAAATGCAGTTCTCGAGAAATTGAAGGGGCGCAAGTCCTCTCGAAAAGAGAGACTTTTTATATTTCCAAGAAATATAAGTACAAAACTCGAAAACTCTCTCGCGCAAGCGTTTGAGAAATCAAGCGGTACAAGAATTGGTGTTTATTTTAGAAGATATTTGATATTAAATTCATTAGAGAGGTGGCAACTACATTATGGCGTTTAACTAAACGGTAATATTTCTTTAATTGAAGCTGAAGGGGGGAAATTCTCAATTGAGAAGAAGTTGTGTGGTCTGCAGTTTTTGTGAGCTGAATTATTATAACCTACAAGAAAAACGTCAATTTTTTGTTATATGTTATATGTTTGATATAATTTAGGTGAACAAAAAAGCCGGCAGACGTTGAATGGTTCGGGATAGTGAAAAAAAGTCAGGAAAAGTTTTTGGGCACTTCTAGGTACATTACGACCGGAAAGAGATGTCTGTTGAGACCCCAGTTTCGCAAAATATAAACGCAATCAATGAAAAACTGGCGTACGATGCCTTATCTTCTAATTTCCATATGCCAAATTACGAAACTTACAGAGAATTAGAGAATTATCATGGGTTGAATAACAATTTCTCAAAGGAAATAAACCTGTCACCTTTAGATGTCAATTTTCAAAACACTCAAATTTTTACTGTGCCCATAAACGTTCTGCCACCACCACCCCACAAAATTGTCCATTATCAGAATAATATAATACTCAAGAAACTAGACAGCAAGTATGGTGGAAAGAACAAAGACATCAGGTCCGATGTGAGAGCAGGGTCTCCGAAAGGGTATGAAAGTGATGAAAGCAGCAGATCTTCTCTCTATTCAACGAAGTGTGTTCAGCCGGCAAATAAAGGTAGTGATAAGTCAAACAGTAAGTGTGACTTTCATTTCTGAATATTAAAATTCTTTCCTTAATATTGAGTTTTCATCAGTAAAAGATATACAAAATCACTTCGTTATGAAGTAATATTCATTTTGAATTTCATTCTCGACACTGAATTGTATTACTTATTGCATTCTTTTACAGAATTAAACTCAAAGAGTGAAATTAAACATGGAAAAACTGATCAATATTCAACAGGAAAATTCAGCCATTCCCCCAAAGTTTATCAGCCTAGCTATTATGATCAACCCAATGGAAATACGAATTTGAGAAATAAACGGTGAGATAATTACATGTTTTCAGTATGAGCAGTGGAGGCTCTTAGATGTATCGTAGGGTGTTAATGTAGTAGAAAATATCAATCATCTTGTGAGTTTTTTGATCTTTGGGTCTAGGGTGGTTAGTTTTCATTATGAACTTGAGGAAATAATTGTCCTCTTTATATCCAGTATCCAATTTTATGTTGATTGTTTTGCCAATTGAGTTTTTTAACCTGGCTCCTGGCTCTATATGTCAAACTAGCTGGCCCGGCGAACTTTGTACCGCCTGAATTATACTTAAAAGTTGTATAAACTTAACATTGCTTTTTTTCAAGCAGGAAAAAAATTGGGCAAAATAAGAGTTCAAAATATACAAAATTTTAATAATTTTGTAATTCACATGGAAATAATTCTCTTTATAAGCGGTAACTAATTGTTGAACTTGAACATATAACTTTTTGTTTTTAATTGTTGTACAGTTCTCTTTTTGCAGTACCCCATGTGACTGTGCATAGCAGGAGTATAATAATAATAATAACCACTTTATTTCAAGGAATCCTCATACAAAGATCAAATGAAATTGACGTCACATAAAAACACGATTACAAACGTTTTGCAGCCTCAAAGTATTCGCTAAGCGAATATGGCTCAATATCTATAAGACATTTTTTCAGTCTCTTTTTGAAAAAATTCAAGTTAGGTGAAATTCTCAAATTATTTGGCAGTGCATTGAACAGTTTTATACACATGTAAGATGGATGCTTTTCTGTCATCGATAATCTGTGAATGGGATAGTGCAGATCTTCTGATCTCGTATTATAATTATGATGAGTTGTATACACCTCAAACTTATCTCTGTGCTTGAAAAGGAACACTAAACATTCAAATATATACAGAGCATATAAAGTTAAAATCCCATTCCTCTTGAAGATTCCTCTGCATGACTCTCTAAATGCCATGTGATGCATAATTCTGATAATCTTTTTTTGAACTTTGAAGATTACATCTACCGCAGAACTACTTCCCCAGAAAACGATACCATACCTCATAATCGACTCAGCATTCGCGAAATATAATCCATATTATAGGTACCTTTCCTCTTATGTGAATCAAAATGTCAAGAATATGAACAAAAATTATTCCTTTAATGAACTATCGACTATTAACACAGCCCGTCGACCAGAATTAAAAAATCAGTCATTTGTTAATAGCCCAACCTGAAGTGGCAAAAACAAAACTTTTCTTATATTCTCAAAATCTAATCAGTGGTCACACCATTATTTTAGACATCTTAGCTATGCTGCTAAGCTCAAAATAATGGGTAAACATCTCAGTTGGTAGAGCAGCGCGATTCTCATTATTCCATGGATATGAGCTGTCAATCTCTCTTCAATTTGTTCAATTTAGTTGACGATATCAAGCTCGTTAGAAGACAAATCGAGATGTTAAAATGTCGAAAGTACGATCGACACGGCAAAATTATCAACACTGTGAATTATGTTGAACTCATATTCAAATTTATTGATGGTCATTCGACCAGATCAGATTAGGCAACCCATGAAACATTATTGTATATCATAAGTGAAAGCCCGATGAGCAAACGTTTCAAAATTATTAACGCTTACAATACTCTGTGCGAACAGAAACACGAATATAATATGTCAATTACTAATTATGAGCAATTTTGGATTCAGTTATTTCCGCAAATCTATCAATTACCCAAACAGGAATTCGAAAGCATTTCAAAAATAAAGAAAAAAGATGTAGATGGCCAACTCACGTTTGAAACTGATCGTCAAAATCAGATACTTGATCTTTCGGTAAAAATTCACTGTTCCACCAACTTGAGATAAGTTTACTCGCTTTTTGATCTGGCAATAGACTTCCATGTTACCATGAGTTCTATGCGAATCACATATCGCCATCTAACAGCGGTAATATCAACCTACGACTACGTACAGTGACTTCCATGTTACCATGAGTTCTATGCGAATCACATATCGCCATCTAACAGCGGTAATATCAACCTACGACTACGTAGAGTGACTTGTGACTTGTACGACTACGCATCAACGGTAACGACACCTAGTGGCCTTATTCAAAAGAAGGAAAAGCATTTCCTGCATAAGTTAAACTTTCATCAATTTTTTCGAAGTTTTATTGTATTTTATAATAACCAGACCCAAGACGATTCCATAAATGAAGTTTCATAACAAACAGACCATCCGATCTCTAGTTATATATGGTGTAACCAACATCTTTCTTTTATATATATAGATAGCCATTTTGAGATTCGTCTGTCACTGATAGATGGCGCTTAAGTGACTGTATTGAATAACGAAAATCGAAAATTCATCCAAAAAAATTGTGACAAGTTCGTTATGATGTCCTTGAATAGCCGGCTTGTTATTTTTCCATAAATCAACGAAAATAAGAAGTGAATAACTGTGAAAACAAAGTTACTGTTTCAGTTACTACACAAACAGTTCCTTGAGGTCAAAACAGAACACATACAAAAGTTATGCAGTTGATAACATCACACGGAGGGTTTACGGCCTAATGGAGCGTTTCAAGTCTAGGGCATACCTGATGAAGATCGATCCAAATCCTGAAATGCTGTTGAACGGAGGTCCTTCAGATCATCTTAGTCAAGCTATATGGGACGTTTACCTAAGCAAGGCACAAAAAGAAAGTACTTACATTAGCAAACTGGAGACCTGGAAAACTATATTCTTGTCGATTAAGGTTGTAGTGCTGGTTGAGCTCATCGTTTTTCCATTAACAGTTCTTTTTGTTCTTTCAGAATTGCCTAGACAGTTATGGCTTGTTTATAGTGGGTTCAACAATGTCCGGTTTCGGTTTAGAAACCAGCGATATTGATATGTGCCTATTGACTAAACCTTTTGTTAACGATCCAAGGATAGATGCTCTCACTCATTTGGACCACGTCAGGAACCTTCTAGTAAATGATGGTAAGCTTTTGAAATGTGTGTGATGAATTGAATAACTGAACAATTATTTTCAGGAATCGTTAAGGATGTTGAGCTCATAGTGGCGAAAGTCCCCATCCTGAAGTTCAAGGATCTATCAACTGGTTTTGAGATCGATCTGAATTGTAACAACAGCATTGGAATTCACAATACGCACCTGCTCCACTGTTACGCTCGCCTTGACTGGCGTGTTAGGGCTTTGGTCGTGATCATCAAGGTATGGGCACAGACGAACAACATCAACGATGCAAAGAACATGACCATATCCAGTTACTCCTTGGCCCTCATGGTCATAAACTATTTACAATGTGAGTGTAGTTAAATATATATCCAGGAAAACTTTTCTTTAAATCCGTCGAATTTCACGTTTGTGGTGGTTACAACTTTTGAGAGAAAAATCTGTTTCAGGCGGCGTCACACCCCCAGTTCTGCCCTGTCTGCATGGGCTGGTACCGGAGATATTCAACTCATCGGTGGAGACCAGCACGGATGTCCAAGAAGACATTGAATTCATCAGGAATTTCAAATCGGACAACATGAACTGCATTGGGGACTTACTCATTGGCTTCTTGAACTACTATTCTCATTTTAACTTTGCGGAGTTCGCCATATCGGTAAGAACGGGCAGTAGGTTGCCTATTGATGAGTGCAGATTCCAAAAATCGCCAAAGAACGACGTGAACCAATGGAAATATCTTTGCATCGAGGAGCCCTTCAATCTCTCCAACACTGCTAGATCGGTGTTTGACATGGACAAGTTCAAGTTCATCAAGGACGTTTTCATGTACTCGTACTGGGAATTGTCGAGAACCAAGAACCTCAACATGATTCTTCCGGTGCATTTTCCCACAAACCAAAGATGATTCTCCTAGTGCTCTATTCGAACCAAAGAACTTTGTACGTCCATATGTTTTCCGTGTGACAGAACCTTCTTTATGTGATGGAGTCTATGAAACCAGTACTTAGACTTTTGTCGACAAGTTCCTTCATTTGTATTAAGTTCGGCAAAGTCTGATTGACACGAGGCGGTTACAGTAATTCTTTGTGCGTTTTATCTATACATCATACAGAATTTATCTTCACATTCCATGAACATTGAATTGAAACGTTGGTCCTTCGAGAGGCATTTATCATGGTAAATTCTTGTATATGATATATATAAAATTCGTGAAGTGTTCATAGGCAAAAAACCTTCATATTAGTCTTTCACAGACGAGGTGGTTTACCTGAAAGTATTTATTTTTCTGGAGGGTGAGATCTTCATGGATTTATAAGTGAAACGTACGTTTGATACTAAAATTTGTGATGTTTTTTATGTGTTCAGATATATATCTATATATTTTTAATTATCGCAAAAGATAAAAAAAAAAACAAAAAAGTCTGCATTACCTGGTCGAAATATTTATAAAGAATCGATCTAGCGGAAAAAAAATAATCGCGAACGAGAAAGGTGAAATTATCCGAAATATTAAGCTAGTGAAGAATTATATATTTGCTTGCGATTACCTATTTTTCTGTATATATGTATAATAATGTCTATATATCTACATTTTGTAGAACGAAACCCTGATTATTGTAAAGAAAAAAAAATTGAGAAAATAAAATAAAAATCAAAAAAAATTTAAAAGGGGAAAATAAAAAAAGACGAATCTGAAAAAGAAAATGTTAATGTAATTTCATTTATCTTTGAAGCCTGTTGTTATTATAAATTCTTATATTTGTTGTGATTTCTGACTGTGATTCTCGAGTAATGTTGAAATTAGTCGTGAGGGGTTTGTTACCAACATTTTTGTCGATGGCTTGTGGGATGTTTCAAAGATAAATGAGAACAAAATTGAAATGTTATGACCTATGTCGCTGGTGTTGATAAAGTTTAAATCACTGGTGAGCATTTTTGGTTCAATTACTAATATTTATTTGTGATAAAATTCTTCATCTTATGAAAAAATAAGATTGTGCAAGTGGTATAGCAGAACTGTTTTCAAGATAACAGGTTTGATGTGAAAAATAACCCTTGCTATTGATTCAAAGAGTAACACCAAATGACAAAATTCTCTATAAACCTAAAAATTCAATAAAAAATTATCTGGAGGTATTTTAAACAAAATTAGGTCATCATATAATAGTTTAACTCACTATTAATTCGATCTTGTTTCCAATGAAAATCATCGTTCGAAGTCAAAGAATAGTTACGTAATAAACAAAAAAAATCTGTGTCGTGTACTCAAAACAAACAGAAAATTGAAAAACAGAGTTTCTGTACACTCCAAAATTGCAAAATATTTCTTTGAATTTCATTATAAATTTCTCTTTTCGTAAGTTTTTTATTCAACCTAAATTACCCATATGATATTTTTGTCCTTGTTTTAAAATCATTTGAAAATGAGGGAAAATATCAAGCTCTACATTTTGGAATCAGTTCTTCCATTTGTACTCGAAACAATACATATCAATTGGCGGGTCCTAATAGTGAAGTTAGCCTCTATTTGCAACGAAAAGATTATTTATATGGAGAAAATGAAATAGCAGCTTTGTTTGTTGTTTCAGCTATTAAAAATTTTTCTTCCCCAATCTTCTATGTGAATCCACTCAATGAACATTAATTTGAACATTGAATACAGTATTATAACAAAGCTGATATACCTTCTCCAAAATCAAGTTACCACTGAAATACTGGATATTCCAGATTCCTTTGTCTGAAAAAATATTAATTATTTGTACCTTTTCTAAAACCTTTGAGAATTTTGTATTATGTGCCATATTTCAAACCGTATAAGTATGTGATACTCTACTGTAATCTATTAATAAGAAATTGTAATGTTTGTATGATTCATGCAGAATCACTTTAGGCTACTAACAAAACATCCAACAGGAGTATCAGTAATTTAAGACATTGAAGGAAAATAGGAATAGTAAACATTCCTTTTTACTCCTTTTCACACTGGTGCATCAAAGACGATGCTAGTAGATATGAAATATTCCTTATAAATAGACAATATTTAAAATCAGATACAATAATGTAAACAATAATTCCTCTGTGTTTGTAAAGAGTAACATGATTTAGGTTCAAAGGTAGTGGACAAAATTAAAACGTGAGATTTTTCCAAGCGTTGTAATATTTCAGTTCAGTTTTCTATAAAAATCTGTTGATGTGAATAAAAATGAAAATAAAAACTCGAACTTATTAAATCTGGTTGTTTTACTTCATCAGGGTTGAAATTCAGAATATGCAGAATCGTTCGCATGTGGCAGAAATTTATGAAAGCAATCTGATGTCTCATGGCACGATGATAACGATTTTTTGGGGTGCTGAATCCGAATTTGAGGTTTGCCTCCTGATCTGAGATTGGCGTATGGTCAAAATTGAACATTTTGGAGTTCTTTATTTGAAATTCTTCATGTATTTAGGAAACTTTGGGTTTTTCGAAGATGATTACTTTATGCAAAATTGATGTAAATAAAATCTTGTTTGCCGAGATCGCTAAATCGAAAAACAGAGGTTTTATGGTATAGTTCCCCATACAAGACCAACTGTGCTTCAGAAATTTTTATTTCTATACGTTTTTCTGGAAATGTGATTTTTGAGGATTTGACACATACTGTCACTTCAATATTATTAAGAAGAGATAGAAAAATGTTCAAGAAATATAAGCGATTGTTCCCAAAAACATTTTCTACGAAAAATGTCATAGCGCCCTATAACAGCAAAACAGCGAGAAGATCCAAATCCGAAACTCAAGATGACAAGAAAACTGACTTCGTTAGAAGATATACTAGCGAGACTAGTGTTGATTTGAATGAGTTGACCGATTTTTCAGCTAATAACCCTGATTTGCATGTCTTATTACTAGAAGCTGGGGAAATTTTGAAAACTACCACGAATGCTATAGGTAACATTCATATTCGAATTTCTCTAAGAAACTTAAGATGTATTCATCAGTATTTAATGTAGATTACAGATACACATTGCTCTTGTTTCTATAAGAGATACCTTTGCTCACTTTGCTGAATGCTGTATGTTCCTATGAGGACTTATAAGAATCTACAGTTTTCAAATGTGGTTTTCACCCATAAAACCTACCTGTTTCTAACGTGTTTTTACACATAACCCTTTTCTGTTTCTGTAAGAGATTCCTGTGATGAATGCTGTATGTATCTATGAGGTCATTGTGTTTAAAAATAACAGAATGTATATGATTTTATAGCAGTCACTTACAAGGATCTATAATTTTCAAATGTATTTTTTGCATTAATCTAAATTCATGCAAATTTTATGTCAAGCTATAGAAGATATCTTCTGGCTGTATAGCTCATCTTTGGCGATATATGAGTAATCATTATCTGAATTCAGGAGTATCCGTATATATTGTTGAAGTAGGATCTGGTGGAATGTACCTATTGACGGGACAGCAGTTGATCATTATACCATCACATTATCGTTTTCAAATAGAAGACAGGAAAACCATAGCAGCTCATGTTGCTTTCCATAGAGAATACGTAATGGTTGAGGATATCAAGACTGATCCAAGGTTTCCAAAGGGAACTGGCTTCCACAGTAAGCACGATTCTCTCTCTTTCTTATAATAACTAGGTAGTTGGCGATTGAACTTTTGACTCTCTTTCCATCAACGCAAAAACACTTGCGGCCATTTCTTGTTTACTTCAAAATCTAAATTTTTTTACCAATTTTTGCAGACGACATAGCCGAATCTGTCTTGTGCGTGCCAGTGGTTACACCAGACGGCGATTGTTTCGCAGTTTTCGAACTAATCAGATCGGAATACGACCAACCATTCGGCAAGGATGACCTCAAAATCGTCGTCGTGCTTTCGGGTTGGATGGGGGCCGCCATACATCAGAATTTGCAGAGGATAGCCATGAAAAAGCAGGAGATCTTACACGATCAGTTGCTCAAAATCACCAGGTCTTATTACGAAGAAACTACAACGACTTGCAAAATGCTAACTGATCTTGTCGTGAGTCTTGGGAGCAATATCTATACCACAAATCTAATATGAATATTTGAAATTGAAGAATTGTCTTTATTATTCAGGCTTTAGCGAAAGAAACGATAGACGTTGGACGAGGTACTTTCTACGTTATCGACAAAAGTAAACAGGAACTAACAGCCGATGTTTACGAGGAAGGTTTCGACGAATACAACTTTCAACTCATCAAGAAAAATATGAAGGTGAAGCCCTTGCGTAAAGACAGAGGTATTGTAAGCATGGCCGCTAAATCTGGCTTCACGATCAACGTGAAAGATCCTTCCAAAGATCCTAGAATCGGTAAAGAGCCAGAAATGAGGACTGGAAGGACCATCAAATCTATGCTCTGCATGCCTCTAACAGGTCATCATGGACTTGTCGGTAAGTTTGAGCCTTGAGTTTAAATATACAAAGATCTATGTGGTCGCTGTTTCATGAAGGCTAACTGAGCCATAATCCCCCCAGTTCGAATAATAGTATAACTAGAAGTAGGCAGTTACACACAGGGTGTTTTTTAGTGCTGCAGTTGACCCTTTAAATGTATTTCAGGCATTATTAAATTATTGAATAAAAGGTATGGATACTTCACAAAGAACGATGAAGCAATTTTAAAAATCTTCGGCATATACGCTTCCTGTTGTTTACAGTATAATATCTTAGTTGAAAGATCTAAAAGATTGGTAAGATGAGTCCACTGTCCTATAACACGTCGAACCAAAGCTCTGAATCTATATATACATAATTTTTTTTTAAATTTCAGAATCTGGTGAACAAGATAGATGAAAGAGCATTGAATTTGTTGTTGGTTCCATGTAACCACGAGCTCAATCCCAAATATATTAACATGGGCGCCCCATCTCGGTTTTTAGAGTAAGTTTGATTGTTATACAGTGTGACAAGAAAAACCTCGGACAAACTCTTTTTCATTTAACTTTATTAAACAGAATGAATTGAACAAAACAACAACAAATAATAATAACTTGAACATTTGTTAACAATATATTTAAGCCGTTTCGAAGTGGCTTCCTTTGGCGGCGATACACAGCGTCAGACGCTTCTTGAAATTTTCGGCAATGGGCCGCAACTCCTTGGGCGTTAATCGGTTCCATTCCCGGCGCAGAGATTGCTTCAGCGACTTCAGTGTTTTTTAGCACAAGCCCTGTGCTCCAAAATCGACCACACGCTGTAGTCCATTGGGTTGAGATCCGGTGAGTAGGGCGGCCATTCTGCAGATGAGATGAAACAAGGAAAATGGGTCTTACACCATTCTTGCGTCTTTTTCGCTCTGTGAGCCGGAGCGGAGTCCTGTTGAAAGGTCCAATGCGTGTCGCCGAAGTGCTGCTTGGCCCACGGAAGTACTACGGCCTCGAGGATGTCGCAGCGGTAGACATCTTGATTGATTTTGACCCCTTGATCCACGAAAACTAAGGGAGTTTTACTACTGCCGCAAATTCCGGCCCATACCATGACGGATTGCGGATTTTGACGGTGTTCGACGATGGTCGATGTACCGGGAGCCTCTACGGACCAGACTCTGTCGTTTTGGTGGTTGTGGGATTGTTCTACGGTGAAAAGCTTCCCGTCTGTGAAGAGAATTCGCTCCCATTGCTGACCGGCGGCGAGACGAAGGAGTTGGCGGCACCTTTGGAGTCGTACGCGCTTGTTTTTCTCCGTGAGGGATTTAACTTTTTGGAGCTTGTATGGCTGGAGGTTAAGCTCTTTTTTGGCATTTTGAAGGACTGATTCGAGGTTGATACCGGTCTCACAGGCTATTTTCCACATGGAAACCCTCGGATTTCGATTGACTCGCTTCTTGACGATGTTGCGATTGCTAGGTGTATTGACAGTGCGTTTTCTACCATTTCCTGGACGACGACCATCATGGCCAAGTTCCTTGAAACGAATTGCATCGGACACGGTTTGTCGAGGCACATTGAGCCAACGAACAATTTAGCATTGACGCCTACCTTGACGGAACAGCTCCATAATCGCACTACGTTTGTTTGACATTCTAAAACTCTGTGAAATGAAATTATATCAAACTGAAAATTCACATATTAGTACAGGAAAGTGTGGAGAAACCAAGAGAATAAAAATTATTTGGCTGCGCTGAAATACTTTTGCTCACAGCCACAGCAAAATTTGTCCGAAGTTTTTCTTGTCACCTTGTAAGGTGTAATTTAAAAATAAGTCTGGCGGGAAGCATTAGCAGCATCGATATGGTTCAGGATTGAACCACGAAACTGTCCCAAAGTTTAACAACAAAAATAGATGAAGAGAAAACAAAAACCATACACCAATGTGCACTTCATATCAGTTCTTCCCAAATATCTAATCAGTCTGTCATTTCACAGTTTCCGGTGGTACATAACCGATGGAACGATGCATTATGCACCTTATTTGGCCGCACATATGATCAAAGATCTCATTGGAGATGGCAGCGACATCAACAATGACAATCTGATGAATTTCATGTTGGTTGCTAGAAGATTGTACAGAAATAATCCGTATCATAATTTCGAACATGCTTTCAATTTTATGCACTGTATGTACAACATTCTGAAGAGGAATCAGTTCATGTTCTCTCACATGGAAGTATGGAATTGATTCTTTTAGCTGATTCTTTGTAGTAACATATTCTTTCTTCAGATAAAAGCTCTTTTGGTATCTTCTATTTGTCATGATATAGACCATGGAGGATGTACCAATAACTTTTTGATGCTCACCAATGATGTTGTGTACCAACTGTACCACGATTCACCATGGGAAAATCACCACTATGATGTCACCGTCAGGTTATTACAGGTAATGTAGGGCTGAAGAATCCCAAGCGTGATTATTTTCAAGAAAAACTCGTACTTATAGTACTACCGATTGAGAAGTTAATTGAAGATTCAATTAAACACGGTTGTTTCATGGTTCAAAGGGCTTCAGGATCAGAAAGAACCCTGAAGGCCCTATATCTGGTTAATTCAAAAATGGATTATTCTGTTACCATGACCTAATCAACTCTAATTTCGTTTTTATCGAATAATGGACAACAATCTATCTTTCTTCATGTTTACTATGAGGTCTGATGGAAATACTGATATTTTCATGTATACATATATTATTGACCTCAAACAATGATAAAAATATTTTGAACATTCCGCCAAAGAACAAATCGGCTATTAAAAACACACAAAGACTTCTATTCATTGAATATCAAGATACTATAGGTCAATAGTTCACACAACAAGATAACTGATGTAAAACACATAACAAAAGTTTAATTTGTAAATATCAAAAAATTGTTATATCCAGATTTTTGCTGGATGCAACGAAGAATTCAACCAGTTGCTACAAAATTCTGTGAGCACTTATTGTCCTAAATATGACCATTTTCAGATCTATGACATATTCAATTACACCGAAAAAGCTTTCAAAATGTTTCTAAAGGAAATCAAAGAAGCCATCCTCTCAACAGATCTTCAGCAACATTTCAAGAGCAGAAAATCGTTATTTACTATTGTGAACGATGGGACATTTGAAATAACAAATACCAACCATAGAAGTTTATTGAAAGGGTTGTTGATGACTGTTTGCGACCTTTCAGGCCAATGCAAACCATTTTCTATCGCAAAAAGGATCACTGAAAATGTATATCGTAAGTTTTGCAAGGGATGCCATGCAGATTGAGCTGAATTAAATCTTCAATAAACTTTTCGGCAGGAGAGTTTTATGATCAAGGAGATCACGAAAAGAAATTAGGAATTATCCCATTATCAATGATGGATAGAGATAAAGAAAATATGATACCAGAAGACCAGATACAATTTATTTCTGTAATTGTATCACCAGCAACAGAGATACTAAGAGCCCTGCTTCCAAACACTGCTGATCTGAATACAGAATGCAGGTGCAGTTCGATTCATTGAATTTTTATTTAGTATAGGGGTTAACGTACCTTTAGAATGATGGATGAACTCGCATTTAATGTTTTACTATTTATTTTACGACTTCTACGATATGTGAAATGATTTACCGATTTATGGTGATATTTTAACGTTCAAATTCAAAAATTTGACGTAATATTCACAATTCTATGTTACTTTTGAATGATATTTTCATCTGTGGAATGGGGGAAAAACACAGATCTTACATCTAAAATCAGTGTTCTGAGAGTGGTACCAAAGAGTATCTACTCTTTGGTGGTACCCAACATGCATAGAATACTAATTATAAGCATGTATTCTATGCATTTTTGTTTCATCCAATAAATTAAAAATTATTAGTTGTGAAATATTTTCAACTTATTATTATTTCCTCAATTTATGATGATGGTGATTGCAATTTCAGAAAAAATGTGTGTATCTTGTAGTAAAAGCACATTCTAAAACTTCAATGCTTGTTGTACTGCTTTATACTGCTAGATACATACAATTGAGCATTTGGTTTGAAGATCATTTTCTTGCCAATATGGAAGCTGCGTTTTCATACAATAGATTTGAAAAATGCAAAAATCATTATGAATGAATAAATGTTATGTCATAATATTGGCACTTACTGATGGGCTTCTAAATCCACATGAATTCTGAAAACTTGACTCTTTATAGGGCTCTCCAATCAACCTGGCAAGACATTGTTACATCTAGAGAAAGAAAATCTAAAAAAAAAACAGTAAATGATTAAATGATGGAAGAACATTTTTTAAAGCTTTACTCACTCAACTTTGATTCCTTTTTCCTATTACTGTTCGAAGGAAGATATTTATTGAGAAGCAAGACATTCTACTTGAGGTTGACAGGTAGAGGATTTTTTTCAATTTATATGACGAAAACAGGAAGAAGTGATATAAATAAATTTATTAGAGTAATACAACATGACATCTGGATCTATAATACCTTAAATATATTTTACAATTATAATAATAAAGCAAGGAATAGAATATATCCCAAAAATAATTATTTTCTCATACTATACTAGAAGAATATTTATTTTTATTTTATTTTTTTTTGAACAAGTATGATGCTACTCTAAATATGTAAGAATCAATTTTCTTCGAATATTCTTCTTTTTTGGGAACTGTTTAGAGATTCAATATTTTTGAAGGCCATTTGTATAAATAGAGAACCTCTGGAAACTCAGCCTAATATTTACCAACAAATCTATATTGGGTCTTCAAAAAATCACAAAATATAAAAAAGAATATATCATTATAAAATATAAGGAGAATAATAATTGAAGCAAATTGATTTCATGAGCAAATAATTGTTATAACATGTACGTGTAGTGCTGAAATTATTTTCAATAAAAGTTTCGTATCTAAATATCCAAATCTCATTAGCCTCCTGTACATCAAAAAGTATAAAAATCAATACTTTTTTTCAGGGTATGAAAAACGGACATCACAATTATTTATTACTTATAATTGCCAATGAGATATTCATTCAATAACGTGTATCATTCAAATTAGGACGAATGTAATTAAATTCAGGAATAATGGAGTGATTTAATTTAATATCTTCATTTTGCTTATGTATTGCGAATTTTACCTGGAACATAATTTTTGTCAATTTGTTGTTCTTGTAAGAACATATGCAAACAACGCTCGTTTTGGGCAAGTGGGTGTCCAGCAATCCTAGAAAAAATTTGGTGTCTTAGAATGCAATTCACATGATCTTAACAATATTCAGAATAATAACACCTTTCATAGTTCAAATCATATTGCTTGAAAATCTAGATACTCACTTATTAATAAATACTTCCAATCCCTTTCTTCTCTCTTCTATAAATTCCTCTTCAAATATACCATCGTCTCCCCTGAAAGGCAACTGCCTTTTCCATGCTTTACCAGGCAAAGGAGGAACTACAATTTTGCTATCACGTTCTAATTCATTTCTCAACCATTCAAAGTCACTATATCTTCTTCTTACACTTGACTCTTTGATTTTGAATACAGGTAAATTTGTCTGAAAACATTTAAAATAATTATCCTAATTTGATTATAAAGGGGGTGGATTAACTCACTCTCATTTTGACTTCATAATCTGTGAATCTTTTTTTGCCAACTCCAATTGTTGTAACAGGATCAAGAACATCAATTTCTAGAAAATTTGCGGGCGCTGCGTAAGCATCGTCTAAAGTTTGTTTCTTTACGTTCAATCTTCTAGTAGCTTCTACAGTTGCATCCGACTCAGCCATCATGATTTTTTTGAAGCAAAGTTCGTTATTAGGCAAGAATGGTAATGACGAAGCTTTTCGATGACAACACCTTTAACTGAATATACTGCGAATGAAAACAAGCATTCCAACTTTATAACTCATCAGAGTTTTCAAAAATTCCGGTTTGCACTTCTATCAAACATAAATGATTATGAATAAACGACAGCATTGACAGCAATCAGCAATAATGCATTGACATTTTGACTTAGTTGACCATAGATCGAATGTCATGATTTTTGACAATGACAACTCTTTGTTGACAATTCTTTGTTTTTGTCGGGTACGAACAAAGACTTCCTCTTTGGTACCAAAAGAGTACTAAGAGTAGTCTTTAGTCTTATGTTATAAAAAATAAATAGTACCACAGAGAGGAAGTAGTACTAAACGCAGAACATGGATGGATGGATGGAATTTGAATGGCGGGAATTTTTAAAATTTGCAGTTCTGTTATTTATTTTCGATTCGATCACATCAACTGCGATTGAATGTATGACTGTATGAGGATTTAAAAATTAGAAGTCTTCACATAATAAAATCCTCACTATCAATATTCAATCATAATTGATGGGATCGAGAAACAAAAGTAGATGTAGGAAAAATATATTCAACATACCTACATACATTGTTCCGAATGAAAAGAATGATGTATAAGTTGAAAACTATAGAATTTTGTGTGATCCCATGATTATAAAAACATGAATAATCAACAAAGTTTCATAGGTATTTCAATTCATTTCAATTTCCATGATTTTAGTGTTTTCATTATTTATTTATTAGTTACTCATATAACTTAAGTACTATGTATGAATTTTCGGGGAATTTTAGGAAATAAGTTCATTGCAATACAAAAATAATACAACTATGAGAAGTTTGAAGAGGCCGAATATATTTTAAGAATTATTTTTCGCATTTAAATTCAGGAAATATCAATACGTACTTACAATTTTTCGAATTAATTAATCCAAAATTGAAATTAGAGCGCCGGCCCTGCACTCATATGAAGCACAGAGCACATACACTACATTTCGACATGAAGTGGATTAGGCCCACTGGCGATACCACTTAAAAACAAAACGCGCCGAGCACTCTACCTACAGGGTGGTGTGGAAACGAGTGTATTAACTATCGCGTTCATATTTCCTTGGTGGAATAAACCTTCACTATGGGGTTGATGTGGAATCCGCGGACAAATCAATTTCCGTCCGTTTGGCCACAAACACCAATCTCAAATGGAAAATCCTTGAGAAATTTTCAGATATTTAAAATTTTCGAAATTCAGAGTCAGAGTTTGATTGAAAATAACAACATTTTCCATTTAAATTTTATTAAAAAAAACCCTCTTTACAAAATTCATCTCCAATACAGAATTTATAATCTCCACTGGAGATTGTCATAGTGTTATTCTAAAACGAATAGGATACACCATGTTATATGTACATTTTATATTCTCGATATAATTATCTATAAAAATATGAGATGAAAAACCATAAGTATTTTCAAAATAAACTCATTATGACTTAAAGCTACTGAAAATGAACAATTGTAATAATCATTACAAGAAGATCCTTAATCTAAATCCAAATGGATAATATTTTAATATGTGGGCCATTGCAACACTGGGAATAATAATAGTATGGGGATTTTTGAAGTTTAAAACATTTGAACATTATCAATTCTTGTACTTTAGACAGAAATATTTTACACAGTACTTTATCACAGTGCATTTTGGATTAAATAAGATAAATCTAAAATTTCTTTCAATATAACAGAGATATTGATTGCAATTGTAGTTTTCAAAATAAAGCTATTAAAATATTGAATAAATTGATGGATATAAGAGAAATTCTCTACAAAATATGAGAATAATGTTTGATTTTCAAGCATCTCCTATTACAAACTTTTTTAAATCATACAGCTCTATGTTCAAAGAAGAACCTGTATACTTTGAACAACAGTTAGAAAATACAGTTTGTGCCTTATTTGTCGCTGAGAGTGTAAAATTTCAATGAATAGCTCCCTCAAGCTTCAAAAACATACTCCATAATAACACCTGAAGCATCTAATGAACCAATAAAAGAACACCCAGAAGAATCAATATTTTTATATTTTATAAGAGTTTCACGACCGGATTCAACTTCAAACCTAGAAAATAGGAATTTCACCCAACGTTTCCCCTACAACTACGATAGGCATCTTCAGAGGTCTCTCGGTCGGAGGTTGTAACCCGACAATTGACCGCTCCGAACTGGAGATGTCAGTGAATCATCCCCCGCCGTATTCATAACCGCAGACCCACTGCTGGTGAAACCGGCTGGTACTTCCGTTCCGCTCTGGACAGGTTTAAGCCTAGTCTTGCGGATGACCGGTAACCAAGCACTTCGAACAAGATGCCTACCGCAGTTGTAGGCAAAATGTTAGGTGAAATTCCTATTGGATCGTAGCTAGAAAATCCGGTACATTCTTCAAATTCTCCTCAAAAATAATGTAAAGAAATAAATTACTGGCAATTCTCAGATAATGAAACTTGGTTCATATTGGTAACTTTTAGATCGCAATGAAATTAATAAGATTTCTTAACATTTATGGGTTTCTTTTTTGCAGAATTCAAACTTCATTGGATAAGACTTGTGGAAAAATAAATCCAAATATAGTGAAAATTGTTGCAAGCAAAACAAAACATTTTTTGAATCCCTGTGTATTTGTTGTGTAGTTTTGATGTATTTTAGGCTGGTTGATTGGCCAGGGTACTTATTATTGCTTAAATGCTTTGGAAGAGCTATGTTCTTCAAAGTTTACTCCATAAATATGTTTTTAATGCTACGACTGTTTGGTTCTATAAGATAATAAACGTTTTTCTGTACTGTATTCTGAAATCTACTGTGAATAACGAAGCATTTTCGGCAGACCCTGTATTTTCCTTGAAAAAACTAAATTTAAATGCAAACTTTAAAAATTTAAAAACATCAACAGTAATAAAAATATTCTTCTTTACAACCTTAAATCTACGTAGTTAGAATCTATACAAACTTATTACGTTTATGATTGTTTGACTCTCCGGACGAAGATGCAACTGGGCGTTTTTTACTCATTTTATTCACACAGCTCAAACGTTCATGATAATCTTGTTCGGACGGAGCCATGTAATCTTTCAACCGATCATAGTAGCGCTCTTTACTGATCAACTTCAATTCGAATGTTTCGTTCGATAATTTACCGCTTTGTACACCTTGAATCTCCACATTGCTGGTGTTAGCCAATTGCAAGGCGGAAATGAAGAATCTTGTAACTTCCGCTGCCGATTTCCCTTTGACAATATTGCTGAATTTTTGAGGACGACCTACCTCGAAATTTTCCATTATATTCGATCCATATTTGTGAATGTCGAAATCTGCAGTATTCATGTCCTTGAATTTTTCCGTCATGTATTGTTTCCACTCGTACACCCTTTGGTACAAGGGCTTCTCCGACTGATCTTCGACCATGAATGATTCCTCTCTTAACGGTTCTTCTAGAATCTGTTTGTCTAGTTCAGATGTGGGCGAAATTATGTCGTCTGCGTAAGTATCCTCATGATCTTGAAAATGCGATTCGTAACCACTGTCTTGAGTGCATAGTATCGGATGGTCGGACAGCTGCGATAATGGAAGTTCATCTTCCAGTCCTATCCTACTGCTAGAATCGACCGGATCATCGAATAAGAACTCTTGAATTTCCACTTGTCCTGAAAACCAAAGTAGATGCATATCCCTACATTTTTGAGCGCTCGTTTAACTTAAACGAAGCTTATCTCAAATATGAATTCGAATATAGACCACTGACCTTCTCCTTCTTCTGGTTGATAATGGGCAGCGAAAAATGAGTTGAACTTTTCCAAATCCACACTAATACCAGTCGCAAGTTTCCTTATAGCCGCTTGAGACAATCTTCTCCTCTTCTCAGGGATCTATTAATAACGAATCAAGAACAAACTGAGCATTCCATAATATCGAATAGTGAAAAATATTGAAATAGCAATTTTAGGATGAAATCATGAAAGACAACGTACCTCATCGTCTGATGTTCTCCTATCTCTAACCTTTTTGGCGTGAACTTCTGTAGACTTAGTTTTAGGTTCAGGTTCTTTAATTTTCTTCAACGACGCTGACCTGAGGGTTCTCCCAGATTTATTCTCCATCTTATCTCCATCGCAACCGATGGATTCCAATGAATTATCTGCTAAAGAAACATTATCTTCCACATCCTTCCCTCCTGTTAATGAATGAGGTGAAGAATTGGTGAAATCACAATCAATAGCAACTTTTTCATCAGTTAAATTCTCCTGAAAATTGTCCAATTGAGAATCTTCCTCTTCGCTGCAATATTTCTTCAGTTCATGCACAGATAATCTAGACAATTTACTTAGATCGTCAAGTGACAATCGTACTAAATTCACCCGGCATTTTTTTTTATTATTATCAAATTCTAACATATCGAGTCTAGACGCAACTGCAGAAGACGGTCTAGACAATCTACCCATGTCCTCTACCGACAATCTCAACAAATTTACCTGGCATGTTTTCACATAAATATTATCCAAGTCCGACATGTCAAGTCGCGACATAACTGTAGAAGAAACACTTATCCTCCTCAATTTTTGTGGACCTTCCTTCATAATGAAACTTTCATTATAACTCTCATCACAAATACTGTTTTGAAAATATTTATCCTTATAGTTCTCTATGTATTTCTCGGCATCTAATGAATGCTTTTCTAAATCTTCATAACTAAAGCGATAGCTTTCCAGGAATTTCGGAATTAGGTAAAGTTCACTGTAGAGTTTGAAAGAAAAATCATTGAATAATGGTTTGTTGGGTAGAAGCACTTCTTCTAATCCAATAACCGATTCCATTTTGGAAGTGTACACTACGAATTCATTATCCTGGTCCTGATCGAATATAGCATTTTCAGGACTTCGAAATTGAACTTGCTTATCCGCTAAACTTTTCTTGCTATTAGGCGTAGGTTGTAAGTCCCATTTAGAAACCATTTTTTTATACCAGTCGGAGTATAATTTGGAATCTTTTTCGCATTGCAAATGTTGAAAGTTATTTATTTCTTCCCAATCTACATGAAAGGATTTTGATTTGTTCTGTTCTTTATTTAGAGGTATTTCTACAGGTTTCCTTCTTCTCCTATATTTCCTTTCCCTTTCTTCTATTCTTTTGAGCTCAATTTCATTATCTTCTCTGTAAAAGAATCATAATCAGCAAAATATTTTGTGTTATTTATACACCCCAAATTAGAGGAGTTGAAGCCCCTTCAAAAAACTTCTTAGACTTACATTTTAAAAGATATCA
Source organism: Adalia decempunctata (assembly GCA_951802165.1). Lineage (NCBI taxonomy): Eukaryota > Metazoa > Arthropoda > Insecta > Coleoptera > Coccinellidae > Adalia > Adalia decempunctata. The sequence continues at coordinate 15,264,406 of OX637701.1, forward strand.
GGCGCTTTTGATAGTCATTTATCATGTCCCATAAGAGATCCACTTTTTTACTATATATCAAAGCGGAACTCTGTAAAAGGAGAGCAGATTCCGCAAAATTGATCTTAAAGATTCCATGTTTCAGAAAATCTTCTGATCTTATGAGAGATTGCAGAAATGAATCTAAAACCTGAAATAAATTCATTAGAGAATGTTGAATTCATATGTTTTGGGCAATAATACTTCTCCAAGGGAATTATCCAAAGTAGGTCTTTTTTCCAAATGGTTAATTTTAAGAATTAGTTTTCCTACTTCTGATGATTTATCTACATATTCCTCATCTTGCTCCATCGTTTATTGCCTCCTGGTGGGTACTTCAGAGGAGCATTTACTATTTTTTCCGGTTTGTTGTTATTATAGTGCTATAGCATTTAGGACGCCTCGCTCGAGAGATGGTTGGGACCGATAGTTTATTAATTGGGGTGATTTAATCGCAAATATTATAATTAATATAATTCCGTAGACGCTCGAATAAGAGTTCACCATATTCAATAACTAGCTACGACCAATCATTTCCGTCTCATAAAGCTTGTTTGTTTTTCATTTTGAATTCGATTGTACATTTTGACAGGATAGCCTCCATTTTGATTTTTGACAATCTGATCTGAGAGATTTTTAGTTCATTTGGCCATCTGTCATCTGTCACAACAATTCTACGGTTGCTCGATGGGTCAAAAGACAGGATCTAAAAATTCTCAAATTTCTGGATTTCATTAATAAATTCATATAACGATTATTACTATCGAAAACACCTTAATTGGGCGGAATATTGTCATAATAAAATAATGATTCCTTGCATCATTTATTCATTTCATCAATTTGATTAGTCCAACTACTACTTCTCTATGGAAAAACGTCATTAATATGACATTTCAGAGTTGTGTGTTTATTATTTATTTACGTGCGTGAGATAATTTGTAAATTGATTGATAGCTGTTATAAATTGATATTTAATTGAAAGTATTTGCCAGTAGTTTAGGATTCAAGTCGGCATTTCTTAAAAATGGGTTTTTGCAATGCCCTCACTAAATGTTTATTGATCATATTCAATATATTATTCGGGGTAAGTATTTGTTTTTAAATGTTTTTCAATCTGAAGAATTACGTTTGATTTCATTATATTAACTTTTGCTGTATCAAAACTGTAATGAATTTTATTCCAATAAAGATATGATATGAATCTCAGTTTAATTTTAACTATGATTTAATTTTTATCTGCATTTGCAACAGATTTTATAATCGCTCCTATTTTGTATTCAAAGGGGATATGTATGAACATGAATAGAGTAATAGGTAATATCTAAAAATAATCCCGCATTAAATAGTCAATTTATAATCGAGAATGACTTTGTTTCAAATTTGAAAGAGTAAATTATCTTAGCTATTTTTATTGAGGATATTGTTTCAGTGTGTATATTTTGAATATTATTTATTCAAAATGATGCTTCTAAATGTAACTATTTGTTCAAGATTTGGGGATTGTTGGGATGTGCTTTTTCCATATTTTGCTTATGGCTCCTTGCTGATTCAGAATTTGTTTTACCACAAGATCGAACAAATTTCATAGTCTCAGTGGCTATCATTTTGATTGCCTCAGCTGTATTGGTTCTGGTAGCCTTCATCGGGATATATGGAACAATAAATAACAGCCAGTGTCTTTTGCTTACAGTAAGTATTGAAAGCGTTAGTGGAAGTAGAAAAATCAGCATATTTATTCTTTTCTAGTTTTTCTCTCTTCTACTGATGGTATGTGTCGTTGAATGGGCTGCAGCAATTTGGGCTTATGCCAATGCTAATTCTCTTGAAGTCCAAATTCATACATCAATAAAGATGACTGTTGAACAAGAATACGGAGATAACACGAATAAAACTTTGATTTTCGACACAATCCAGAAAAAAGTGAGTTTTGATTTACCATTATTATTATATTTGTTTCTAAATTTCTATATTTTTACAGTTGCAATGCTGTGGTGCGGATAAACCTATGGACTGGGCAGGAAATCGACAACTCAGTTACACCATAACATCACATACTGATTTTTACAAAATTCCGGAAAGCTGTTGTCGCCCCGAAGCAACTTACACAGATTGCGAACAAGCTACAGTTGTCCCAAGAATCAGGGGTTCGGTTGATTATAATGTAATTTATGATCGAGGTTGTTATGACAGTGTGATTTCAACAATAAATGAGAATGCTTACATTATACTGGGTATATTAGCAAGCGTGTTGTTCATTCAGTTGGTAGCATTGGTATTCTCTCTGGTACTAGCGTACATGTCTAGTAAGGCTAACAGATACAAAGCTTAATTCTTCTACATTATTCCGTTATTATTATGAGTTTGGTAATTTGAAGATTTGTTACAAAATACATATACTGATTTATCAGACAAAGATCTGATACTGAAGTGAAAAGAATAGTTATAATATGAACGTCAAGTGAAGGTTTGAAAAGAACGTGATAAATTGGTATACAATCTTGACAGTTCTTCTTGGAGGAAGAATGTCAAAATTAGTGCATTATACTCAATTCATATCATCATTCTTATCGAATCACTTCAATTTGGAAAATAATGAAAATGATGCAATATTATCAAATGATCTTGCCAAATACCAAACTCTTAATAGATATCCCAGTGTTTGAAACCAAGTGCAAACAATTTTAACAGAGAAAATCTTATTTTGAAAAACATTCTAGTTATGCCAAAAATTTCTAGAGTATTTACAGGTTGTCACTAATTGTACATGAATTAAAAGGAACTGGAAAACTAGGTGTAGAAAAGCTTATGGCACACTTTTAGGTTCTTTTTCTGAGAAACTAGGTGATTTTTGCTTTCAAAGGCAAAAATTGACATTCTGAAAACTGTCCATAACCTTTTCAATTTTGAAGCTAGACATCAGAAACAAAACCCTCTGAAGATACATTTTGGATGGGAAATATGTTAAATTCATATAATAAGAGATATATAATTTGAAATTTAATATGGCATTATGTGCTTTTTGATCTCTTGTATCTATCGTTCTTCAGAATCCTTGAAACAGTAGGTCTCCAAAAAATATGCCATATGTTGTTCTCTATAAATCCTAGCTTTCAAAATCATTTCCATAATTTGGGAAACTGTGCAGAAACTCATTTCATATTGATTGAAACAAGGATTTATATAGATAGAAGGCTGACCGGCAACTTGGAGGATTTTTGTAATTATCAGCTAGGTGCGTTTTTGAAATTCAAACTGCTTTGACAAACCTTTTGCCTTCAAGCCTGATTGCTTTTCTGTTTGCACCTGGGAAATTTCTTGTGAAAATTTATTTTCTGAACCTGTACCAAATAGATATGTATAAGTTTATATATAAATTTATCTTTATATAGATCTATTTAGAGAATCATATTATATGTATTATATTGGTGTGCCATATTTACAAAGATTTCAGAAGGGATTTTGACATACTAAACTCTAAAAGTTGGAAAACATACTTTTCTAACAACTTTATCGTTACTTCGACTGAATCTGAGCCATGACAGAAAATATATAAGTGCTCTCTATTTCCATTCTAGAAAATACTTGACAGTGCCAAAATTCCTTTCTATTTTTGATTGTTGAAGCTTTACTGTAGATATCGCTGGTATTTATGATCAAAGTGAATTTCTAGAAACTTGTTTCAAATGTTTACCACAATTTATGCCTTATTTTTTTATTTTTGTTAAGAAAAGATTTATCTTGGAAACGAATAATCGAAAGATACCTTACAGGAAGTCTATTTTTGTACTTAATGTTTTTGATGATAAAAATTTATTCAAAAGGAATCTCTATACTTTATCTGAACTTTTCATCAAATGTGCAATTTGGAATCTACATATAAAACGATCAATTATTTTTCTTGAGAAATTGAATTTCTTTTGAAAGTGGCAATAGTTTCATCGAACCTTCAAATTATAAAGTTCGAGCGTGAAGAAGATTATGAACAATGTCTTGAACAACTTATTGGTTACTGCGTAAGTTGACAAAAATGTACCATATCCAAACTTACCTGTCGCTAGTCATACTATATTTTATTTTTATATATTTGGAAATATTTCCCGTACAAATTCAGACACTTTTACAAGACTGAAATAATTAAATGATGTCGAATATATCCTTTTCTCTTCTGGTTTTCATTTTAAATTTTTCTTCCATCAAGTACATTTTATACGAATAGTTTTGGAATATTAATCGATATTTGCATGCAGTATATGTAGTATTCATCTCAAGAATTAATCATCAGAATATATTGTTGGGTATGTTTAAAATATGTATTATTTAAACTAACTGAATTAATATGTTTATTATATTACCATAGAAATCATAAAATTATTGCATAAGTATATTTAGTTTTTATAGTGGGTCTTATTCAGTTATTTTAAGTTAATAATTGTATGCACACCTATCACAATATCTTACAAAGTACAAATTTTGTGGTTGTTATATAATCTAGAATAAGTTACTTTCAATTTCTTGATATTTACATTTCAAACTGGTAGTAATCGCACAAGTATTTCAATTTTGTATAATTATAGCAGGTACCTACCCCCTCTATTGGTGTTGAATAAATAAAGAGAATCTCTATTGTATTTATGTTGTAAAATAAAATGGATACAAAAAGTAATGTGGTTTTCAATGAAATAGGTACCCACACCATTCTATGCATATTTTAATTAATAAAATAGAGGACTTCAAATAAATTAAATAAGAGACTCTCTCTAAGTTTTGCTATAACTAAATGCTCGTCAACATTCAAAACAATGATTTTTTTTTAAATCAAACAATCTGTTCCTTTATTCTATCATTTACCTAATTATGTTATTGTGGATACCTACCTGAAGCTCACCAAAAACTAAGAATGGCGTAGACTTACAAACTAAAGGTAAATAAAATGATGCAGAGTAATTTGTAAATCGTCTCATAGATCACGATCAATTTCTAACTATAGTATAATAGTAGTACCATTGTTGGTACTCATTTTCAACTGTTAATCTGAATGAATGTACATAAAGTATCGATGCTTCCATAATCTCATGAATCGTCCAGAATTTAAGCATGGGATATTAAAATAAATGGGATTGATATCGATGATAAAATTCATAATAACCCGCCATCGGTAGTCTACTGTCAAACTTGCCTACTGTTCCGATGACGCACGCGCATACAAATTTGATTTCCATTGTTTTTATCATGGTTCATTGAAATTGTGTATAAGCTGTATGAATTTGTTTATTTTCAACAGAAAATATGACGAATTTCGATTCCTTGTTATGAAGTAAGGAATTATAGCTTTGGAATTATAAATCGAAGAGTTCAGCCTCCTTTATCATTTGCTTTCAACGTAAAAATGCAAGTCGAGATTCGAGTTCCTAATGAAATAACATTACCTGAGCTCCTAAGTGAGAACGGTGTCAATAAACTCTACTGAGGTGTGCCATAAGTACGTAAATTGTATTTGTGAAAGCGAAAATTAATAAGAGTATTACTTAACAGTTGTTCGCATTTTAATCAGTGAATGGAGTATGCTCACAATTCCTTCAATACCAAAGAAAAATGTGCCAGTTTTCTTCATCACTGTAGGGGTAAGTGTGTTTTCCAAATGATTTTACTATTGTGATCATTATAATTTTGTCTATATACTCATTATGATAGGAGGATAGATAGATTGATTTTCAAGAAATCGACAGATATATCAAGTTGGCTCAGAGCAGAATTAATATAAGTATTCAGAGTCAGAAAATTATACAGTCCAGTTTCAAAGTTGCACAACGTACGTTGAAGGTCGAGAGAAGGGTCACTCACGTGATTGCCAGGACCGGCTCAAGGACGTCTGCCCTCTGTCAATTTTAATTCCTTCAATTAATTTAATGTAAATATTCACGGCTAAGCAGTGTACTCTACATAGCTTCTTGCTAGATTTACTTGTTGTGTCGTCAAAGATTATTTTCGGTTTGAGTTTGGCGAATGACGGTAGACCTGTCAATGTCAACATTGTCATTTGTCAACAATGACTAAATGTTCAATCACAGGTCTGTGGTTCAATACGCAGACGCGATTCATGAACTGTCAACTTGACAAGTGACAATTCGTGAGATGACGTTGGTGGTTGTATTGTAATTAATTAATTTATTTTAATTGTGCTGATTGTAATATTAATCTGATGAATTGTACCTGCAATGTAATATATATATATAATATCTTATTCTTTTCTCTTTGGAGCGCCTTAACCACAGGATCTTCTCTGATAGAGAGCCTTCATATATTTTGGAGATCGGATGCTTTTCTCAAATCAGGTCGATTTTCTATTGATTTTAACGTGCATAACGCCCGTATCTGGGAACAGAATCGAATGAACTTCAATTTTTCTCAAGAAACATTTCATTACATCCCCAACGAGCAACCATATAGAGGAATATGACCGAAAATCTTTACGAATACAGGATCATCCATAATTGAATGCATGCCCAATTTTGAAAGTATAAAATATGTCAGTTTCAGAGCGAGACCGTTCACAAAATGAACTGTTACACTAGATATATTGTTGTTACATCAAAAACGTCTGAAATACCCAGAATTCATACTGGGTGATCCATTATTATAGAAACTATTCTCAAGGAGGGTAAAATGTATTTATGGGTTGATTCAAGGTGTTTTTTTAATTTTTTTAGAACATATCATCATGGACTTCAAAGAATACAGGGTGATTCAGTCATGAAATGAACTTTGATCCCACGAAAATACCCAAAAACCACCTTTTTTTTTCATCACCCTGTATTTCAAGATTAACTCCGACGAGGTGGGAGTTTTCTTTCACCACTGTACTTGATATAAAAACATCAATACGGCTGAGAGTTTTTATCCACTTCCTATGACCAGATTTTTTGTTATGCTGGAATAAGAATAGAATAAAATAAATAAATACTTTTTCTACAACCGGGCCTAACTAACTACTTTCCCGCATTGTTTTAGATTCGGAAAGTGTCACTTTCCCGCCCTAGTGCGGGAAAGTTACTTTCCCGCACTAGTGCGGGAAAGTAAATATGTGTTGAATTTGGGTATAATAATACCTTCAACATGAAATCTCTTAATCTACTTACTCATATATTTAGTTGAATATTCCAAATTTTGCAGTTTCATCCAAGTCGAACCCATTTTTAATGCAGATTTCCGTTTGAAAATTATTGCATTTTCAAAGAGAACTTGACATCCTTCAAAAATTATGACTTTCATACATGGATCTGTGTATTTATTTCTATGTCATGGTCTATGATTTTCCATAGAATCCCAACTTCGTTAATCAATGTGTCAAAACGAATTTTCGCCAAAGTTGTGTAGAAGTTTTTTTTTCATTTTATAATACGGTTGTAGAAAAAACATTGTTCCTATCTTGAGCGGAAAGTACTTTCCCGCACTCGATTGCTTGCCCGAACTCCGCTCCGCGTCGTTCGGCAATCTAGTGCGGGAAAGTACAACTTTCCACCCTTGATAGGAAAATAACTATTTCATATTACATAAAAAAAAAACTGTTCATAGGAAGTGGATAAAAACTCTCGGCCGTATTGATGTTTTTATATCAAGTACAATGGTGAAAGAAAATTCCCACCTCATCGGAGTTAATCTTGAAATACAGGGTGATGAAAAAAAAGGTGGTTTTTGGGTATTTTCGTGAGGTTCAAAGTTCATTTCATGACTGAATCACCCTGTATTCTTTGAAGTCCATGATGATATGTTCCAAAAAAATCAAACAATCACCTTGAATCAACCCATAAATACAGGGTGTCCATTTAACCCTCCTTGAGAATAGTTTCTATAATAATGGATCACTCAGTATAAATTCTGGGTATTTCAAGTTGGATTTAATTAAAAAGCACGTAAAACGAGTGATTTGTATTTATTCCATATATCAGTGACAGTCTCCTACCTTGACATTTTCTAATAATCATAGATCATAGACAAACCACACTAACATGATAGAGAAACTGACACAGAACATAAACTGAATTCTTTTTCTACAAATTCTGTATTCATTGCATTCTTACACCCTGCCACAATGAATATAAATCTTACATCTATTCTCTAAGACCCAAATGAAATCTATGTTTTGAAAACAATTGATATTTTAGATTTTTAGTCAAAATATCTGCAGTTTGATTATTACTATTTATATACTCTACAGACATTGTCTTATTCTCTACCAAATCTCTAATAAAATTATATTTTACATCCACGTGTTTTAATCTCTTATGCTCCCATTTATGTGTAAGTTCAATACAAGATTGATTATCTTCATAAATGGTGAAAGTTGTTTTTGCAAAACCAAATGATTCTAATAAATTAGAAAGCCAAATACCCTCTCGTGCTGCTTCTGCAAGAGCAACATATTCAGCTTCAGTTGAAGAAATTGCAACAGTGGACTGCTTTTTAGTAGTCCAACACACTGTACATCCAAATACTTTGAACAAAAATCCAGTTGTAGATTTTCTATCAGTCTCATCTCCTGCCCAGTCTGAGTCGGCATATCCTTCCAACACAGTGGTCATTTTTTTGTCAAAAAAACAGCTCAAAGTTTACAGTTTGCTTTAAATATCTTAATATTCCTTTTAATAATATCCATAGTTCTTCAGTAGGGTTATTTTGATTTCTGCTACAAAAATTCACAGATGCACTAAGATCTGGACGTGTTGCTAGAGTTAGGTACATCAAAGACCCTATCAACTCACGAATTGGTATTTTTACAGTATCAGTATTTTCTTTCTTTTCATGAACTATTTTATTCATGTTCATGGGAATTTTTGATCCATTACAATCTTGCATTCTAAATTTTTGTAATAGACTTTTTATGTAATCTTTCTGGCTCAAATACATTCCATCTTCAGTTCTTCTAATGTTTATTCCCAAAAACTGTTTTAATTCACCCATATCTTGCATTTCGAAAATCTCAGTCAGTTTTTCTTTCAAATTATTTACTTCCACTTTGCTATTACTAGCTATGATTATGTCATCAACATAAAGCAGTAAATATATTTCTATGTTACCTGTATGTTTATAATAAAGACAGGGATCATTGTCTGATCTAATCAGTTCTTGTTCAGCTGCAAAGTGATTAAATTTCTTATTCCAGCAGTAAGGCGCCTGCTTCAAACCATACAGAGCTTTATTCAGCTTGCATACCTTGTTTCCATAATCTAATCCTTCTGGTGTTTTCATATAAATATTCTCTGTAATAATTCCATGAAGGAAGGCTGATTTCACATCCATTTGCTGAACAAACAAATTTTTGTGATTAATTATTGCAATTAAGGTTCGAACAGTTGATAATCTTGCGACAGGTGCCCATGTTTCTTCATAATCGAATCCTCTTCGTTGCATGAACCCTCTTGCCACCAGTCTAGCTTTATATTTTTGTACTTTACCTTCAATATCTTTCTTGATGCGAAATACCCATTTGCTGTCGATTAAAGGAGTATTTTCTGGTCTATTCACAAGAGTCCAGGTATTATTATTTTTTAGAGCTGTTATTTCTTCTGAAATAGCTCGTTCCCACAAATGAAAATCATCCCTCGACTTTGCTTCTTCAAAGCTTTGGGGTACATCATTCACAAAGCATTCAACACTCATTGCTAAGTGGTCAACATCCATATTGAAATCTTGATATCTCGATGGCATTTTCTTTTCCCTATTACTTCTTCTTAGATTTTGTGTTTCGTCTGTTTCATCATTTTCACTATCTGGTTGGTTCACCGGCTCAATTACTTCTTGTTTGTTTTCACCTTCAGTTATATCAGAAGTTAAACCAATCTCAGTAATTTCAGGTGATTGTAAGTGTTCCAATCTACGATTTTCACAAAATATTACATCTCTAGCAGTAATTATTTTACTTGTTTTAAGATTCCATAATCTATATCCGTTATGAGTATAACCCATCATAACGCATGCTTCTGCTCTTGAATCAAATTTACTTTCAAGTTTCCCTTTTCGAATGCGAACATAAGCAAGACAACCAAAAACTCTCAAATGATCTATATTAGGCTTCTTATCATAAAACATTTCAGCTGGAGTAATGTTCTTTAGTGCCACAGTTGGACATCGGTTTAACAAGTATGTTGCACATAGAACAGCTTCACCCCAAAATTTTTTGTCTAACTTTGAATGTAAAATCATAGCCCGAGACTTCTCCAAGAGAGTACGATTTAATCTTTCTGCAACACCATTAAGCTCAGGTGTATAAGGTATAGTGTTACAAATTTGAATACCCTTGGTTGTGCAAAAACTTATAAAATTGTTTGATAAATATTCTCCACCATTGTCACAAACTAAATTAGCAATTTGAACTGAAAATTTTGCAGATACAAATGCCTCATATTTTCTAAAACATTCAAAAACCTCAGATTTATTTTCTATCAAATAAACAACTGTGAAGTGTGTGTGATCATCCAGAAATGTGACAAAATATCGTTTATTATCATAAGTAGTTGGAGTGATCGGTCCGCAAACATCACTATGGATTATTTCAAGTGGTCTAGTGGTACTTCTACTAGAATGCTTGTTAAATGGTAATTTAGTAATTTTACTTTGTATACAAATTTCACACTTATTTTTATTCAAATTTATATCTGACTCTATTTTACAATCTATGCCCTTTACTATTTTTGATCTAGCCAAATTCAAAACATTGTTGTAACCTAAATGACCTAGTCTAACATGCCAAGTATTTATATCAGAACAAACAATATTTGCTTCATGTTTTCTAAATATAAACACTTCAAATTCAGTTTGATAAAGATTATTCACCTTAGTTCCATAAGCCAATAAAATAGAATTTCTTTCTAAAATTGCTTTACTTTCTACAAATGTGACCTTTAACCCTTCCTTAACGAGACATTGAACTGAGAGCAAGTTATGTCGGAGGTCTTTTACATATAGGACATTCTTAATTTCAGCTACTTTATATTTTTTACAGTCTTTTAGATTAACATATATGCTACCTACCTTTGTAGCCAATAAATACTCATTTGACTTTGCGACGAATATCTTTATGGGTTTCTCCAAATCCTGAATTGAACTAAATATGTTGAGATCATTCACAAGATGATCGGTAGCTGCAGAATCTATATACCACCTTACTGTTGCTTCGTTTTCTTGCATATCTCCAGATCTATCAGTTATTACAGGAAACGCCACATGTTTTTCTTCAGGTTCATTTTGTACTTCATTCGCTTGTTTCAGAAACCAGCAACGACTTCTTGTATGTCCTTTCTTCCCACAGTTGTGGCATTTGAATTGGTAAGTGCCACTGTTACTTTTGTGTTTATTGTTTGTTCCTTTTGTCTGCTTGCGATTCATAAATGCAGCAGAATCTACCGGTGTATCTGAATTGTTGATTATTTTCATTTCATGGTCCAGGAGTTTGCCTTTGACAAAATCCAAAGTTAACTTGTCAGGATCCAAGGTTTCCAACGCTGTCACAATATTGTCGAAACTTTTTGGTAATGTTAGCAGCAGATGGCAAACCACATCTGTTTCTTCCAGTTTTGCCCCCACAGACTTCAGTTCTCTGATTGTTTCGTCAAATTTAACATAGTATTTTTCTAGTGAATCATCATTGAACTTCATGGTCAGTAATTTCTTCCGCAAGTATAGTTGCGATGCAATCCCTTTTCTTTGGAATACATTTTCTAGTGCATTCCACATTTGGTAGGCACTAGATTTATCTTTCACATATTGCAATTGTGAATTAGAGATACACTGAATTATAAGTGATTTGCACTTTTTGTCCAGCTTCAGGAATGCTTCATCAGGATTAGTGCGTTCCTCCTTGATGCATTCTTTCACATTATGCTGGTCCAATAAAATTTCCATGCGAAATCGCCAGTGATCGTATCCAGTCCCATCAAATTGCATTATACCATATTTTTCTACGACAAACTTGTCCAATGCTTGTGCTTGAGCATGTGCCATTTTTAGGTTATATGTGATATTTTCCAGAATTGTATAAAAATAATCAATTCTGTATATTCCTCGTTATTTTAAACGTACCTTCTGGGCCCATAACCAGTTGGATTTAATTAAAAAGCACGTATAACGAGTGATTTGTATTTATTCCATATATCAGTGACAGTCTCCTACCTTGACATTTTCTAATAATCATAGATCATAGACAAACCACACTAACATGATAGAGAAACTGACACAGAACATAAACTGAATTCTTTTTCTACAAATTCTGTATTCATTGCATTCTTACATTTCAGACGTTTTTGATGTAACAACAATATATCTAGTGTAATAGTTCATTTTGTTAACGTTCTCGCTCTGAAACTGACATATTTTATACTTTCAAAATCGGACATGCATTCAATTATGGATGACCCTGTATTCGTAACGATTTTCGGTCATATTCCTCTATATAGTTGCTCCCTGGGGATGTAATGAAATGTTTCTTGAGAAAAATTTAAGTTCATTCGATTCTGTTCCGAGATACGGGCGTAGTAAAAGTGGGTAACTCTCAACTTCAACGCCCTGTATCTCGAAAACTAGTCACAGGATTGAGTTGGGGCCATGGACACTTTTGATCAGTAGGTCGAGTACTACATTATACCAAAATTTAAGAAAAAAAAAACGCCATTTGACATAGAAAAAGTGTGGGGTCCTTTTCGTCGAAGATTCTTCACGAGAATATTAAATGAAAACTTGCTATTCTTAAGGTCGTACCTATTTGCAATACTGCGTTCTCTGAAAATTGGTGGTACCGTTTTCTTCTTCAACAAGGACCAGGCGAATAAACGAGTACACACTTTATGAATTGGCCATTCACCTTGACAGTTCATACAATCTTCTTCGCATGACCTTGAGGAATTATGCTTGCAAATATCAACATCTTACTGCTCCCGACGACTAGTCGTGAGGGCCATTCTTTGTCTCTCGACACCGGACACGTCAAGAAATTCATGATAACGTTTTGATATCTGAAGATTATTAACTTGCCATTGTTTCGGGAGAAATGTTGGAAACATTTTTCAATCCGTTATTTATTCATTTGCTTGCCCCTCATTGAGTGAAAAATTGGTGGTTTTAGATTTCCGGTGTTCGATGAAGATGGCGCTGAGAGTCATAACTTTATAACATGTTCACTGTATAAATTGTGCGCGTATAGAGAAGCATACCTTGCGGATTGATTTCTAAAATATTAAAGAAACTCGCTTAAACTATAAATATGAATATGCCTTGCCCAAGTGCGGAAAATACAAGGTCCACCCTAATTATCTCCAATATGCAGAATCTTTCTAGCAGAACTGTGTGGTACTCCTACTTTAATTTCTTCTTCTTCCAGATTTATGAGCCCTACTCCCGAAGATCCTTCCATATCCCAATATCTATAAGAGACTAAGCTGTCTGAAAGAAAATGAAAAATTTCAGAATGTAGACAAGTTGTAAGGCAGAAAATGCTCATATAAACGAAATTTATCAGCTCTAAATACAGTTGGAACTTACAAGATAAAATATGGTGAAAGTTATTGGAACCGAACCACTGGAATTCCCAAATTATAAAAGGAATTTCATGAAACATCAGTCAACATCTGTTTGATCTCTCAAAAGAATTTTCCGAGAGGCGGGGAAGCTGTCCTCCTTACCCAATTTGGAAAAATTAAAAATGAATAGCAATAAATATGATCAGTGAATTTCTTTTTTCTTCGGAATGATCCATGGCACCATGGATCTTGTATCTATTGCAGTGGCTTTATACAAGACAGTGGCGACAATAGGGTCATAGAACACGTTTTTGCACAAACATGGCGGATATTTGTTTACATTTGAGTGTCGTGCTGTTTGACATTTGACTCGATCTTGAGCTTTTTGTCACTATGACATGACAACAAATCAATGAAAATCCGCCATTAGTGGTCGAAAACAGTCCGACCAATCAAAACGTGAACGTCTATTGTCGCCACAGTCAAAGAGTAGTCTACTCTTTGCCACTGTCCTGTATAAAGCCACTGTAGTATCTATACTCCATTCACTCTTATAAAGTATTCCCAAGTTCACACCAAAACATGATTTTGTATGTGCATAAGCCCAATCTGCTTCGTTTGAAGAGATGACTTCATTTCTCAAATGGGAATCAATTTCAGGTTGCTCTAGAAACCATAGGCAAGTGACTTCAGTTCCTAATGCCCACTTGCACCGTCGAATCTAAGACTGCCTTAAGGACGTCTTTAAATGTAAGTAGGGTTTGAGACACAGATTCTCTTGCACCACATGTTAAGTGCAGGTAAAGTCCTTCTTATTTTAAGCCGTGATATTTCATGGCTTAAGGTCCTTAAGGAAGACTTAGGGCCGTCTTGAGGATTCATAACCTCAAAAAAGAACTTCTCTGTCAGTTTTTGCCGTATCAACCAAAGATATTCTACAATATATATATATATACAATAGAATATCTTTGGTATCAACGAGTTATTTGTCAAGGAGTAGAAACTGTTTGTGTTTGTTGTTGTGATTGTGGTATTCAACACCACATATAATGAATAGGTTCAATGAAATCTACGACATACAGGGTGTGTCAGCAAGGCGTACGGCTAAAATAGCATGGTTATAAGGTTGACAAGAATCAACAAAATAAAAATGATTTTACATATACAGGGTGCGTCAAATGGAAGACCCTATATTTTTCTCTTTCATGAAATTTGTTTTTGAAATGTCTACACTTTTTACAAAGTATGTCCCATACTTGAACTGCTCTTTTTTGGGATATTTCACATTCTTTAAAAAAAAGATGCCAATGAAAGCGCATTATTCAAAATTCTGTGTGATCGCATGAACTGAATTGAATTTTTCTCCACATAACCAACACGAAAATTAAATTACTCTCGAGTTTTACAAATAAATAAAATAAATTATTATTACCGAATTCATGTAAACTTATACAATGAATTTTTCAAAATTATATTGTGATCAGAAAACCATCACACAAAACAAATGTTGAGAATATTTTATCGAGGTTGTTGAAAATAGATCTCAATATCTGACTGCAACTTGCAACGCTTCATCCTTCAATGCCGGTTGCTTCTTTTGCTACTCCACTTCATTCTTCAATAATTTCTCTGTCAAATCTGCTATAGCAATTCTCTTCTCAGGTAGAAAATTGTACAGAAACCGACAAAATCATCAAACTTAGCCATGTTGCCAGATTCACCATTCCTTAACACGTGCTTTACTGAGTCGTTGGTAGTGAGAGTGCGGTGCAAGCTATGATGCGCAAAGGCGAGGATAAGACCAACTTAAAGTTAAGGCACTCCTTAACAAAGTCTGTCCTAGGCATAAAACGGTGCAAGTGGGCATAAGCCAATTGTAGATCAAAACACAGCACTCTAGAATGTAGATCGGGTCCTAGTTCCGGAATTATCCGCAATATTTCACGGTCGTGGCGCTATGGCGGCAAAGGAAAATAGCGTGACTCCTATCGGGAGAAATGATAAGTAGGACCCTAGATTTTCGATCGACAAAAAAGTCTTACACAAAATCTGATCAGTGCTAACACTAGGTATTCCATGCATCTATACCAACACACGAAATACTCCGTAGAGAAAAATTATTGTACGTAGAGATCTAGTTTTTGAAGGAACCTCTGGAATTAAACGTATAGACATTTACCCGCTAGTTAGGACACTGTACATTAAACTGTACTCAATTGTTCTTGCTAGGGAGTAATATAAGATCTGCCGTTTCAGTGGGTTGCTACCGCAGGGGGACTGTGTGGCACTGATGAAGGCTAACAAGCCTGAAACCGGTCTGTCATTCTCTTGCTGTATTGGTGACACCAGTGGTGTACTTCGGAAATTAGATGTCTGTTAGTCCATTTCCCGATTTACCTCATTGATTATGTTAGTTCCTATGGACGTTATCCTTTATTTTTACACAAAATACGCTAAGGTGTCATTCTCGAGAACGTCGATTAATCAATCGATTTACATCTGCTATATAAACTGCTCCACATGAGTCAGGGATATTGACTTAAATTACAAAAAAATATAGTTTGAATAAGATTTTTGTGATGCAAATTCATATTAATATGATTTCAAGTTGCAAATTAATTTTAGCCTGTAGGTCTGCAGTGTATACAGGGTGGTTAAGAAAAATCGAGTAAAATAACGAAATTTTATTCCCAGAGAAGACTATCAATTCAATGTATGGCCTCCACGGGCATCAATAACAGCTTGACATCTTCTTTGCATACTACACACGAGGTTGTTGAACATTTCTTGCGGAATTTGGTTCCATAAACGGGGCAGAAGCTGCCTCAGATCATTCAAGGATTTTGGGGTAGGTTGATGATTATCTAATCTTCTTTGGAGCATATCCCATGCATGTTCTATGCAATCCAAATCTGGTTAGTGCGGAGGTATTGGTAAATGTGGAATACCAAGCTCCTCGCGCGCATTCTCAACCATGGCTGCACTGTGCGGTCTAGCGTTATCGTCTAGAAATTGAAAAGTTTCACCAATAGCAGCGGGAAAATTTTGCACAACATTGTCAATGACATGCTCCCTATAGTGTAAGGCGGTCATATTCCCAGAACAAATGTGTAGATCTGTGCGCCCGTTGAAACATATCTCGGCCCATACCATAACACTACCCCCTCGGAATGGATGGACTTCTTGGACATAGCGACGATTACGGGGTATGCGTGGGATTGTCCATGCCCTCATTCTTCGAGAATCTGAAAATCGTCCATATCTGGATTCATCAGTGAAAAGGACACTAGGCTATTGATCGTTCCAATTGATATGTTGCCTTGCCCATTCCAGTCTTTGACGCTTATGGTCAGGTATTAATGGAACTCCTCTTAATGGACGTCTAGAACCTAGATTCACCTCTCTCAAACGTCGTCTGATGGTTTCGATGGAAACTTGGACCCAATCTGCATTTTGAAGAATATTTCTTAGCATTCTACACGTAGATGTAGGGTTTCTTCTCGCCGAAACGGTGATGAAATGATCCTGAGCAGGTGTTGTTTTTCGTCGCCCACCAAGCCTTGGTCTTTCCAACACGGAACCTGTCTCCCTGAACCTATTCCAAAGTCGAGATATCACACTTTGGCTGACTTGGAGCCTTTCCGCTACAACAACCTGAGTTAGGCCATTCCGATAGCCCTATTAGCCTCAGCGTTTGTTAATCTACGTCTTGGCATTTTCAGAAAACTCGTTTCAAATCGAAGCCGTTGATAAACTGACTTCATTTCAAAATAAGAACATTCATGAAGCATATGCAAAGAACCAAACTTCAGAAAAAAGGCGACCAGATTGACGAAATGTCTCATACTGATTTTTATTGGATCGATTCAAGTTGTTATTGAGTTTTAAATGATTTTACAGCGATTTTCTCGAAGATTGAATACTTCTAAAAACGATTGAATACGATATCCCTAACTCTTGTGGAGCAGTATAACTAGGGACTTAAAGCTTCATTATTCTGTTGCTTTTTTTTGTCATATTGGCGCTCTGGTATCATGTGAGAGCTGCCACAGGAGGAAAATTATGAGTACCATAGTCCATAACCTTCCCAAAGATAAGGTAGAATTTGAACAGGGGAACTTAATTTTTCTGAACTTTCTAGACTAAAACCAAGCGCTTTAGGTTCTTCAATTGTTGTCTTGGATGAATTGTCAAAATATACTGAGCACAAATGACGGCTAGTGACAGTTCAACCCTTTCAAATATGGCTGCCTCATGAAGTTCTGAAACTTATCGCTAAAACTTTACATGGGTGAGAACAAGAGTCAGGAGGCCGCATGAGTGACAACATCGGACCCGTCTCGTCTGGTTAGTACCACCGTGCAGAGAGATGCAAGCAAGTATGGCGGTACTGAAAATTCTAACTCGTTCGGGAGACCGACCGTTTCCGAGCAGCCGTAACCTGTCTTGCGGTAAATAAACTAAGGTGAGCGTGTTTCTGTTTTTGTCTTCTGTTTTCCGTTCGTCCGCCAGCTAACCGACTGCTCGTAGTGTTGAACCAGGTGTCTTGGGCGCCGGTGACGAAGCTCGAGCGACAGTGGTTCGCGGTACTACCAGCCCCCCCGAGAGCCGTCCGGCCACCTGTCGCGATTTTCGCCGTTTTCCGCCTCACCCCTCGTCCCATCAACCCTCCGACCGTCTAGTGTGGACCCTCTGGGTCGAACGTTACCGCCCGCGTCGACAGTTATCGGTGGTTCCATTCCAGTTCGACGGATGACCTTGCGTTTGAACACGTGACCCGAGGGAGCCTTGAACTTGCCGAGTTTATCAGCTACGATTTCTTCACAATTAGCATCTCCTGTAAGATAATAGAGTTATTCTGTATTGATACAATGTAACTAACGGTGTGTTGTTTGCTTTGTTCGGTAACTGAGCTCTTTAAGAGCTGATAACCATTTGTCGCATTTTCCTTTTCTTCGATCAGAGTTTTGCAGGCTATTCATCAAGCAGCAAAATTAATTTTAGTCATTCGAAAGCCCATCAAACTGTTGGTCAATACAGCTCGATGATTTTTCATTTCAGAGCTATTGGTTTTATCTTGGTACAGAAGGAAGAGAAGCTTATTTGGGTTTCTATAATATGAACGTGGAGATGGATCCTCAAATCTTATTAATTATTGATGCTAAAGTAGACACTCCCAAGTTTTGGGTATTGAAGATTCGAAGAATCTTTTCATATATTTTTGAAATTTCAATGATCTTTATTTCCACCTCTTGCAACACAATTGTTCCTGGACATGCTGTCTATGACACTCTTGATTTTCTCCAGAGGGGAACTTCCTATTCTTCAAGAACTGTTTCTGTGTTTCCAGTGTTCTTTTGATGAGTCCCATTCTTCTCTCCACCTTATTTCAAATGTTCAGTTGGAATAAAGCAAAGGAACAGCAAAATAAGTCTAAAACTGTCACCCTGTCCAAATCCCCTTTGTGGTGTCTCTGATAGTACTCATACTATATAAAATCATCCCTCTGAAGTTGTATTAAGGGATGTAGAACCAAATTTGCATACCTTTTCTTGATAATAGCTACCGGTGAATTTCTTCTATATATTTTAGCTGAAAAACGGTAGTACCTCTCTCCTAGGTCTCTTTTTTAGGTTATGAAGATGGATATATTGATTTAAGGGGTGTGAGGTTATGAAAATAGTATACATTTTTTGAATCACTCGTTCTGAAATACCTGCTGATTTGCAGATGTTCTTTGGAACATACCCTGCTCTACCAAAGCAATTATTATTTATCTCTGCACATCTTGTTTTACCAGATAAATATTAGAAGATATAACAATAGACAAAAACTTCTAAAATAAAAAAATTGAGACATCCTCATATTACATGGGTATAAAAAGGATACCTACATATGCTAAGTCTATTTTAACTGCTAATTGATATTATAGTACTAATGATTTTCTTTTGCACTCCATATCTTCAGTTTTCAGTACTGTTTGGAGTTTTATTTCCATTCACCTTCATAATGTTGGCCAAGATTGAGGTTTATTAAGTTTTTTCACTTGAAACTGACGCAGGTTGGTACTCGTTGAATGTCTTATGATTGTCAGAGATGTTGCCAATGCTAATTTCAATTTACTCTTTTTTAATTTTGTAAAAGGGGTTAGTTCTTTTAAGGTTTAACTGTGACGCAGGTTACGTAGTACTACTACCTTTTCATACAGGAGTATTTCAACTTGTGCAAAAAGGCATATAAATGTCTTCTGTAGGCTTATTTTTTGAGAATTTTGAAAAGTGGGGAATTCCATAGGTCAGTCTGTTCGCTCAGAAGTTTTTCTGTCGATTTATTCGAGTAGTTTTATTCTTTTTTCAAATGAACTATCACAAAGTATCGGACTATTCTGTCCATTATTTTTCTGTAAAGTTTCAACACTCGATTTTTGATTTCCGTACAAGAAAATAGCATAACTGAATTTTCCAACCATGTTTATATAAGTGAAATATTTCCAGTATTAACAGAGAAAAAAGTCTCTTCAGCATTCGCCAGGTCTTTGAAATTATTGAATTCACATAATATTTTCTCAAATTCATCAGTAAGTAAATAAACATTTCGGTAAATACATAACTACTACGACTTCTATGTAGGAAGAAGAACGTTGCTTATTCATCTGACAATGAAATGACTGTAACCTAACATCTTCAAAATATACACGGTGAAATGATACATTATAAAAGTAAATGGAGTATATTCAGTGGCGGCTCGTAAAATTTTATCTTGGGTCGGCAGATATATATATATATATATATATAAATATATTTTTTTTTATTTCTAGTTGTACTGCCAGTTAACCATCCAAATTTAGAAAACCAAATTTCATTAAATGACCTATTCGATTGATTTCGCGATCCCGTTTGAACCAAACTACTCATCTTCGGGCAGGGTCTTGGCATGTTCTTCAAAAATATCCTATCATCGTGAGATAAATTTTTCATCGCATCAACTATAAAATTTACGACGTCTGGATGTTCACAAGAAGCTACAAATTCTCTAACCTGATTATTGGCCATTTTGTTCGCGTAAAATAATTAATTTCCTGGAAGAAACGATCCAACCACTCCCCCCTTTAAGAACCAAAACCAAACAAACTAACACTGAACTGAAGGCTCCTTAGCGGGCCGCATCCCGAACGAAAACAATCGAGGCACCCCGATCCGATGGTTCCTCGTGTATACGAGTCGAGGCATTTCTAGTACGGCATAATCCCATTTGCCGACCCTGCGATATATTGAGCCTGCTATATGAGTTTAGCGGCTACTGTTCAGCATTTTTTTTCTCGGCTAAAAATTTCTGGAAATAGTGGAAATGGGCAGGAATTCGTATGAATACTATCATGTTCAGAATCCTCGTCTATAAAAGTACGAAATACGACAAAAATTCGTTTTGAGCAACATTGGTCTCTTAAAATTGGTGAGGTGGAACGAAAACATCGCATTTTCGATTTTGAAAAAGCATTAACTAAAAGGCGAATATAATAATTATCATTATCTGAATGAAATTGCAACAGAAAACAGTCGAGTTAAAATTGTTTCGCCTCATTCGTATTCGCCTTTCATTGATGCAGTACGGCCAGGTACGGCATGCCGGACCTGGTCGGTCCCCAGAAACCGTTCGATGCTTGGCAGTTGGCGCTCTCGTCTTCGCGCAGTTACACACATTTCAATTCTCGGACTGATTTGGGTTGACGAAACGGCGCTGCGTTGAGATTGGAAGAGCGTATTTCCAAGAAGTTGAAATATATCAGTGATATACAAATATGATTTATAGTATTTTATTCACACAGGTCTTGGAAATACAATAATTATAATAAATTTGGTAATCAAACAGAAGAAAGAGTAATTCAAATTTTGGCTGGACATAAAATATATAGGGTCGGCACTGCCGACCCTGCCGTCCCTGACGAGCCGCCACTGAGTATATTGTTATATTTCTTTAGTATTGACTTAACCTAAACATTATTATAAAACTAGCTGGCCCGGCGAACTTTGTTCCGCCTAAATGATACTAACGGTGGATTTCACAAATCGTAATCACCGGTGATCGGAGATTACGATTTGTGAAATCTGATTTTTAAACTGTCGAATCGAGTTGATTCTATATTAAGCTCCGATCACCGATGATTACGCTTTGTGAAACCCACC
The DNA here is from genome assembly GCA_951802165.1 of Adalia decempunctata. Lineage (NCBI taxonomy): Eukaryota > Metazoa > Arthropoda > Insecta > Coleoptera > Coccinellidae > Adalia > Adalia decempunctata. Next base: position 15,286,115 of record OX637701.1, read on the forward strand.
GTTAAAGTTGTATCAACTAATCATTGCTATTTTTTCAAGTAGGAGATAAATTAGGCAAAATATGCAAAATTTTAGTAACATTGTGATTCGCACAAAAAGAATTCCCTTTATTTAAGCGGTATCTAATTTTTCTTTGAATGCTTACAGTTTTCTCATTGCTGTACCTAAATGAAAATATAAATCACGATCGAATTATATGGATGAGAAATAGTTCCAATTATTAATTACCTCTGATCACTGTATAAACCATTTTAGTTCTGCCAATACAACGCTGAAAATTCGAATTGAACTACTTTGTCTATCGTACTTTAATCTTACTTCACAGAATACTAATACGAAGACGTTTTCTTATTTTTCTTCTCGAATAGGACATTTTTGTTTTGGTCCAGAGCACAGAGTTGAAGGCAACTCAAACTACACACTATTTGTTTACATCGCCATCTAACGGGGAGAATATCGAATAACGAACCTACGAATAAGCTGTAGCGTAACTGTAACTGTAGCGACACCTAGTTGCCTTACTCAAAAGAAGGAAAAGCATTTCCTGTATAAGTAAAATTTTCATCGAATTTTTCAAAGTTTAATTGTATTTTATAATAACTAGACCATAGACGAATCCATATATGAAGTTTCATAACAATCAGTCCATCCGATCTCGAGTTATAAATGGTGTAACCAACATCTTTCTTTTATATGAGTATATAGATTAGCAAATTTCGGGCTTTCTAGCTGTGGTCTAATAAGAAGTTCACCTAATGTTTCGTCCACAACTGCGATAGGCTTGTTCAGGGGTATCTCGGTCAAAGGTTGTAGCTCGACGATTGACTGCTCCGAATTAGATCCCCGTGTATTGAGACATTTTTGATAAATTTTGTTGCTAAAACGTTTTTAATTCAATGTTTTTTCGAATATCCCTGGTACAATGCGTTTTCGCGAAACTATTCAAGCGAACAAACCCGAGGACGAATATTACCTACGTTCAAAATTTCGCTATTCATATCCGCCTTTTTGCGTCATTAGACATTCAGTTTTCATAAGCGAGATGTTATCGCTTGCATATTACATTTCTCATTACCATCGTCGAACTCTGCGAATTTAAAAACGGCGTATGATTTTGCGAAAGGTTGACTGTCCATCGGCCGGAATTAATTATTTATATTTTGTTATTTTTGACGCATAAATAAGCTTTGACGTGGGGTTCCATTCATTTTCGCCGTCGGTATGTAACGTTTTCACGTATACTCAATTCATAACCGTTTGAAGTTGTTGAAGAATTCTTCCCCAATTAGCAAAAAGATTTTGAGAAAGGGCAATGAAATAAAGCTGTGCAACCTATAAAAGACTAGGAGGTCTGATTGAAATTATGTTGGAGACACTTTGCTTTCATTGATGTTTACTTCTTCTTCTTCTTGTGTGGTGCCTTTCGTTGGCCGAACGTAGGCCTTATGGCCCATTGTTCATACCTCATTTGTGTGATACTGGAGAGACTCAGCCCCGAAGGCACGCTGACAAGAATGCCGCGAGCCGACAAGGAGGAATCTCTCTCACCATAGAGATGGAAGATTGGAAGGTGTATGGTTCCCTAGGTGTGTTAACACTGTTAACCTCGGTGTAGATTAGTTGTTGATGTTAACATAGACGTTTTTTTCTCTCGAAAGTAAATAAATCTATTATATTGGCAGAAATGTCGTTGTTAAGTTAGTATTCATCTACTCTACAGGATGACTCACTAAAATGGACTCAGCCGTGTTTGGCAACGTGACCTAGCTAATAACGATCAAGTGCGCTGACTTTGCAGAGCTCAACAATATTTTGCCAAGAGGGGACACTTCTTGGACCGGATTTCCCTGTGTCTTGAGGAATTTGAATGATGTACAGTGTGCGTCAAAATTATAGAACCAATTCATTTTCTCAGAAGAAAAATATTTGGCAACAAAATCCTGAAACAGGCCAATTTTTGTTTCACTTTTACCAAATTTTTTATGCATTTTTGTTCCACCCTTTGCCATCCTCATTAACCTTCTAAATTTTTTGAATAGGGAAATTAGGTCACTTTTTTGGCAAGGTCTTTAATCTTCTTTACAAGCGTGCAGAAATTTTCAAGAAAAATTTGTTTTTTTGAAAAAATAGTCAGTTCAAAGAGGTTTCCAGTATGTACACTTCGTCATGGCTCTTTCTTTGAATTGAAACATTTTATCGAAAAGTTTCAACTTCAGTAAAATCGTACTAATAACATACCTACTTAAGATCATAACTGAAGCGCAGCGTTTCACACATTCTAATTTTTCTCGTGAGGGGGTTGAAAGTTGTGCATTAACAAAACTGTAATGGTCGACTTTCAATCGATGGCAAATTTCATCAGGTACCATCGTCTCAAAGTAAATGAGCCATCAAAAAGTGCACATACTAAAAACCTCTTTGAACTAATCTATATATATCTATATATATAAAAGAAAGATGTTGGTTACACCATTTATAACTAGAGATCGGATGGACTGTTTGTTATGAAACTTCATTTATGGAATCGTCTTCGGTCTGGTTATTATAAAATACAATAAAACTTCGAAAAAATTGATGAAAATTTTACTTATGCAGGAAATGCTTTTCCTTCTTTTGAATAAGGCCACTAGGTGTCGCTACCGTTGATGCGTAGTCGTACAGTGAATAGACAGGTCACTGTACGTAGTCGTAGGTTGATATTACCGCTGTTAGATGGCGATATGTGATTCGCATAGAATTCATGGTAACATGGAAGTCTATTGCCAGATCAAAAAGCGGGTAAATTTATCTCAAGTTGGTGGAACAGTGAATTTTTACCGAAAGATCAAGTATCTGATTTTGACGATCAGTTTCAAACGTGAGTTGGCCATCTTCATCTTTTTTCTTTATTTTTGAAATGCTTTCGAATTTCTGTTTGGGTAATAGATATATTTGCGGAAATAACTGAATCCAAAATTGCCCATAATTAGTAATTGACATATTATATTCGTGTTTCTGTTCGCACAGAGACAGTATTGTAAGCGTCAATAATTTTGAAACGTTTGCTCATCAGGCTTTCACTTATGATATACAATAATGTTTCATGGGTAGCCTAATCTGATCTGGTCGAATGACCATCAATAAATTTGAATATGAGTTCAACATAATTCACATCAGTGTTGATAATTTTGCCGGGTCGATCGTACTATCGACATTTTAACATCTCGATTTGTCTTCTAACGAGCTTGATATCGTCAACTAAATTGAACAAATTGAAGAGAGATTGACAGCTCATATCCATGGAATAATGAGAATCGCGCTGCTCCACCAACTGAGATGTTCACCCATTATTTTGAGCTTAGCAGCATAGCTAAGATGTCTAAAATAATGGTTGACCACTGATTAGATTTTGAGAATATAAGAAAAGTTTTGTTTTTGCCACTTCAGGTTGGGCTATTAACAAATGACTGATTTTTTAATTGTGGTCGACGGGCTGTGTTAATAGTCGATAGTTCATTAAAGGAATAATTTTTGTTCAAATTCTTGACATTTTGATTCATATTACAGTGAAAGGTATAATATGGATTATACTCCTGCTATTCACAGTCACATGAGGTACTGCAAAAAGAGAACTGTACAACAATTAAAAACAAAAAGTTATATGTTCAAGTTCAACAATTAGTTACCGCTTAAATAAAGAGAATTCTTTCCATGTGAATTACAAAACTATTAAAATTTTTTATATTTTGAACTTTAATTTTGCCTAATTTTTTTCCTGCTTGAAAAAAAGCAATGGTATCTAAGTTTATACAACTTTTAAGTATAATTCAGGCTTTACAAAGTTCGCCGGGCCAGCTAGTTAATATTAAAAAAAAATGTCTTGAAAATTTCTGCACGCCTGTAAAGAAGCTACAAAGACCTTGCCAAAAAAGTACCACACTTTCCCTATTCAAAAAATTTAGAGAATTGATGGGGATGGCAAAGAGTGCAACAAAAATCCTTCAAAAATGCAAACAAATTTGGTAAAAGTGAAACAAAAATTGACATGTTTCAGGATTTTGTTGCCAAATATTTTTCTTCTGAGAAAATGAATTTGTTCCATAATTTTGACGCGCACTTATATCCGTTGTGATCACAGCCAGAGAAGGAACATTTGCCCCTTTTATATCCGCTCCGCTATCAGTTTTACCACTGGAACAATAATTAACGACAATACTTAAAAAACCTAAACCACTTTCTCGTGACCTGAGGCCTCAAGAGAAATCTTTAGATCTTTTTTTGGGTTCGTTTTTTATTTCCATTTCTAATACTTCTCTTCCTATACTTTCAGACTTGAAAAAGCCGAATCCTGAATCTCACAAGATATTTTATTTACTTGTGTTGTCAAGATATCCCTAAAATGAGCAAAATTTCGTGCAACCCTTGTTGTGCAAATGCAAAGCAGGAAAAATTCCGAAAGGTATATGACAGGAACTGGACAGATGACGTTTTCAAGGTAAAATAGTAGCTCCCTGATAATATCAAACCAAATAGGAATATGTCAGCATGACCATGACCAATATCGTTAACATATTACGAATTCAAATGTTTACAAAGAAAGACTGAAAGGACCCCGCACTTTTAGTAGGTAAAGTGGCGACCGGTCAAATTTTCTGAAAATTTGGTATGTTGTTGTACCAGACTCATTGACCAAAAGTGTCAATGGGTCCAACCCAATCCTATGGCTAGTTTTCTAAATACGGGGTGTTAAAGTTGAAAATTGCCCAGATTTTCGGATTTATTTGCTAATTATTAAGAGTTAGATTGGATTTCTGTTGCATACACACGTTTACTACATGTTCTAGGTATGAAATTAGAGGATACGTATGATTAAAAATATCTATATTTACCGGGTGATTCACGAATATATGACGGTAGTTTTTTCCCAAAATTCACTTTTTCTACTGTGACGTCAGGAGGGCATATTTTTGAAATGTTCTTTCCGATTTAGTATTATGACGACAAGATATTGCACAGTGCATATTTTTTATACAGGGTGTTTCACAGATAGAACCACCAGACATAATCATATTTTTTTAGGATTAATTCGAAATCCTGTATTTTGGAATTGATTTTTGGGAAAAGTAATACCATGCACAAACATATGTGTGTCTATAATCTCCAAAATATTCAGGGTGGTTTATTCATACGAAGGTATTCAATTTTGGGAAAAGTACAAAAAACATGAACACCCTGTATTCGAAAATTTCCTCGGTCAAATGCAACTATTTTATCACTTTATATTGATTCCCACAACATCTCCCGAGGTATGAATTTTAAATCCGATACTATGACCAGTTTTCGAGATACAGGGCGTAAAAGCGGAGAATAACTTATTTCATCAATTTTTTTTTAAATTGAAAAGCCGAATTTATTTTATGTTGCGCCCATGAGTTCACTATGAGAGCAGATCAGATGCACATGGGAAGATTTAGCTAAAATATTTACATATCAGAATTGGACTATAGTATTTACTGTTACAGGGTGATTCATGAATAAATCACAATAGCTTTTGCAAACACTCGATAATTCTAAAGTTTCGTCACAGCGAAATTATTCCATGAAGTTAATACCTATAGTCGTTCACAATTTTCATTCTGAAATACTTCACTTGATGTAATGTTAGACAGTAATTCAAAATTCACCAGAAAAGTTCTCCTTTCAATTATTTCAAAGCATATTATTTATGACTCACCCTGTATGAAAAGTACCTAATTATTATGAAGTATTTCAGACTGAAAATTGTGAACGACTAGGTATTAACTTCATGGAATAATTTCTCTGTGATGAAACTGTAGAATTATCGAGTGTTTGCAAAAGCTATTGTGATTTATTCGTGGATCACCCTGTAACAGTAAATATTTTAGCTGAACCTTTCCTTGTGCATCTGATCTGTACTCATACTGAACTCATGGGCGCAACATAAAATCAATCCGGCTTTTCAATTTGAAAAAAAACTGATGAAATAAGTTATTCCCCGCTTTTACGCCCTGTATCTCGAAAACTGGTCATAGTATCGGATTTAAAATTCATACCTCGGGAGATGTTGTGGGAATCAATATATAGTGAGAAAATAGTTGCATTTGATCGAGGAAATTTTCCAATACAGGGTGTTCATGTTTTTGTACTTTTCCCAAAATTGAATACCTTCCTATGAATAAACCACCCTGAATATTTTGGAGATTAGAGACACACATATGTTATGGTATTACTTTTCCCAAAAATCAATTCAAAAATACAGGATTTCGAATTAATCCTAAAAAAATATGATTATGTCTGGTGGTTCTATCTGTGAAACACCCAGTATAAAAAATATGCACTGTGCAATATTTTGTCGTCATAATACTAAATCGGAAAGAACATTTCAAAAATATGCCCTCCTGACGTCACAGTAGAAAAAGTGAATTTTGGGAAAAAACTACCGTCATATATTCGTGAATCACCCGGTAAATATAAATATTTTTAATCATACGTATCCTCTAATTTCATACCTAGAACATGTAGTAAACGTGAGTATGCAACAGAAATCCAATCAAACTCTTAATAATTAAAAAATAAATCCGAAAATCTGGGCAATTTTCAACTTTAACACCCCGTATTTAGAAAACTAGTCATAGGATTGGGTTGGGCCCATTGACACTTTTGGTCAGTGAGTCGGGTACAATAACATACCAAATTTTCAGAAAATTTTACAGGTCGCCACTTTACCTACTAAAAGTGCGGGGTCCTTTGGAAACAATTTTTTTTAAATTCTTTTGCTCAAATAAAAAATTCGTTCGCCTATTCACTGAAATATCGAAACCTCGATTGTCATGTAAGATTTTGTCGAGCATCCTTGAGTTCGTGTTCCGTTTTGAATATACAGATACGTTCACGTTGATAAGTCTTTATTTGTCGGAATGATAGAAAAGAAAAAGCGTTGCTCACCTAAATTGTAACAAAACATGCAACTGACTTAATTTTCAAGGCGATCCGTATTATCAACCAAAGTAGGAGCTCTAAGAATTTCGGATTGTAGTCGAGGTGTTGCAAAGAAACCTTGGATATTTTCTACTTGTTGTTAATCCACACGTAGGCAATCGTTTGAGTGATATGTGGTAAACTTTACTCTATCCACACCCAGAGGCTCAATACTAATTTGCAAACTGCTAGGATATGTCTTGATGTATTTATTTCGATCGACGTCGACAAGGAATTTTTGAATTTTGATCAATACGTTTATTCAATTATAGCTTTTACTTCCATTCTTCCTGTATCTTTGCAAAATATCCAAACACTTGTATGGATTCCCTGTAAACCGATCAAGACAGGGTGAGAGCCCACACGGACCATGAAACTCATCTTTCTTAGGAATGGTTTTAGTCTGAACCTAACCTGAAAATTTCAAGCCTCTAGGTTTATCCGTTAGAGATCTATTATGTACGAACTGACAGACAATTTGTATTGATAATATTTTCTACTTTTACCAAAACAAGAACATATTTTCGTTATTCCATTCGTTAATTCGTCATATTATGATAAAAGATTTCCCAAGGTCATTCGATAAAACGAATTAAATCGTTACAAGAATATAAAAACAATGCAATAAATTCAAACCGGAAAAAATATTCTCTTATCAGATCCGCAAGTTTAGCTGAAAAAATACCTGGCTGACATGTTTATCTACTTGTCGTGAAAAATGAAGAGTTGTTCATGAAAGATATATGAATAATTTAAATGTATTAATTCATAGAATACTTTAGTGGACTGTATGTTTAATTCATGTAAATGAAATGGGAAGGGCTTGGCTGATATTTTATTTGGTAAACAGTATGCTAAATTCCACGTTTTGGACAACCTTAAGATCATTGTAGTGGTCCATGCCAATTTTCGGAAGGCCCCACCATAGACGTTCAGTAACAATAATCCCGTTTATATTTGATTCATCCACGTAGAATTAAGATTCACATTTTGTGGTCATCCTAAGACTGCAATTATCGATGATAGAAGCGACATGAAAGTAGAATCGTAAGAGAACACATATTTCATTGGAGTAGAACTTGTTAAATATTTCATAACCAGGTATTTACTACCTGATTTAACATTTGATCCCCAGCATCTTTATTGCGGAAAGATGGAATGGATCATGTTTGTCTCTTTTTTTCTCATAGCGTCGAACTAGATTGACATAATTGAATCTGAAATGTTGAAATCCGTAGTTAATGAGCGTTATTGCTTAACCCGCTTAGTTTTTTCAGGAACCGAAAGAGCTGTTGTTGAAAATTGTCTTGTAAGACATGATAAGGTCAAGACAAGTAATGGGAACGTCTTTATTCTATAGATTCTATCGTTTACGAGTTATGGCGGTTTAAGTACACTGCGCAAAAAAATTAACGCACATTCTGAAAATCTCAATTTTAATGAAAGTTAACTCTATATTGATTTTATAACTTATTTTTTACGTTCTCTCGGGAAGGTTTTGAACAAAACAAGACACATTAAATGGAAGAAAAATTCAGGGTTTCACCGAATCTTATGTGAAAGAAGAGAAATGAACTATTTTCAAAATACTGAAATGCTGATAAGTGATTTAATACTTGGTATTTCCTTCCACCCCTTGCGTTAATTACAGCTCGGCAACGACGGTTCATACTAAAAATGAGTGATCTTAAAATGTTCTGATCTAATCCTTCCCAGATTTCTCCGAGTTAGATTCCTAAGTCATTAAGAGTAGCTGGATGATTTTCTGAACTTCTCAGCCTTCTATTGAGGTTGTCCCAAACCTGCTCAATCGGATTGAGATCTGGACTTCTTGCTGGCCATTCCATTCGAGAGACTTCAACCTCTTCAAGGTACTCCTGAACGATGCGCGCACGATGGGGTCTGGCATTAACGTTCATAAAAATGAAATTTTCACCAATGTATGGGGCAAATGGCACTACATGCTTTTCAAGAATGTTCCTTATATACTCATCAGCATTCATAGCTCCATTATCAACGACCACTATGTCTGTGCGAGCAGTGAAAGATATTCCACCCCATACCATAATCGATCCTCCCCCGAAACCAGTAGTATTCAGGAAATTGCACTGAGCATATCTTTCATGTGGACGTCTGTATACAAGGGAACGTCGATCACAATGGTAGAGGCAGAATCTAGACTCATCTGTGAAGAGAACTCTTTCCCAATCGGCCTCTTCCCAATGGATATGCTCTCTCGCAAAATCCAAACGCGCCCTTCGATGGGCTGGGGTAAGAGCTGGGCCTCTTGCCGCGACACGAGGCCTTAAATCATATTCTCTGAGGCGATTTCTTATTGTCTGAGTGCTAATTTGCACCTCATCAGTTTGCTCAAGCTGATTTTGAAGGAGGCGTGCGGTTGCAAACCGTTGTCTCAACGAAGAAACTCTCAAGTAACGTTCTTGAATGGCAGTTGTTTCCCGTGGTCTACCATATCCTGGTCTTCGGACATTCATACCTGTCTCCCTGAATCGCTGCAACATTCTGAATACACTTGTATGGGAAACTCCAAACCTTTCTGCAATTTTTGTCTATGTCCACCCTTCTTCTCGCAAAACTACCGCTTTGGCACATTTCTCTTGGGTCAAATTGCGTGTTTCGCGTTGCATAGCGATCGAGTGTAGAAAATCAAACGAAAGTAAAACTATTGATCACTAGAATTGATCGAGAACAACTGATTTTAGAATGGGGCCAATACATTCAAAATCTGATAATATCATCTTTTTTTTATTCCTGCTGGGAGAAAACATCTGTATTGAAGAAAAACGTTGAAAGTGGATAACATATGCATGCATAATTCTGATAAAAATAATTATCATTGAGAACACCTTCAGTTGTAGAATAAATTTGAGATTTCTATAATGTGCGTTAATTTTTTTGCGCAGTGTATTTGAAAATTAAGACTACCTACTTGCTAATCGATAAAGTTCATTCCGTCTTCAGTTAATGAGATTATAATTCACTTCACAATCTGGGATTTAATGTTTCCTATAAATCTTTGGAACAGAGCGACGAAATCAAAACATTTCGCAAAATTCCCATAATCGAGGGCACAGGGTATTTGCACAGCAAATACGTTATAGATTTACACATAAAAACATTTTCAGAAAATCGCTAAGAGCTATCTATGTGTTCTTCTGAAATATTGAAGCAGTTCCTGGAAATGGCTATTTCAGTTGGCCACCCAGTGTATTGAAATACAGATTACAGTAAAATCTGAGATGTGTTATCCTTGATGATACTAAAACATGACTCAGATCATTTCCATGAATTCTTCTTTCGGCACCAAAACTTCACACATAGGTTTTTTCTATTTTTAAATGCCCTCCAAGAATCTAATGAGCACGATGAAGGTTGTCCAACTATTTCCGCTACGCGGTTTCATGATTCACTACTTGACACTAGATCGCGTGGGTGCTATCGAAGTTAGGATCGAAGATTAACACTAGCTCGAACATAACAGATTAAAAAAAAAAATTCTGAAGAAGAACTTCATGTTTATATTTTGAATGACATGAAAGATTGTGGTTAGGGAAAAATAGAGCGACCTCTTTCAAGAGATCACATCGTGAGAACCAAGAGCAAGCAGGTAGGAATTGGTGTTTTTCTTATATTTCTGGATGTTATATGCCTCGGGGAACACCTCCCTAGGCAATGTGTTCCAAAGCCTCGCCGTTCGTTGGATGAACGAGTCTTTGAAGAGAGATGTTCTGCAGGTCTCCAAAGTGACCACGAAGGGATGTGAAGACTTAACTTGACGGGTAAGTCTCGAAGAGACTGCCAGAGGGGGAACGATTGCTGATGATTCAGAAGAGCATCGCCCATGGAAATATCTACTTATAAAATAGAGACAGATCGTCTAGGCATCATCGACGAGACGAATTGCCCGTTTTTGTACAGAATCCAAGAGTTTTAGGTGCAGCACTCCAAATATGGGAACATTATTCCAGGTCAGGTCGAATCTGTGCCTTATAGATCATAATCAGCTGACCTGAGGTGAAATAGGTCCTGGCACGAAACAGAAAACCAAGTTTTTGGGATGCACTTTTAGCAATGGATCTCACTTAATTCTCCCAAGAAAGGTTACTGCCGACAGTAATACCAAGCATCGAAATGGATGACTTCATTGGTATGGTCACTCCCGACAATTCTATGCTGGGCACAGTAAGATCGGCTTTTCTAGAGAAAAGACATGTGTTTTGTTTGCGTTGAATTCTACTAAGTTATTAGATCCCCATTCAAGAATTGCTGCCAAGTCCATATTTATGTTGTTAACATTTCTTCCTCGTTCGTTTCTGATGGCGAGCTGGCATTGGAACCCTAGAAGAAAGGGCGGTATGAAGGGTACTATCATCCGCGAAGCTGTGCACTGGACACGAAGTTGCTTCCAGCAAATCGTTGATGTGAAGTAGAAATAGAGTTGGAACCAGAATTGATCCCTGCGGAACACCAGCATTTATGGGTAGAGAGTCAGATGAAACTCCATCGACCACTACATGTAGAGAGTGTTTGAGAGTAAACTAGCCAGCAGAGAACATGGCTTTGGGGGCACGCCATAAGATGGAATCTTGGCGAGGAGTCGCTGATGCCACACTCAGAAAATTATTCTAGTAAATACAACGAAAAATGTATGTTACGATAACAAAATGAAGATCCCTATTTGGTCAATCTAAAATTCTATTATATTATCAGAAGCACTTTTGTTAGCTGCCTCATTGAATGCAAACGTGTTGTAGATAAAGAATCTTCTGTAACCATTATAATAGAATAGTTTTTCCGCTAATATTGCAGTTGTCAGGTTTAACGAACATATAGATATCCATAACAGTATCTTCTATAACATAAATAACATATTCCTTCACGTTAATAAAAATATTATGGTAGGGAGATCGAAATGGTATAATATAATGATTTCAATAACACTGCTCTCTATACAATGGAAAGTGAGATTGTTCAATATACAGATTCATACTTTGTCGCCAATAATATTATTTTTGTGCTGATAGAGGGTTTTATTATATTTTCAGAATGTAATATTCATACTATATCTTTTTACTATTATCAAAATAATATTCTAGATAGAATATATTTTGCTCCATTCAGAATATCAGTAAAATTGTTAAAAATACAACAACCGACATATGGAACAACTGCATCCAGTTAATGTTGCTGAATTTACGATATTGCTGTGATGTCAGCTTCCTGAAAATATTATTATTCAGTATCTAGTCATATGTATATTCGATGTCTAGGTATAGGTCAGTTTAAAAAACTAATTTATAATGATAAGTTTATTGGAACAGAAAAATAAAATATAATTCATGAAAATAACCAAATTACAAGTATGAAAAATTTGGGAACAACTGTTTATTGCCGAAATTGGAAAAAAAAACGTATATTTTATTTGGTCACACCACACTGAAAATCTTTGTGGATACATTGTCGTCATAAATGAGGACTATATGTGGTTGAATGGGCCTTGTTTTTGTTTTTCAATGCTAAAAGTTTAGTCTTCCACAGCACTGGAACCTTTGATCATTAATGCATCTTGAGAGTCAGTAATTGTGTATTTTTGAAGTTTTCTAGATGTTGGTGCTAGGGCTGCATGCAGAAGCAGCAATATACCTTCATTTCGTCCATCTGAAAGAAATATCACAATTTAGTATCGAGAAGTTAAAAATGCTTAATTCAACAGTTTTAAATAAACATGCGATGAAACTTAGAGAATCAGTTTGAGATGCCTTAACAAAATATAAAGGTCGTGAAAATCCCTTTTGCAACGGAAACAAATCATGGCATTGGTCTAATGTCCCTACCTCAATTTTGCCTCAAGTTCTGCGTAATTCGGACAAGCTCTTCGAAAATTATCCTATCCCTCCAAGAAATATGTGGCTCCTCAGAACAAAATTCCTTGATATGACGAGTAGTTATCAATATGAACGTCTCAAAAGTAAATCTGTTATCTGAAAAAAATTAAAGAATCACAATATTTCAAAAGAAATAGAAGGATTTATTTCGAAAAAGTGACCGACGGGCGAATTCACTATTTAACAAAATTTCTGCGACATGTACAGACAGAATTTTGGCATGTAGTTCACTGAATCTCAATTCAGCATTTGCCATCTTTGTATTTGTATATCAGATTGAATACCTATTTCAACGAAGAGAAAGAAATTTCAGTACTTACCAATACACTTCTTGGCAAGCTTTTCGGCTTCAAAAATTCCAGCTTTGCTGAATATCACTTTTAGTTCCCTCTTCAAACTATTTCTTCCACTCTTATTTTTTTTTAATATCACCATATCTCACGACCAAACTCGTACGAAATCAGTAACGCTGTGAATATTAACTTGCTGCTGTTGGCGTATATCCGTAGCAGTTCGTGGTATTCGCTCAAAGAAGGACTGTTAAATCAACAGCGGATTGTGTAATATTATCAGTTTTGTTGTTGGCCAATGTTTTCTGGTAACGTTTAACTATTAGCATAACGAATATTTTATCCCTGTAATAGTATATGATTTCCATTTCAACGAAAAATACTGTTGGGGTAGTATAACTATGAATAACAATAGGATTGTAAAAATAATAATAACGGTTGTGAATATAATGATGTTTTAGATATTCTATACAAATAATTTGTGTTATTTGTACAAAATTAGTGCCATTGGGGTAATAGAAAATCAGGCTTCTTTTTATAGAATTTTTCGATTCTATTGAACGGAAATACATTTAATATTAGTGTATGATGTAGCCGTAATGAAAATAATATTGTTATCACAGTAGTTCTTGTTTTATAGTATTAACAAACCGTATTCAGGATAACATGAATGCTCTATTGTAGGTACAGCAATTTTTTGTAATCGGAAAAGTTTTTTGTTGGATTAACAATTTCAATACTTTAGACTCTCAACAGTAGTGCTTCTGTTAATTTTACTAAGAAAATTTTCTGAGTGCAGTCTCGATCGAATCCCTTGGAGATTTCCAGTGCTACGGCTAGGGTTTCTATACATTTGTACTTTACAAGACAGTACATTGAGGATTAATGTCAAAATCAAAAATTGTTGAGCACGATTAAGGCTTTGGCATGACTGGATAACCTTGTCCCAAATTTTCATTTCCCTGCAAAACATGCATTTCTCTCTATTTGGATCTCAGTCACATATTCCTTTGTTTATTGTTTCAGTAGGAACACAAGCACTTGTAAAATGATGTAGTTAACATTGCATTTGGGTCACTTTTACCGACTCATAATTAAGTCCAAACCTTACATCTCCATAATATCCATGTTGAGACGTTTGAACTAAAGGATAACCTGACTCATTTCGTTTTTGTTCTTTGACAACTTAGCCCTAAACAATAACTACCTAGGTGTAAAACTTAAAAAAAATAAGGTTTTCTATCGGTGGGACTCAAGTTCAATGATTTAATATAAATCAATGAAGATACAATAAAAATGACCTACTAAGTAAGAACTAAAAATGCTACCTCGAGTCGAAAATCGCATATGAAATGAACGAGTCAGTCCGTTGCAAAGAGAAACCCAATTGTTGTGTAAAAACTATAAAGGCCACCCAGGTGAAATCTTACAGCCAGTTAACACATCGGAAATGACTAACTATAAAATCATTCGTTTCGATCTCGATTGCTCTGACAGACTGATATTGCCATGGTCGTCCTCTTCAATTTTTGGCGATGGCCAGTTTCACGATTTGCAGAAGAGTCGAGAAAATATTTCATCACATCCTTCGTAGCTTCTGCTTTTATGAGGTGATTCGACATTGCTATTGATCTATACAGTGGAATGTTTCACAAGCGATTTTTTTCGCATTGTTATGTTGTTCTGTGATTGATTCTAGAGATTAAGACAATTCCCAATTGATAATTATGCCATCAAGAATCTTTGAGAAGCTTCTGGTAACATATCAGAGCTACTCTGAATAGATTTATACGATATAACGTTTGAGTCTTTGATATAGAGATGAGCTCTATTTTTATATGAACTGGCTGAGTACCAATCAAGAGTGATTTTAAAACGCTTACTAAATTGTATCATTAATAGACAAAAAATGTATATTTCCCATGCACACACGCATGTAGCCTGATCATTAACGTTTAATCATAACTTGAAGAGGTGAAGTCCGTCATATTTATTAAATGAATGATTTAAGAAGTCAGTTGAATATTGCAAAGGTTACAGGTGTAAATTAATACTGCACGATACCGCTTTTCATGTCTATGCAGAAATTATAGAATCTCTTATAGTTTTCAAGGCTCTTATTGACTTTTTCAGTTCTAACGTATGCCGTACATAGTGGTACACGTGAATATTTATGCGAGAATGTGGCAATTTGCGTTGTTCCCATTCCATTGCCTTCATCTCTGGGTTTTTCACAATCATAATAGTATATGTTTAAATAAAAAAAACAATATTGGAGAATATTAAGAAGTGAGACACAAAAACGAAAGCATTTTCCTTGCCCTTTAGGCCATATGTCCTATCATAAAATAGAAGAATTGAATCGTATGATGAGTTTGAGTCTAATTTTTATAAATTTCTCGTCTGTTTTTAGGGCATGACACAAAAAGTTCTGAGAGTTATATCCAATTGGTGATCGACATTGATTTTCATACAAATCATACTTTTCTTGCTGTAGCTTGAGAAGAATCAGAACGATTCGTCGGCTGAGTACAAAACTAGCTGGCAAGAGGTTTTGTTTGATCTGGCCATGTATGTTACAGAAAGTATTCATGGCGAAAATGGCGTTTGATGTGAAATATACAGGTATCTTGTTGGAAAAACAGACAAAAATGAAATGAAATTCCTTATACATACATGATGTTTCGAAACCTTAAGGCAGAATTGTGTAAATGGGCCAGGTATTGACTAAAATATTTGTTTGTGGTGAAATCCTGAATATCCTTTACATTACACTCCAAAATTATTGCTGCCTCAGTTTTGATGGAAAAATCAGTCCAAGCACAATTAACCGCATTAAAAAAGTTTTTGGAAAAAATTCCATGAGCCGATAGTCAAAAACGGTTGCATGAATCTCTTGCCAGTTGATGGAATGATGTGCTTTTGAAATTAATTTAAAATATTTTCTTTCTTCAGAACACAGGGCGATTTCATAAATATTTGGATGTTTATACATTAGTGTTCTGTGTTATCTCCCCGCTTCAATAAAATAATACCAACTTTTACAAGATGAAAACCCAGGTGTCCGCCTTTTCTCAATATCTCAAAAATGTCGAAGTAATTATTTCACAGTGTAATAGAATGTGGTTGGCAAGGGCAACACTCGTTGTGAGGTTGGCACCCCTGATACACAAATGTCAATTAATTAGAAAGCAGAGACAAGCCAAGATGGTTGTAATCATTATGTAGATTTAAATAATAAGTCTTCTCTACATTACATGGGTTTTATTATTGAAATCCACATAATGCTCGCAAACCATCTTGGCTTGTCCCTGCTTTCCAATTAATTGTCATTTGTACAACAGGGGAGCAAAGCTCACAACAAAGAGTGTTGCCAACCACATTCTATTACACATAGTCTATACTTTTGTAGTGAATTGAAAAATCTACAGAAAGAATTTTTATACTATCAGATGGGACTATTTTCGACAATATTAAAAAAAACATAATTTCTATCAATTGACCATATTCACCGTCGCCATATTGTTGTGCGACAATACCAACTACCCAGTGTTCCCAACGGAAAAATATTGAGTTTATCAAAAATACTATCAGATTATTAGTATGGTATGTGGTATGAGAGGTTATATAAAATTGGTGGTTTCCAAATTTTTTGGGATGCCGTCAGGGCTTGGGAAATCCGGAAAATGATCTGGAAACCTCCATATTTTCCAGAGATGAGCGTGTCCGAAAAAATTTTGTTGTGGAATATGTGTTTTTGCATGCTCTACAAGATTCCATTTTCCAAATTTTTTGGGATGCCGTCTGGGACTTGAGAAATCCGAAAAATGACCCAGCAACGGTTTTCCTTTAAATTAAAACCTTCATATTTTCCAGAGATGATCGTGTTCGAAAAAACTTTTTTTGTGGAAGATGTGTTTTAGCATGCTCTACAAGATACCACTTTCCAAATTTTTTGGAATGCCGTCAGGGCTTGGGAAATCCGGAAAATGATCTGGAAACCTCCATATTTTCCAGAGTTGAGCGTGTTCGAAAAAAATTTTGTGGTGGAATATGTGTTTTTGAATGCTCTGCAAGATACCACTTTCCAAATTTTTTGGGATGCCGTCTGGGACTTGAGAAATCCGAAAAATGACACTGCAACGGTTTTCCTTCAAATTAAAACCTTCATATTTTCCAGAGATGATCGTGTTCGAAAAAAATTTTTTTGTGGAAGATGTGTTTTAGCATGCTCTACAAGATACCACTTTCCAAATTTTTTGGAATGCCGTCAGGTCTTGGGAAATCCGGAAAATGATCTGGAAACCTCCATATTTTCCAGAGTTGAGCGTGTTCGAAAAAATTTTTTTTGTGGAATATGTGTTTCTGCATGCTCTACAAAATACCACTTTCCAAATTTTTTGGGATGCCGTCTGGGACTTGAGAAATCCGAAAAATGACCCTGCAACGGTTTTCCTTCAAATTAAAACCTTCATATTTTCCAGAGGTGATCGTGTTCGACAAAATTTTTTTGTGGATTATGTGTTTTAGCATGCTCTACAAGATACCACTTTCCAAATTTTTTGGAATGCCGTCAGGGCTTGGGAAATCCGGAAAATGATCTGGAAACCTCCATATTTTCCAGAGTTGAGCGTGTTCGAAAAAAATTTTGTGGTGGAATATGTGTTTTTGAATGCTCTGCAAGATACCACTTTCCAAATTTTTTGGGATGCCGTCTGGGACTTGAGAAATCCGAAAAATGACCCAGCAACGGTTTTCCTTTAAATTAAAACCTTCATATTTTTCCAGAGATGATCGTGTTCGAAAAAAATTTTTTTGTGGAAGATGTGTTTTAGCATGCTCTACAAGATACCACTCTCCAAATTTTTTGGAATGCCGTCAGGTCTTGGGAAATCCGAAAAATGATCTGGAAACCTCCATATTTTCCAGAGTTGAGCGTGTTCGAAAAAAAATTTTTTGTGGAATATGTATTTTTGCATGCTCTACAAAATACCACTTTCCAAATTTTTTGGGATGCCGTCTGGGACTTGAGAAATCCGAAAAATGACCCTGCAACGGTTTTCCTTCAAATTAAAACCTTCATATTTTCCATAGATGAGCGTGTTCGAAAAAAATTTTTTTGTGGAAAATGTGTTTTAGCATGCTCTACAAGATACCACTTTCCAAATTTTTTGGGATACCGTCTGGGACTTGAGAAATCCGAAAAATGACCCAGCAACGGTTTTCTTTTAAATTAAAACCTTCATATTTTCCAGAGATGAGCGTGTTCGAAAAAAAAATTTTTGTGGAAGATGTGTTTTCAGATTCTCTACAAGATAGCAACGGTTTTCCTTCAAATTAAAACCTTCATATTTTCCAGAGATGAGATAACTTTGGTTAAGTATTTTGTGATAAAATCCAGGAAATATGGGTAGATATCAGTATAGTAGAGGCCATGGTTGTTGTGTCAGTATAATTGTTCGGCAAGAAATAGATCTAAAAATAAAAAACTGACACCAAAATATTTCCAATTAAACTTTCGCGGTCCTAAGAATTTAGTGACTTTCGTTATTCGATTTTGAGAACCCTGGGTAGTTGGTATTGTCGCACAAAAATATGGCGACGGTGAATATGGTCAATAAAAGCTAGACCAACAATATGCGAATATAATGGATAGATTATAATGTGCCTTAGATGCTCTCTGTCCGATTTGTAGTTTTTGCACAATAGTCAATAGTGTTAAACATTTTAAGAGCTCAAAGAGTTCTGTAAACGGTATCTGGAAATACAGATCAATATTTAAACGTGTATATTTTTGGTTTTCATCTGTAAGGTGAGAAACCTGTTGAAATTGCCACTGGGAGTTGCACCAAATGCTAGAAGTATGCTCGAGTCACAGTAGTAGAGGTACGAGACAGTTCTTGAGTCTACCTCGAGCACACATTCAAGCGTTTGGGACAACTCCCAGTGGACATGTTCAAGACATTTGCCACCCCCCAGGAAAAAGTTTAAATGTACCACATGGTGTAGATATTGATTCAAGGTTGGAAATTTATACACTATTATTCTTTTTCAGAATTCCACGTAGAGATTTTGCCTTGATGGAAAAAAGGGCCTCTCATTTGTATCTATTGCTTGGCCTAAATGCTGCATATGCGATATCAGCATGTCTACCGGCTGTGCGTCCATTCCTGTTCGCGAAGAACAAGAAGAGGCAGACCCTCGTAGCGCAATGCGATTTTTTGCGTGACGCCAAAGCGATCGAGCTGCCAGTACGACTCTTGGCGGATATCTCGTTCGGTAAATTGCCGTGGAATGCGGCGGTGCGGCGCGTATACACACACACAAACGCAACAGCAAGCGGGCTCGGCCTCGTCCAATCTTTTCCTGAATGCTGGCCCGTCCCCGACCGCGCCCGCCCCCTCGCGACCCATCTCTAGACGCGATTATCTTATTTTAATGCCAGCGTTCGACCTTACGAGGACATCTGAACGGATCTTCTTTCTCTTTCCTCGCGTCCTTTGTCTTTCTGCTCGTCCCGATGCAAGCCCAATTTTCTGGTTGGCATTTCCAGTTCGCCGAGCATATTTGGTCGCCGTTCGCTCTGGCGTGTGACGGTTATTTTCCGAATTCTGCGGAAATTCCGATCGAGATGGCGTAACCTATCCAAGGTCGTTCTCGACATTCTAACAGCGGGTTTAAGACCTGCCAGCTTGCGATCTCAAACGTCATGCTGGATGTCGACGACATAATATTCTGTGGCAGTACGTATTGTTGAACGATGCGCTCATGGATTTGTCTGCCATGTTGCAGTCTAAATAATGCATTACTTTGAGTATGACTCTCTTGTAGGTTGTAGGAGGGGCTGCAACTATGGAGATTGCATTGCTGCGTCCATTTAGCCTCATCCAATGCATCTACACATTTTCGGCATGCTGGAGACATCCAGCTGCCTACAACCAACCTTTGACGTTTGTGTTTTGGGGTTAAAGGAAACTGATCATACAGGCACAGAATTGTTATATAGTGGGAGCATAGAAAATAGGGTAAGCAAAAAGTTCCCTTAGAACTATAGACCAATAAGCCTTCTCCCAGCTCTAGGGAAAATTGTGGAGAGAGTGTTAGCCAGACGACAAAAATGAAGAAACAGAAACTCTGGCGATGATACCAGGTGAACAATTTGGATTAAGAAAACAGCATTCAACTGAACAACAGCTGCTAAGAATGACCGAGTATATCACATAAGGATTTCAGAATAAACAAGCCACAGGACTACTACTACCAGATGTAACCAGAGCTTCTGATGAGTATGACATGAAGGACTAGCATATAAAATGATAACCGCAGGATGTTCACCCAAGTTATGCAGAATAATAAGAAATTATTTGAGGGATAGGAACTTTTGTGTAAAAATAGATGATGTTCATTCCACACCAAGATATTTAGAAGCAGAAGTTCATCAAGGATCTATACTAGGACCGCTTCTCTATAACATATACAAACATGATATACCAAGAAATGCAAGATGCCTGTTTGCTCTATACGCATATGATACGGGCATAGCAATTAGGCACAGAAACACAAGAATAATTCACAAAAGACTTCAAGAAGCTGCAGACGATATCAGTCATTGGTGTAACAGATGGAAAATCAAAGTCAATGAAGAAAAGAGTCAAGCAATTCTCCTTCAAAAGAGAAGGCTGAAGATGGAATCGAAGATATCCTTAGACGATAATGAAATAGAATGGCAGAATGAAGCTAAATACCTAGGAGTAATATTAGACAAAGGACTAACGTGGAAACAGCACATCAAGTATGCAGTGGATAAAACGAATGTGGCAATGAAAAGGTTATACCCGATTATAGGCAGAAGAAGCCAAATGAACAGAAACACGAAGTTGAGGATCATAAAAGCAGTCGCCAGACCGCAGCTAACATACAGGGTTGGGATAAAGTATGTGACCAAGTAAATATCTTTTAAACGAAAAGAACTATATTTATGAAAATTTGTAGGTGAGTGCAGTAGAACAAAATGTATCTGATGTACATTTTTTTGTTGATAATTTACTTCCGATTTAACCGGAAATGGCCTCAACTTCTTTAATTCAAATGGGACACCCTATATATTTTCACAGATTTTGAAAGAGTTTGATATTTTGAATTCATACATACTGAGTTTAGTGTAAAACAAATTGTAAAAACGAGGCATTAGGGAATCCAACGACCTGTCAAATATTTTTTTGAGGTTAGCTGGTGGTCAAACAAACTAAGTTTAGCTTTGTTCATGTAGACGTTTATTTGCTTGAAAAATTGTTTTATGTGGAAATTTTTTCGATATTTCTAGTCAATCTTACTCTTAGGAATATCAGACCAGTGAAAATTATTTAAATTAAGTGCATTTTCAATAAAAAATGCCATAAATGTGTGCCAAAGTTGGATGTGCAAGTCGTTCAAATTATGAGGATTTTCTTGAATATTTTGGAACACCCAGTGTGTGTAACTTGGTGTATTATACACATATTAAGTGACTTATCAGGAAACAAAAGGAAATTGGGTCAGCAGTCATCAAGACTTGACAGTATCGAAGATAAGAAACTAAAGTGAATGTGTCTTCGTAGACACTGAAATAAGCAGTATTCAGTTCATGTAAAACTGATGAATATTTAAATTTATATCATATAAAAGGATAAAGAAGTTACAGGGACAGAGCTCTGATTAATATTCCTTCTCCAATACTTTCTCTTCAATCTCTTCGGGCTCCCAATACTAAAAGTTGTAATCATATGATTACAGAAGTACAGAAAACACATTTCTGAGATGGGCATTAGACGCCTCCTGGTTTGTTAGGAATGAGAATGAACAAATCCGAAAAGACATAAAATGGGAGTCCATTGCTACATTCATCAAACGAAAGCTGCAAAAGCCTATGAAAGTGCTAGTGAACATCCAAATGACGGCCCTAGAAACTTAGTTGACTATGACTCCGCTGAAGATGAAAAAACAGCGAGAATTTACCGCAAAAGACCTGGAGACCAATTGCGAAAATGAAGATATAGAACTCTACACTACTACTCTACAGGGAGATATCAAATTGAAGGATGAACACAAACACTCAGCATGAAGAATGCGAATGAGAAAATAACAGATGAGAAGATGGAAGGTTTATAGGCTTATGCCCAGAACCAACCGCAGGAGAGGTGTTCAGTCGGTAAGACTTCGACACTACCCAGAAAGACTGGGTGTCTGATGTAAGATTCACCTCTTTTATAACAAAAAAAAAGGTACGCAATCATTTCGAAGAAATATATTGATTAATAGTAATTACAATTTTGTTACATTCCCATTCAACACCACAGTCTCACAGGAAACCAACAGAGTACAAATCTCTGAAAGAACTGAAACGGAAATAATTCAGTTATTTAAAAACTTGTTAAGAGATAACTATTTTTATTCTGTGAGTTTGTTTATATAGATTGTGTTGTATTATATTTTGGTGGAACAAATCAATCTAATTAATATCATGGCGAAATAATTGACTTTCAATTTTTATCTGTATTTCCAATGGAGCTCCACGAAAAATGAAAACAGTCCGAGCACCATGCCGAAAATGAAAATATAAAATACACTGATCATCTCCCAGAGAGTAAGGAAATCCTTATCGAAGTCTTCAGAGCTGTAATCATCGACTATTGTGCGAGTATCATCGACCACTCTAGAACTCGTTAGAGCGTACTGCTGTATTCTCGCTATCACCTTGCTGATCTTGTATACAAACGGCGAATGCTTGCGAAACATATACACTCCGTAACCATGAGCTAGGGTTGTATCTATGGTGTAAAGTCTGAAAGGACTTTTTCCAGGTATTTTTGGTCGTAATCTTTTCTTGGAAAACGACAGACCAAAAGCCACCATCTTCTTGCCATCTTGGGTTAAATCAGAGTAGTTGATGCTTGATACTGGAATCACTTGGTTTCTTATTACCTCTGCTGGAGGATATGGCAGGTGTACGTATGTGTATATTGGAAATCCTGACAGACCTAAATCCTTCAAATCTTGAATTCCGTCGTAAAAAAACATGAACTGAAGTCTGGTCAACAAATGACTCTGAAAAGCCACCGATACTATAAGACTGATTATGATGTAGGGGTAAAGTATGAGCCTCAACATTTTCGGTATCCTCACTAAACTCTTCACACTCAGATTCAAGGTTATCAAAGTCATCATCATTATCACTTCACCTAGTCTGAATTTTCTGCAACCCTTCAAGTATCCATTGGACCACTTGAATGCTGCAATGAAAATAACGAACGTTAGTACAAAAACAGCCCATCTGTCCGCACTGAACACCATGAATATCGTAAGGTACGTTGGAATTGGTCTAGGACTTGGAACGAATAAATCTATTGAATTCAATTCTATTGGTTTGGTGAATTCAACTTCATCGAATTCATAAACTTGTAAGAATTTGACGAAGCAGAAGTCGCTCGTGTTGTTTAAGATGCTTGCATGGGCTCCCACATAGCCCTCTTCTGGTGGCGTGTGGACTATGGTTATGTTTGCGTTGAGAATTCTGCCAACGATATGTAGCAAGGTTATGTCTTCACCCTTCCAACGCTCCCCAAACTTACTAATTCTAGGCCACTGTTCGAACATAGACACCCTCAAGTTGAAACCTTTAAAATTGTTCAAATATTTCGGAAACGATAATTTTTTAGTCAGTTTAAATAATTCTTTGACTTTTTTCTTGAAGGGATTGTAGCTGAACATCCTCAGTTTATCTCGAATCAAAATCACCATCAATCAAGTAACTCCATAGTTCCATATTGTGTCCATGAAGTTAGACAAGAAGTCAGTGGTACCAACTTTGGAGCACAGAGTAACGACTGTTTCTACATGTGGGTTGTACAGATGCAACTGAAGAGCGCCTTCCAACATTTTTTTTAATTGGGCGATGTTCGTGTCGTTCAGGAATATAATCATAGAAGATGTCTTACGATTCAAAAAAGTTTTGTTGAAGGGAAGATCGTCGTTTATTACACAAACTGGAAATTTGATGTGTACCAAGAGTTTTGAGGTTACGTCTCTTGTGGGGAATGTATCGTCGTGCATCATCGCCCACATCTGATCGATACTCAAAATTTTAGTCATATTTTTCCGGAAGAAATCCACGATCTCCAGTTGTACAGGGTTTTCTTGACGCAGTGAACTTGCGCAAAATAAAAGGTTCAAGAAACAACCCACCAAATAAATATTCATTGTGAACTTGAACCATACAGAGGGTGCATGGTCGGTTTGATGAGGATTTTTTATCATCATTATGGCTATTAACCACCTCGTGCTGTATTCGTTGTTATTTATAACGACAGTTCATATGGATTATTCCATAATTCACACTCAAGCGACTGATGTTATCGATGAAATAATATTTGATAATGCGTTATTTCATTAGAAAGCGTAAAGGGCTGGTGGGTAATCGAAGAATATTAATATGAGGACGTGAAGTCCAGTAATCGATCAAATTTAATTATGTTACCTGACGCAATAAAAATATGAAGAGTGCTACTCTCCCACTCAACAAATATTCCTAATCAAACCTAATGTAATTCATTTTGAATGCCATAAGTTTTTGGTTTGTACTCATCTATCCAAAGATAGGATATAACCTGTCAAAACGGGTTATACTCCGACAACCATGTAAACTGACATCGAAAAAGTGAGTTGTCAAATACTTTAAGCTCAGAGTGGATTTTATTGTTTGTTCATGCTTCTGGTATATACAGGGTGAGTCATTGACTTGTACATATATTTTAACTGTAGATGCCTCTCATCAAACGAAACACTTTTTTTTATACCATTTTTCAAAATTCGGTTTGGTTTGGGAGAGACAGGGTGTTGAAAATCCATGAAAAAAACACTTTTCTGTTTATATCTTCGGAACCGTTATTTCGAATGAACTGAATTTTGGTTGAGTTTTTACTCTATTCATGGTGCATATTCCTCAATCGAAACCTATTCATTATCTTCACTAGTATAAAAGTTACAGGGTAGTGGACTCATCAATACACGCTAAAACACCATAAAACCACTTTAAATAGATAAACGGTTCATATTTTCGAAAGAATCAATCATTTAAGAAACTAAAAGTATTCCTATTTTTTTCAATAAACCGCGTCGTTTTCGAGTTATTTCCAATTTCACCCGCAGAAATTTGACGAAAAAATCATCAATTTCAAGAATAATCTGAATGCGTCTCTGAATTAAATATCATCGAATATTATTCCTTCTCTGGTCTTTAAACGAGTTTACAATGTTGTCACAATATTTATCAACTTTGTCGAGATATTTTAATAATAAAATACCACAAGTGTGAGAGATAAAATTGAACACCAAGGAGGATTTAATACGCACAGTTTCTATTGAAAATTCATAGTTACCGGTCCATATTGAAGTCAAATGTCGATGAAATACAAAATTCGGATATGAATGATGAATCTCGATACAAACTACTTATAAAATTGAAATTAATGAAAAATAATACGATTCCTGATAATCTGTGGCGATGTTTCTATCTAAACAACATACTCTTGGAATTTTATAAACTCGACACGATTGAAATTATATTAATTCACTTCACATAATAATCACATTAGAACAATAAGTGACTGAATGTATTCAGATTATTCAGAACTTCACATAATGTTTACAGTTTGTTCAGAGACTCTGGTTTGTTATTGTTTAACGTTGGCCTCCAGATAACCATACTTCGGTTTTCGCTCTACGCATGCGTGGTAAAATATGGCGGCAAAGTCGATTTATGATGGAAACGGCAGAATTCATAGATATTTATACCACGGTACACAAATGTATCGTGATTTATTCTATGTTTCGTAAAAAATCCTCAACCTCAATGAAAATATCAGCAAGCTGACAACATCTTCTTGAAATTTCTGTGCAAAAATTCACAGAATCGATACAAATTAGATTAGGTTAGGTTGTTTAATAATAAATCCGAATAAAAAGTCTCTCTTCATGATATTGTTTGGGAATTTCGAGGAAAATATGAACAAGTTATTAGTGTTTACAAACTAATCTGCAGAAAAATCGAAGAAGGAACTTATTTTGGTGGAATAAATGTGGCTTTTCAGTTGCAGATATAATCCGATGAAACTAACTGTTATTGTTGAAATTATCGTGTTTGCAACATTTTTATTCCAATAAGATTTGTACTTGACTACTTGAGTATTCCCTAAATTGGGCCTAAATGTATAAACTCAATTTAAATCGAGAAATATGAACTTTGAATCAATTCCACAGTGTCATTTCAGGGACGTATTTAGCCCAATGTTTTTTTTCAAATGGCTATATCTTTTTAACAGAGCTGAATTCGGAAAAATGGAAAATGAAAAAAAGGTTTCTTTTGGCCTCAAGAATCTTCAGTTAAAATATATGTACAAGTCAAAGACTCACCCTGTACATATATAGCGAGTGGCGAACAAATTTAATTCAAATCCAGCGGCAATATTTTTTCGAATTCTTTGTTGATATGTCATTTCTTAAAATTCGCCAGGGCCAGTCCATATTCAAATGTTACTCCATAATAAACTGGCACCAAACGCGGTCGATATTTGTCGTCAACGGGTTTCTTTTTGACAAGGCCGACTGACCCTAGAGGCGGTATTCTGATCGCCTCTTGAAATTTATGATATTTCTTCTGTTGAGACACCGCTGTTGCATCATGAAACGTTTCGAAACTCCTCTAATCGCTAAATAATGAATTCGTAGGAGGGATTGGCAGAAATACAGATGAAAATATTGATTTTAAATGGTTTAGATCACTGACAAGGTGAGGTCGAAAGCTTTTTCGGCTTTTCATTAGGTTTTTTATTGTTTCTCTAACGGTCTAAAGGAGTTATAGTCATAGTTGGTTTTGTTCCAGGTTGAATTATTCCATTAATGAAGTCTTGATGCGAGTGCTTTGACAGATAACGGTTATAAAGGCATTCGACTCAACATTCTTTCTGAATCAAAGAACACTCTATGACCTAGCAATGCCAACACAAGAGAAAAAGAAGAAATAACAAAGGCAGTTACCACTCCAATATGGCATACACCGAATATGAAAGCTACACATTCCAAGTTAGAAGATTTTGATCAAAATACAGGGTGGCCAAGAGATTGACGTCAAAAAGGAAAAAACAGGTCCCTCGTGTCATGGGCTATTCGAATCACCCCCATGTATGTTATGCTATTTTTCACGGTTTTCGAGTTTTGAATTTTTTTATGAACTTTGAGAATTTTCGACTTGACCATCTTGAAAAAGATATTTAAAAAAAGTACAAGACTTCTCTGTGAAATTCTTTTTGTAACTTAATCTCCATGAATCGTTCTTTTATACATAAAATAACCAGATTCGTAACTTTGATAAAAATTATGGAAATGTTGGTCACAAGTGAAAAAGTTACGTAAATTGGATTATGATCTGAATTTTCGAATCAAAATTAAAAATGTAAAAAGGCTAATTCACGGTTTCTTAGTATGCTTTAAAACTGCGCTCAACAATCAGCTTTTAGAATCATTGATAAAAAATGGTACTTAAGCCTAGCCGCACATTGAACGCAGCCCAGCACAGCACAGCCGAGCCTAGCCTAGCAGTGGATTTTGTAACACACGCCGCATATTGGACGTAGCAGAGCAATATGCGGCGTTCTATTCAATTGCGTGTGTTACAAAATCCTCTGCTAGGCTAGGCTCGGCTGTGCGGCTAACCTAACACTCTACTTTTGCTAGAATTAGCCTTCAAGGTCATCGAGGAGGAAAAAATCAAAGAACTAGACATTTACTACAAAATTATTTTTTGCTATTTCAAGATATTTCTGATCAAGTTATGATAGAAAATGCTGAAAATTAATGAAAATTAGCTTTAGATGTTGGTCAAGAAAAGTTCTAGATAAAAAAAAGGTATGGCAATAAATCACACATCATAATGTAAATAAAAAGAAACTTATTTATAAAATTTACAGTAGAGGTTTTCAAAGTAGCCACCTCCAACCTACTGTAAATTTTAAAAATAAATTTCTTTTTATTTACATTATTATGTGTGATTTATTGCCATACCTTCTTCTTTTTTTATCTAGAACTTTTCTTGACCAACATCTAAAGCTAATTTTCATTAATTTTCAGCATTTTCTATCATAACTTGATCAGAAATATCTTAAAATGGCAAAAAATAATTTTGTAGTAAATGTCTAGTTCTTTGATTTTTTACACCTCGATGACTTTGAAGGCTAATTCTAGCAAAAGTAGAGTGTTAAGTACCATTTTTTATCAATGATTCTAAAAGCTGACTGTTGAGCACAGTTTTTAAGCATAATAAGACACCGTGAATTAGCCTTTTTACATTTTTAATTTTGATTCGAAAATTCAGATCATAATCCAATTTACTTAACTTTTTCACTTGAGACCAACATTTCCATAGTTTTTATCAAAGTTACGAATCTGGTTATTTTATGTATAAAAGTACAATTCATGGAGGTTAAGTTACAGAAAGAATTTCACAGAGAAATCTTGTACTTTTTTTTTAATATCTTTTCAAGATGGTCAAGTCGAAAGTTCATAAAAAAATTCATAACTCGAAAACCGTGAAAAATAGCATAACATACATGGGGGTGATTCGAATAGCCCATGACACGAGGGACCTGTTTTTCCTTTTTGACGTCAATCTCTTGGCCACCCTGTTTACAGGAACATGTGAATAAAACAAAATTGTGTAAATTTTCTTCCAAATTCATTTCATCTTTTTTAAATAACAAAATTTCGAAAAACAACACACAAATCCGGTCGTTTCCAACGCCCAGCATCTCTCAAAAGCTCCATACTGTATTATTACTCGTTTTGAACAAGTAGGTACTCATAATGCACGACTTCACGGTTCACGATAACGTCGATAACCAAAGTTTCGAGCATTAATTTAGTTTTTACATTTCAATGCGTGCTTCACAATCACACGAATGATCTCAAATTTAGTGTAATGATTCCGGAAAACTTCTACGTTTATAGAACCAGCCGTCAACCCTCTTTAGAATTAATTTCACCTTTTATTCATGCTTACTTCCTTCTACGATTCAGTGTTCTATATTCCTGTCGCGTAATCTAGTAATAAACCCATTGCGAATCTATAAATCTGCTACTTGCAATATCTAAAGCGCAATTTTCGCGCCCATTTGTATCTATAAATATAACAGCCCGATTAAGTGCCATTATTTATGGTACAACTTTATATATATGTTCGAGAAAACTGGAACACTCCGTATCGTTCAACAATGAAATGATTTACAACGTATCATAATTTGGATTGAACAATGTACATAGCTTGGAAGCTGGTTTTGTGAATAATGAGCCTGATCTTTGGTTAGGATATTGCTACTAGTAGC
Source organism: Adalia decempunctata (assembly GCA_951802165.1). Taxonomy (NCBI): domain Eukaryota; kingdom Metazoa; phylum Arthropoda; class Insecta; order Coleoptera; family Coccinellidae; genus Adalia; species Adalia decempunctata. The sequence goes on from OX637701.1 coordinate 15,315,698, forward strand.
CAGCAGCCCACAGATCTACCTAGTTAAACTTATCGGTAGATCTCCGCAAATCGGGTGATTTTAGGGCGAAATCTCAGAGTTTGATCAATTTTCCTGAAGATGTGGGAAAATTATGGAAATAGTATAGAAATACATAGTTTGAACAATTAGCCACGAGGCACTTGGTGCAAACATCTTGTTATTTTTCAACCCTGTCGTTTTTGTCTTCGATTCAATCTTTTGATTACTTGGATATTTTTGGGAAAAACTGAAAAAAATTAAAGCTTAAGAAAATGACAACGGATACAACAGAGCTTCAATATTCATCTGATGTAACACAAATTATCAGCACTAAATTGCTCAGTGAAAATGAGAAAAAAATAGTGGGTACTAGTATTTTATTAGAGTATTATTATGGAAATAATGGCTTCAATCGCTCACGTATAGTTGATCTTATTAAATTATAATTTACAGCTACAAAGAATCAAGTTTAGAGTCAGTTCTATTATTAACATCTTTGTCAACATTATAATGGCTCCGGATAAAGATCATAGTAGGCGCAAATAGTAATATAGTCTATACTCTGTTCAAATGTAAGAAGGAACAATAACAACATGTTTGGCGCAGCGGTAGGAGAGCCTTCGTATAGTTACTTTCCGTCCAGAGTTGAATCGAGGAGATTTCACACAATTTATTTATCCATGTCTCAACCAGGTAATAAATTTTTCTGTCTTGTTCCCTTAATGAGTGGATTTTCTTCAAATAATCTATTCTCCACACATTTACTTCATCCCTACCCATCAGTAGACTATCACGACCACGTTTTTTGAACTTGAATTCCATTTATTTTCAATAATTTATAGAACGTTGTTCTTTTGAAATTTGGCAAACTGTCGTCATCATTCACGTTTTCTAGTACTTTAGAAATCGTTGGGATTTCATTCCAAAAAAAAAACCGTGGACAATTCTTCTGATAAGGTTCATAACAAAATCGTCAACCGAATCGATTATTTTTAACGACTGGGCTCTCCTCTTAGGTGGCGTCAAGGTTTTATTCTCTGATAATTCTGAATACAGCTGAATCACTAACCCTCTCTTCAGCAGAGAAATGCGACCTTTTGTAACTTTTTCGTGGTGGTCCCCACATATCACCCTAAGATGCAGTATCCGTTTCTGAATTCTTCATCTATACTTCTATACTAATATTATAAAGAGGAAAGATTTGTATTTTTGTTTGTTTGATACGAATAGGCTCAAAAACTACTGAACCGATTTCAAAAATTCTTTCACCCTTAGAAAGCTACATTATCCCTGAGTGACATAGGCTATACTTTTCACCCGAAAAAATTAAGGATACCTACTATAACTTCAATAATTACAAAAAAAATCAGCCAAAATCAGCTATTTTCACGTGCGCTGCAAAAACCGTAAGAATTACGTGGATACAATGTATGACGGAAATGTACCTCTTGAATAGTTCTACAAAAAAGTCCGCAATAGCATGTATCTATCTCTCAAGATTGACTTGCTATTACCTGTTTATGGTAATCAGATGTTTTCCAAAATTATGCACTATTTGGGAGTGTGTTTTTATGAATTGGGTATTGATCCTAATCCTACCTAATACGTTATTTATCCCCAGTATTTAATTTAGAACAAAATTGCCCTTCACATCATACAATTACAACGAGTACATCAAAAGATATGGCAGGTTGAAGTTTTGAAGATGAAACCGCCGCGTGAAACAAATTTCTACTCGGGCGAAGCTGGGACGGCCTGCTTGTTGTTCTATAAACACTATATACACTTTGTCAAAAGATTTTACAACACAATACACTTTTCATAACAAAATCTATAAACACTTTGAACAGCTAGACCTTCACAGTAGCTCTAGGTATTTTAACTAGTCTTGTCAATTGAAAACTTCGATATTTATGCAAATCAAGATGGCTTTAACCCATTAAGGGAAAGGACCCAAATCTGGTGTTTCCTGGAATTACCTTGTCGGAATCTTGAGCAGCCGACAAAGAGTTTCGTACAAAATAATATAAAATTTTGGACCGAAACTAAATATATTTGGGAAATGACAAGTAAATGACCATAATAAATTTGAACAGAGATCTTTTACGAGTCTTGTCAATTGAAAACTTCGATATTTATGCAAATCAAGATGGCTTTCACCCATTAGGGATAAGGACCCAAATCTGGTGTTTCCCGAAATTACTTTGTCGGAATCTTGCAAGATTCCGACCCAAATCTCTAAAACTCCGGTGTTTCCTGGAATAACCTTGCCGCAATCTCGAGCATCCGAAAAAGAAATTATTAGTAGATAATAATATAAAAACAAACAAAAATAGGGTACGTCGGATATAAAATGTTTATGACAGTTGCAAATCATAACGAAAATTTTGCACTAGAGTTTCTGAGGAAAAAAGTTCTAATGTGGGAATTGCTGACTCAAATTATTGAATCATTTCTATCCAGTACCATACACAGTCCGTTCCGAATACGATCCTGGCGATCTCTCAGGGCGTTAAAAGGGAGCGTTGTTATGACAGTTTGACCAATAGGGGCTTTATTGTGCACAAACCAGACGATTCTGATTTTTTACAAAGCTCCTTCTTATAAATATATGTATATATTTTTAAATGTATGTGTATATGAGTATATGTCCGAGTAATTTAGAATTTATTGCCTTTTGACGTGCCATGTAATTTATTTAAATGTAAGAAATTTAAATTTGATGGTGAATAAAATAATTATTATTATTAAAAAAAAAAAAAAAAATAAATGAACGGACAATAGTATTTCATTAGAGATTATGAGTATTATTATGGAAATAATGGCTTCGATCGATTACGTATAGTTGATCTTATTAAATTATAATTTACAGCTACAAAGAATCAAGTTTAGAGTCAGTTCTATTATTAACATCTTCGTCAACATTATACAGGCTGCGGATAAAGATCAGTAGGCGCAATAATAATCAAGCGCGGATCCAGGGGGGGGGGTCATGGGGGTCATGACCCCCCCCTGGACTGGACGAACCCTCAAATCTTGTGTTTGATGAAAAAATGTTTCGATTGAAAAAATAGAATTGAATCATATTTAAGTGAATATTTGAGGGTAATTAGTTCCAATAATGAAAAAAATTTGACTTTTGAGAAAATAATTTGTCCATTTCTTTGAGTAGAATATTACAAACCAGCTCAATTGATTTGAAAAGAGCTACGGATGCCATAAAAGATGCGATGAGTGTGTTACGAGAAAAAAAGGGAAAAATGAACGTAGTTTTCCGACAGCTTTTTGAAGAGGCAAAGGAAGTAGCTGAGCAGCTAGATGTAACTATTGAATGCCCTAGAATCTAGAATAGTCAAAATACAAATACACAGAGCCAATAATCAGCCTGCCCAGTCTGCAGAAGAGTATTTCCGCAGGTCTGTGTACATTCCTCTTCTGGATTCAATAATAAACGACCTAGAGGATCGACTGTCATCTGAAGTAATGAAGATATTGAAATAGTTAATGAGTTGGTAAATCAGTACAAACTTCTATTAGACTATTAGACAATCCTCCTGTTTCAATCGTTACGAATGAATATCGCTTATGGAAGACGAAATGACAACGAGAGAAGAAGATTCCACAGACGATATATAATCTCCTAGAACACTGTGATTCTGACATGTATCCAAATGTGAGAAAATTTCTCAGTATACTCGCAACACTACCAGTTAGTGTGGCAACGGCAGAGACGTCATTTTCCACTCTGAGAAGGCTCAAAACATGGTTAAGAGCTTCTCGATTGCAGAAGAACGACTTATTGGACTAGCACTTCTTCATATCCATAATGGCATATCTGTTGATGTAGAGGAAATCATCACTCGTTTCGCAAGAAGGAGAAATAGAAAAATTCCCTCTGCTATTTAGTTATACCTTTGTTATTATTCTCATTAAGTTTTTGTTTTTGTAATAAATCGAATAAACTTCTTGTTTGTCTTAGACCTCATCAGAATTTTATTTTGGGGATGCTGATTTGTCTCCAAAAAAATCAATTGGCGGGTATGTAATCCACCTGAACGTGACCCCCCCTTTCTCGAGAGCTGGATCCGCCACCGATAATAATATACTCTCGAACTAGAATGTGTGGATGCAACTTTTCAATACCAACCAGAGAACAAAAATTCCGTTTGACAGGGTCACAATCGACACACATTTTTCCTTTCAATTATCATCCTCGCTTTATATTCTGGTTTGTCTTCTCTTTTTCGGTATTCCGTTCTTTAAAACGACCGCCAATGAAATTTTTATGAAATCCAATCAGCAGAGCAGGCCATCAAAACGAAATGAATTCTGGTTAATGTATTCTGTTCGACATGCCGATTGGTGCCATTCCAGACTGTAAAGGTTGGGGTCAGGACGTAAATCAGATTTCAAGACTGTAGCCGGCACATTTGTTTTGACTTGGTCACCGGATGTAAACATTACTTTTATGCATCTACCTACCTACCACAATGAATTTCATATGCGGTTTTTTTTTGGCTCTTTTGAGTTGACCTCGCGTGTTTTTTTCGTACCATTAAGTAACCAATTGCGAGCTATTTTCTCAGGTACCGTTATTTCAGTATGGATATTACAAAAATAATCATTGTGGTTATAAGGACAATTTAACAAATATCTTATTTGCCGAATACAGAAAAAGACCTCTTAAGAAAAAAATCTTAGAACAAAGTAAACGATTTCTAGTGTCTAGTATTGCCACCCCTGGCTCTACTGACAAGGGTCTTCTTATCAAATTCCAAAAAGACTGTGTCTACATTTTCCCATAGTTCCTCTAAATCTGGACTTACTGCTGGCCATGTTAAAATGTCAATACCAGCTTTAACAAGATACTCTAATCACAAGAGCAAACGGCACCACATTTTCTTCAAGAAACTCTCTAGTATACCATTTGAATGTCAGTGACTAGTGACTCCCTACGAAATAGGGCCAACTCCAAACATGAAGATTAATCGATTACACTGATAGCCTCCTTATGCAATTGGATGAACAATGAACAGTATTTTATTTCATTATACATTATACTGTTGGTTTTGTATAGCCCTCTTTGTGAATTATGGAAATTGCTCCTTTTGGGGAATTGAATGGACAGCATGATATCAATTTTTTTCCAGTTCTAAATCTCAGCAGAGAAAATCTAAACAAAATACCACCAAATAATACGCATAGAATTATAAACATAGAATTTGAGCGTAGTGGCTAATAAGTAGACAAAAGTAAAGCCCTTGTTCCCCTTAAATCCAGGGTCAGTTGTCGCTATACGCATGCCTAGGGAGAAAGAAGGAACATGTAATTATGTATCCATGGATACCATATGTGGCTCAATACAAACAAGGACAAATAACCAAACTGCATCCGCTGATCGCCACGATGCCCCTATTTTCCCACTCTCCGTTATCGGACATTCTCAATAGCCTCACTGACCCTAGGCACACCCCTCTAGACTCTAGAGGCTTCACTTTTATTTTCAAGGATCAAATTATATATAGGTATAGAATTATGTGATAATACGTATAATATGGCCATGACAATGTTAGGTTAGAGTCATTTTCCTGTCAGATACCTACGCAACGTTGTCCTTTCTACATAGAGGTCGTAGTAAATACGTATTCATCAAAATGTATATTTACTTTGGGAAAAAATTTAAGTATGTGAATTCAATAATTCCAAAGATCTGGCGAATGTTGAAGAAACTTTTTTTCTCTGTTAATATTGGAAATATTTCACGTATATGAACATGGTTGGAAGATTCAGTTATGCTATTTTCTTGTACGGAAATCAAGAATCGAGTGTTGAAATTTTACTGAAAAATATTGGACAGAATAGTACGTTACTTTGTGATAGTTCATTCGAAAAAAGAATGAAAGTACTCGAATAACCCGGCAGAAAAACTTCTAAACAAACAGTGTGGAATACCCCACTTTTCAAAATTCTCAAGGAATAAGCCTACAGAAGACATTCAAATACCCTTTGCACAACTTGAAATAATCCAGTATGAAAATGTAGTAGTACTACGAAACCTGTGTCACAGTTAAACCTTATGGTCACCATCCTCGAGGCTACCGAGACGGGCGTTTTACGGCCTTTTATGACACTTTATGAGCCCTTGACCAATCACGGAGACCCTTTTCGCACGTGGCCTTATAAACTGTCATAAAACGCCCGTCTCGGTAGCCTCGTGAGTGGATACCATTAAAAGAACTAACTCCATTTATTTACAAAGTTGAAAAAGAGTGAATGGAAATTAGCATTGGCAAACATCTCAGAGAACCATTTGACATTTAACGAGTACCAACCTGCGTCAGTTTTAAGTAAAAAAACTTAATAAACCTAAATATTGGCCAACTGGGATAAATTATAAAAGTGAATGGAGTATAAGAAAAAAAACCAAACAGTACTGAAAACTGAAGATATGGAGTGCAAAGAAAAATCATTCTATACTATACTAAACTGGTTAATACTATAATAACAATTATTAATTAAAATAGACTTCAATTCCTATCTGTTGATCTTGTGGGTAAATGGATATGTAACTTTTTTATACCCATGTAATATGGTGATGTCTCAGTTTTTGTCTATTGCTGAATCTTCTAATATTTTTCTGGTAAAACTCCATTTACAAAGTTAAAAAAGAGCAAACTGGAATTAGAATTGTCAACGTCTCTGAGAATTCTTTTGACATTGCCGATATTTCACGAGTGCCAACCTGCGTCAGTTCTAAGTAAAAACAACTTGATAAACCTAAATCTTGGCCAACCGGGATACTTTATTATAAAAGTGAATGGAATATAGATGAAAATATCAGCAAAAACTCTGCCTCTCCCTATGAGTGTAGTGAATAGAGATATTGAATTTGTTAACAGAATAAGCTGATATCCACGTTGATATGACTTTAGTGGTGAACAAATAACCAGAGGAAAAAATAATTCAATCTGTTAACAAATATGTACTACTATTGCAATCATCATCGCCATCTTTCATGAAGTATGGCAGACCGTTTCAATTCTTATTCATTATTTTTCGATATGCGTTTACTGTGGAGTCAAACCACGGAAAGATTCTAAAATATCGTAAAATTCAACCTGTTTCTGATTCATTTGAATGGAATCGTGAAATAAAAAAAAAATAGAATGTAAAACGGTATTCTTTATGAATCAGTCGAGTGAACGTTTGTGTTTACGACGCGAGGTTGGCAACTAGCGACTGTAGAGATGCAAGACGGTTATTAATGTAATCACTTAATCACTACATGCAGATATGCATGTGAATGTGAGGTTGCGACGTAAGAACGGATCTCTCGCAGGCCACCGGAGTTATTTGCAACTTCGATATGGCAGGAATGCAGGGTGGAGTTCCTGTTTGTCCGCTCCCCCTGCTCTCGGACAAGCAGCCTGATGCGATCTGGAATCTGTAACTGGTCGTCGTCGGTTTGGCTTTGCCGATATGAGTCACATGTCAGTAAGAAGGGCACATTCTTGCAACTTGTTAATCTACCACGAAAAAATAATTCAGGTAGTATGGAATAAAGTTGGACATTCCTGCTGTGGAGGTTATGCTATTAACTGCAAAAGACCAGACGCGTCTTTTCAGATAGATAAGAGGTAGCAGACGATGCACATTGATGTCCTAATGGCGCAATGAAAATTTACCTATCCTGTGTTTTTCGGAAAAATCCACACATAAACTATCGGGTTTTTTAGTGTGATAGAATGTTCGACAGGGATAACTGTGATTTGAAAGAAGGTAGAAGCCATGTTGTTTTGACATTTCTGTTCAGTAAGCATTGACAAATTATCATGGGAAGACTTACGCCGCAACAACTTCTACAAATTGTTGGAATTTATTCTCAAAATCAGTGTTCTATTCGCCAAACTTATAGAGCACTTGATGGTTCACACTAGTATGGGCCACCAGATGTTACCCTCATCGATAGAACTCGGGTGATTTTATAAGCGAAATGTCAAAGTTTGATCAACTTTCCTGAACAAATGGGAAAATTATGGAAAATATGAATACCAAGCTATTTTGCATTGACTTTTCTTCTTTCGATCCGTACATTTACATCACAGCCAGGATATCTGTGAAAAAAGTTTTATCGAGTTTAAAATGGTACTTTTTGACGGATTTTTTCGCGATTTTTGCGAATTTTTTAAAAATACTTCTACTTCGCCTAGAGAATCGAATTTTCACAGACGTATGAATCGAGTATTCCTTTTTTCGACAGTGCAAAATTTCCTTCTGGACCCACTTTTCGACAGATTCCCTCGGGCCGGTCCACCGAGTTACCATTCTAGTATAGTATAGAATAGAATAATCGTCCATCAGAGCAGCTTATTCGATAGATTTCGGAAAACATTTTGTCTACTCGATGCAACAACAGCAACAAGACAAAGAACTGTACGTACAGAAGAAAATATCGCTGCTGTAAGTGAGCCAGATTTGTCTATTCGTCGACGTTCACAACAAGTTGGACTCTGTGCATTCACATGGAAAATTTTGCGTTAAGATCTTGGTGGCCATAGAAGATCCAACTGGTGCAATAACTAAAGCCACTTGACCATAATAATCGTCGTTTGTTTTCTGATTGGGCCCTATAACAGCTTGTAGTTGAAACACTTTTTCATAGAAAAATTGTGTTTAGTGACAAAGCTCATTTCTGGTTGAACTGCTACGTAAACAAGCAAAATTGCTGTATACGTAGTGGAAACAATCCTGAAGAAGTTCTGCAGGTTCCATTGCATCCTGAAAAATGCACTGTATGGTGTGCTTTACACGCTGGAGGCATCGTCGGTCCATATTTCTTTAAAAACGATGCTAGAGCTAATGTAACCAAAAAAAGTTCAGGTCATACCATTTTATGGACTTATTGACATTTTTTCGAGGTAATTTCCGAGAAAAGTCTTTAGGACGACATGTAGAGTGATCCGTAAAACTGCAAAACTCTTGAATCTCGGTCAGAAGTTGTAGGCCGACGATTGACTGCTCCGATTTGGTCCGGACATACCTCTGAAAATGCCTATCTCAGTTGTAGGCGAAAACTTGGTGAAATTCTTATTGGACTACCTCAGGAAAGCTTAGAATATACCAATTTTGAAAGCTTGAAAGCCTTCTCACCGCTGGTTCTTCTCTATTGTCACAAAATAACCCTTTTATTTTTGTTTCAGTGGATGTGGTACGGACCAGGTAGCACGATGCCCCAGAGTGGGATTAGCTGAGACAGTGGATACAACATGGCCGCCGAGATGAGGTCTCCAAATATCTCCGTCACCCCGATCAATGTGGACGTCTACCATCAGCCACACCCTGCCTCCACCCCTTCGTCCGGGGAACCACCGCCGGACGGCACAGACGCGGAAGTTGCCCGCATAGAGTTCCACAGTGCTTCCGTGAACATGCGCAGTCGGCAGCATGAAGAAGATAGCGAAAATCATCCACCGCGGCCGATGTCTTGGGAGGGGGAGTTGTCGGACCACGACAGCAATATGTGCGTGGATGAGGAATCTACGCATCAGGTAAAACACTGCTACAAGTTGATCTTCAGGTAGATTAAAAAAGGGATGATTTTATTTACTTATTTCGTTTTGTTTTCAGATCCCCGAAAACCTCTCGATATCCCAGCAATCGAAGCAGACATCGACCATCATCGTAGACACTAAGGATAGCCCCATATTGAGGTTGAAGCAGCCACCAATGGGCAATTATTCACTCCACAGCACCCCCAGCCATTCGCCCCTATTGGGCCAACGTCACCCAATCACCGGCGTGCCGATGATGAGCCATAAAGACATGATGCACAAGGCCCTCAACGTTCCACCCACCCCTAGTCCCGACTCGGCTATCCATTCCGCCTACAGTGTGTTCAGTTCGCCCAATCAGAGTCCCCTCACTCAAAGACACATAAACTTAACCCCCAATTTGAGTCGGAACAATAGTGACGCCTCACATTCCAGTTGTTGCAGCTACTCTAGTGTTTCCGTTTCAGTGTCGCCAACGCAACAGTTTTCGCCAACGCATAGTCCTATACAGGTTTGTGAAGGGTTTTTGTTAAAGACATAACAAATTTGTGAATTAAACAGCAGTCACACTTCCGGAATGAAACCCACATTACAAGGTCACTTTTTTGGCTGTAATAGAGTCGCTTGAATCAGATGAGTTCCTATAACAAATTTGTTATGTCCTCTTGAAAACCCGAAAGTATATTTGCATGAAAAGAAGAGTACCTTATTACCCAAAAAATAAACTGGAGTAGATCCAATAATTTGTGTTTGAATAAAGTCTCAGTTTGATCTACACTGCACAAAAAAAATTAACGCACATTATGGAAATCTCAAATTTATTCTACAACTGAAGGTGTTCTCAATGATAATTATTTTTATCAGAATTATGCATGCATATGTTATCCACTTTCAACGTTTTTCTTCAATACAGATGTTTTCTCCCAGCAGGAATAAAAAAAGATGATATTATCAGATTTTGAATGTATTGGCTCCATTCTAAAATCAGTTGTTCTCGATCAATTCTAGTGATCAATAGTTTTTCTTTCGTTTGATTTTCTACACTCGATCGCTATGCAACGCGAAACACGCAATTTGAACCAAGAGGAATGTGCCCAAGCGGTAGTTTTGCGAGAAGAAGGGTGGACATACACAAGAATTGCAGAAAGGTTTGGGGTTTCCCATACAAGTGTGTCCAGAATGTTGCAGCGATTCAGGGAGACAGGTATGAATGTCCGAAGACCAGGACAGGGTAGACCACGGGTAAAAACTGCCATTCAAGAACGTTACTTGATAGTTTCTTCGTTGAGACAACGGTTTGCAACCGCTCGCCTCCTTCAAAATCAGCTTGAGCAAACTCATGAGTAGCAAATTAGCACTCAGACAATAAGAAATCGCCTCAGAGAATATGATTTAAGGCCCAGCTCTTACCCCAGCCCATCGAAGGGCGCGTTTGGATTTTGCGAGAGAGCATATCTATTGGGAAAGAGTTCTCTTCACAGATGAGTCTAGATTCTGCCTCTACCATTGTGATCGACGTTCCCTTGTACACAGACGTCCACATGAAAGATATGCTCAGTGCAATTTCCTGAATACTACTGGTTTCGGGGGAGGATCGATTATGGTATGGGATGGAATATCTTTCACTGCTCGCACAGACCTAGTGGTCGTTGATAATGGAGCTATGAATGCTGATAAGTATATAAGGAACATTCTTGAAGAGCATGTAGTGCCATTTGCCGCATACATTGGTGAAAATTTCATTTTTATGGACGATAATGCCAGACCCCATCGTGCGCGCATCGTTCAGGAGTACCTTGAAGAGGTTGAAGTCTCTCGAATGGAATGGCCAGCAAGAAGTCCAGATCTCAATCCGATTGAGCAGGTTTGGGACAACTTCAATAGAAGGCTGAGAAGTTCAGAAAATCATCCAGCTACTCTTAATGACTTAGGGATCCAACTCGGAGAAATCTGGGAAGGATTAGATCATAACATTTCAAGATCACTCATTTTGAGTATGAACCGTCGTTGCCGAGCTGTAATTAACGCAAGGGGTGGAAATACCAAGTATTAAATCACTTATAAGCATTTCAGTATTTTGAAAATTGTTCAGTTCTCTTCTTTCACATAAGATTCGGTGAAATCCTGAATTTTTCTTCCATTTAATGTGTCTTGTTTCGTTCAAAACCTCCTCGAGAGAACATAAAAAATAAGTTATAAAGTCAATGTAGAGTTAACTTTCATTGAAATTGAGATTTTCAGAATGTGCGTTGATTTTTTTGCGCAGTGTATTTTATAGTGATATACAGCGACATAGCATCAGTCTGCACGAATTGAGAGAATTTCCTCTGCGAGTTCCAAATATTACTTAAAGTTTTCTCAAACTAACTTTTGTACTGCGCTTCTTTGTCGGACCTATCGTTTGAAAAAGGTTAAGCACACTCCTGGGCCACCCTGTGAGACAAATATATGAAAAAAACTGGAGTGTGATGAGCCCTTTCTTGTCGACCTGTGTTCTAAAGTTTATGTCTTCATGGGAACACCATTTTATCTTCCATTATCTTACCTAACCTTAGTTTAAGCGAAGATTGATGTTTATACTGATAACTCTTTGGTCTCCTGAGAAGACCCCTCAGGAATTTAACCTTGCTCATGATCTAAAAACAAGGCTACCAAATAGATCGACAGTTTCTTTCTCGCGTGTTACAACTTTTTTCCTATACAGGGTCGTCATATGCACAACGTCCACGGTAGCCCCTTACATCACAACGTGCTATACCGCAGCCTCCAAGAAGACTCGCCCTCGCCGTACACGAACGAAAACGACGGCCTGGACGAGGTAGAAGAAAAGACTGGCTTACTGCACACCTCACTGCCCGCCCAGCCGGGCATATCGAGACAGCAGCTGATCAACAGCCCCTGTCCCATATGCGGCGACAAAATATCAGGCTTTCATTACGGCATCTTCAGCTGTGAATCGTGTAAGGGTTTCTTCAAGAGAACAGTACAAAACCGAAAGAACTACGTCTGTCTACGAGGCGCCTCTTGTCCAGTTACGGTGGCGACGAGGAAAAAATGCCCCGCCTGCAGATTCGAAAAGTGTTTGCAGTGCGGAATGAAGTTAGAAGGTAAGAATAATTCTGCAGAAAACCTTTCAGCATTTAAAATCGGCTAATTTTAAAAACTACGCGGCGCATGATACACTACCAGCTAACCTAATGACGTTCTGGGTACGTCATCCGATCACTGAGCTGACGTTAGTAACTGACGTGAAAATGTCACAACATAGATGCATAGAACACCTGGTGTAACGACTCCCTACTAAAAATCGTGACCAAAATTTGTAGATCAAAACGGCATCCTAGATTTCAGATTTTGGACTAGTTCCGGAATATATCCGCAATATTTATCGGTCGTGGCGCTACTGCAGCAACGACAAAAAACGCGACCCCTTTCGAGAGAAATGAAAAGCTGCACAAAATATCACGTTTTCGATCGACAAGAAAGTCTTAAACAAAACCTAATCAGTGCCAACAACAGGTATTTCTATGCATCTATGTCACAACTATCAGCAGTAGAGAGTAAGTAGGTTAGGGTAGGTTGCCGAAAGAGACCGCAAACTTGCTCCAGCAAATTACACATGATCCTATTTTTTGGATTGCTGATTTTTATTCCAACATGCTAAATTCCTGTTTTCATATTACTTTGAGTGTGTACGGAAAATCTTCTGACTAAATTAAATATTTATTATTTACAGCTTCCAATGACTGGTTGAATTCTTGAAAAATTATTATTTCCAAACGTACGATAACAACGTCAGTTCTCGACTGACAGGATCATCGAAAAGTTCTATTTCTCCGCCTAGGCGGAGAAATATTTACTTTTCCCTCCGGCCGGCGGCAGGAAAAGTGTTGCTACGAGAAAGATTACTTGGTTACCATGAACATAGATGCATAGAATACAAAAACTTCCAATTCAAACGTCATTTGTATTTGATGAAGTTACATTAAATGTACAATTTTCATGAATTTGAAAACGTTTGGAAATAAAATAGCATATTTCATTCGGAGAAGAAGTGACTTTACGTGGCTCGCTTTCAATTATCTCAAGCTCGCCACGAAAAGTGACACTTCTCCTCCTAATGAAATAATATACTATTTCTCATATAGGTGTAATAATATATCACTATTAATTGAAACGTGGACGTTTCAATGTTGATTCTCATTCAATAATCATAGTTTGCCTGTGGCACTTCGTGAATGAATGGATGAATCTGTTTTTCCGCTGGCTCGAATCGAAAGACGTCCTAGAGCTCTTTCTCTTGGATGAATATAAATAGATATTGTGAGTTAATGGACAAATAACTCGATATTTTACATGAAGCACTAATATCTCATGGTATGGTTATATAATTTGAAACGCTTTCTGTTTCATTACTCTATGTAGTAGCTGGAAAACTCTTGGGATTCTACTAAAAATTAACTTCATATCTTTTTTTTTTATTATAGTGGATGATATAATGTAAAGCTCATGCATCTTCTGCCCCTCTAAATTCTAGGGGTAAAAATGTAAGGATTCACTTCTGAATAGTCTGAACAAATTGAATTAGCAAAAATCTAGTGCCCATCTCATAAATGATGTCATCAATCTCATTATCTAATTAGTTTCATGCCGTTCTCGCGTCTCATATTAAGTTCCAGTTGTTCATCCTTCGCAACCTTGACTTTCTCCGCATTATCTCATCAATTATCGATGATGCAAGAGAAGGAAAGAATTTCGGACCTCCCAAACTGAATATATGGAACCCCCAGGACAGAAAAAAATAATAACACCCGGTTCCCAAGATATCGGAACGAGATTTCAACGTAATAAATTCAGATATAAATTCATTTACTATCCGATACCGAGAAAGGGACCTTGTCAAAAAATAACTTGGCCGATAATTTGAAATGGACGCCGAATGTGATCTGATCCTTATTTCACGTCAAGAAATGCTCACAGCTAACACCATATAATTATGTATCAGGTGTTCGAAGGAGTGCCTTGGAAAAAATAATTAATGAAACTAGATATACATCGAACTGGAAGAATCAATTAATGGCTTCTCCAAGACACGAAATAGTCTTTGTTTTCGATACCTTTTAGTTGCGAATCTTGGTTGATAGCAATTGAAGTGATTCTAATATTTCAGAGCGCAACAAAAAATTTTTCTTGGGTTGTTTAATTTGAATAAGGACTACGCACAAAAAAATATAGATCATAACCTTCTACACTAGTTCAAGCCCTACTTTTTTCCAAAATCTTCTATAGGGAACTGCTATTTTTATAAATATCGACAATGTTTTATTACAATTTTCCTTTGAATTTTCTCTCAGATTTGCGATATTCTTGATTTCTCTTTCATTCAAAAAGTAAATTGTATCTGTCCCGTTATTATACAGCTTTATACTATTTGGAGTAAGTCTGTCTTTCATATTTAACACAATATCTAAACTAAATGTGTCGGAATATAGGTACTAATTAACTTTTTTCAGTTATGTTTTTCAATTAAGTATGCAGGAGAAAATATTATTTCTACAAGATTTTTTATGTAACAACTTTCTTTGCGATTTCATTATAAATTTATAACAATCAACATTTTTCCATTTTCATGCGAATATTTTCTGTTTTTTGCAGCCATCAGAGAAGACAGAACAAGGGGTGGTCGCTCAACGTACCAGTGTTCTTATTCTCTTCCGCCATCGTTGACACATCATTCCGATTTTAGAAATAGTGCCTCGGATTTACGGCATAATATGAACGAACATTCTCTGACAGTGAAATTGGAACCTCCAGAATTTGGTAGTAGTAATCATAGACGGAATGCTGTTCCAGGATCTAAAGGCGTCCCTCCATTATTACAGGTAATTCTTGTTGCAATATAAGCTCTGAGGCTTTCCCATTTGGATTGAAAAATTCTTCAGTTCAGTTACTTCTAGTTGATAGTATTCCAATATGTCAAATATGTGTTCAGTGTTTTTAAACATTAAACTTTTTTATAATCTTATTTTTTTCTTCAAGTTCTGCACATAATACATTTCCATTTCAGGAAATAATGGATGTGGAGCACCTCTGGCATTACAACGAATCTGAACTCCACCAACTCAACACGGAAGGACATTTGGGTAAAGAAGGCGGAAGTGGTGCAGTGCATAATTTGGCCAATCATCCACTTCTTGCCGGAACAGCGCTGGCAGGTTCAACGGAAACCAGTCCTGACTTTGTTGCAAACCTGTGCAATATAGCCGATCATAGACTGTACAAAATTGTGAAATGGTGTAAAAGTCTTCCGCTATTCAAAAATATTTCTGTATGTTAGATACTTTTCGTTGATTTCGCATTCTTATTGTTGGTGCTTTTTTTTCAGATTGACGATCAAATTTGTCTTTTGATAAATTCATGGTGTGAGTTACTTTTATTCTCCTGCTGTTTTCGATCCATGACAACACCCGGAGAAATAAGGGTATCTCTCGGTAAAAGTATCACCTTGAGTCAAGCAAGGGATATGGGTATGCAGGCTTGTATAGAAAGAATGTTGAATTTCACAGAACAACTTAGGAGGCTTAGGGTAGACCAGTACGAATACATTGCCATGAAAGTGATCCTTCTTTTAACTTCTGGTAAGTATAATTGCAAGGGAAAAAATGCTTATGATAATTTCGAATTTTCTTCGTAGATACATCGGAATTGAAAGAAGCGGAAAAGGTTAGAATATCCCAAGAGAAAGCATTGAAAGCTTTGCAAGATTACACCCTAGTTCATTATCCAGAGAGTCCTTCTAAGTTTGGGGAATTGTTACTGCGAATACCTGAACTACAGCGAACTTGTCAGGTGAATATCTTATTAATTATTCTGTTGTGCCACGAAATGAGTTCAATTCATTGTTAAGATACTTGAAACGCTTCATTAACATGATAGTTCAATACGGTAAAATATATCCCGGTTGGCCATGATTTGGGTTTATCGAGTTCTTTTACTCAAAACGCAGGTTGGTGAAAGTCAAATAATTCTGAAAGACGTTGCAAAGGCTACTTTATATTTCCTCTTTTCAACTTTATGAATGGAGTTAGTTCTTTTAAGGTTTAAGAGTTATTGTGTTCTTCTTTATTTAAGGACAGTGAACCTTTTAGAACTATGGCACAAGCATATTATATGATATGATTTCAACTAAATATGATCTTTGGATATTAGTAAAGACTATAAGCCTTATTTGAATATCTGCACCACATGAGTTAGGGATATTGCCTTAAATGCAAAAAAATATAGTTAAAATAAGATTTTTGTGATGAAAATTCATATTAATATGATTTCAAGTTGCAAATTAATGTCAGCCTGTAGGTCTGCAGCGTATACAGGGTGGTTAAGAAAAATCGAGTAAAATAACGAAATTTTATTCCCAGAGAATTCAAGCATTTTAAGACTATCAATACAATGTATGGCCTCCACGGGCATCAATAACAGCTTGACATCTTCTTTGCATACTGCACACTAGGTTGTTGAACATTTCTGAGGAATTTGGTTCCATAAACGGGGCAGAAGCTCTCTTAGATCATTTAAGGATTCTGGGGTAGGTTGATTATCTAATCTTCTTTGGAGCATATCCCATGCATGTTCTATGCAATTCAAATCTGGTGAGTGCGGAGGTATTGGTAAATGTGGAATACCAAGCTCCTCGCGCGTATTCTCAACTATGGCTGCATTGCATGGTGCGGTCTAGCGTTATCGTCTAGAAATTGAAAAGTTTATAGTGTAAGGCGGTCATATTCTCAGGACGAATGTGTAGATCTGTGCGCCCGTTGAAACATATCCCGGCCCATACCATAACACTACCCCCTCGGAATGGATGGACTTCTTGGACATAGAGACGATTACGGGGTATGCGTGGGATTGTCCATACCCTTATTCTTCTAGAATCTGAAAATCATCCATATCTGGATTCATCAGTGAAAAGGACACTACGCCATTGATCGTTCCAATTGATATGTTGCCTTGCCCATTCCAGTCTTTGACGCTTATGGTCACGTGTTAATGGAACTCCTCTTAATGGACGTCTAGAACCTAGATTCACCTCTCTCAAACGTCGTCTGATGGTTTCGATGGAAACTTGGACCCCATCTGCATTTTGAAGAGTATTACGTAGCATTCTACACGTAGATGTAGGGTTTCTTCTCGCCGAAACGGTGATGAAACGATCCTGAGCAGGTGTGGTTTTTCGTCGCCCTCCAAGCCTTGGTCTTTCCAACACGGAACCTAATCTAAAGTCGAGATATCACACTTTGGCTGACTTGGAGCCTTTCCGCTACAACAACCTGAGTTAGGCCACCCTGTAGCATTCCGATAGCCCTATTAGCCTCAGCGTTTGTTAATTTCCGTCTTGGCATTTTCAGAAAACTCGTTTCAAATCGAAGCCGTTGATAAACTGACTTCATTTCAAAATGAGAACATTCATGAATCATATGCAAAGAACCCAGCTTCAGAAAAAAGGCGACCAGATTGATGAAATGTCTCATACTGATTTTTATTGGATCGAGTTGTTATTGAGTTTTAAATGATTTTACAGCGATTTTCTCGAAGATTACATACTTTTAAAAACGATTGAACACGATATTCCTAAAGGTGAATACAGACTATTCTTACGTGACGTGATTCCACGTCACGTCAAGCACCCTCAGTGCTCCCATTGACCTGATATGAACGTGAAGGCACAGAACGATGTGTTGAATTTTTATATCACTCACATTCTGACGTTCACGTTCATATTAGGCCAATGAAAGCACTGATACACGTCTGACGTGACGTGGAATCGCGTCACGTCAGAATAGTCTGTATTCACCTTTACTCTTGTGGAGCAGTATAATTGAGTTGAAGTGAAAATATGATTAAAGAAGAAAAATGATAAATTTCAGGTTGGAAAGGAAATGCTCACAATAAAATCGAAAGATGGGGATGGACCCAGCTTCAACCTACTGATGGAGCTCCTCCGCGGGGACCACTAAAAAGTGCCTTATAAGCTTCGGTGGTGGGGTCATATTTACAGACAGTATTGCTTATTACTAGTTGCTTTAAGTGAAACAATTCTGTACTTAGTTAGGATAGTGCTGGACACTTGCCTTTCCCTTGAATGGATGGAACGGAATGAATCATCGACGCGGAGAACATCGAGAACTTGTATTTATGAAATTGCCACAGACTGAAGTTTATATTACTTAACAAAACTCAAAATACTGAAGTTGCGAATTTTTTTTCATGATTCGTACCTTTTCAACATCGAATTCATGAGATATTTGTCGACAAAATCCTGAAAACGAAAGAATTACTGCTGTATCAATTTTTTTCAATCTTTCATTAAAAATAATGATAAAGTATTTCAGGTTACTGTTTTTGCAGTGGAAGGACAGGTAAATAAACTATTCATAGTGAATTGACATTCTTCAAAGTGAAAATGTTATCTCCAGCTTCAACCCCTTTCGAGTGACATTGTGACAACCCCCAATGTTTTAAATGGGAAGCATGGGCTTGTGATATATAATTTGATTTCTTGACTCATGTCTAATTCAGACAATAACCAGATTAGGACCTATCAGCCCAACAAAAATTCGCAAGCATTCATGAAGAGGTGAAAATATGCATGTCGAAAGCCCTGAAGAAGATCATAATAAAGTGATCGAAACTTTGGCAATTTACTAAGAATAGTTTATTTACCTGTCCTTCCACTGCAAAAGCTGTAACCTGAAATCTATATCTAAAGGACACAATACTTCTTACATTATGATAGAGAATTTTGCAATATTGTAACTCGCAAATGTTGGTTTGTTATTTTACAAATATGTGGTATTATTGTTTCTATTTCACTCATTTTTGTGCTCGCAATTTATATCTATTTCCTTTTTTGTTGAATACTTATATATTGCATTCGCAGGATCATGAAATTGAAGTGGAAATGTTGAGTTTTTCTTATTCAATTTTAGCCATTCTTCTATCAACATTTCTGAAAGCTCTAATGTTTTCAACGACATAATTCCGTACTATTAATATAAGGGCACTTGATGCAATAAAAATAAACCAAGTACGAAAATCATTCCAATAGTATGACCGAATATTGTTCTCAACTACAGATACTTCTATCAGATTGAAATTGTTTTTATAATATATGAATATAGATATAGAAAATGGAATGTATCTCATGGAACTATTGTTGTAAATAGTTTACCAGTGACAATTTTTTTAATTTATTTACATTTTAGTAGAGCGAAAATTCTTATTTTTATAGTGCCAATTTTTTAGGCTTATATACATGTAAATTTGGGATCAAGTTCTATCTCATACTTGTACGATGAACATTATCTCTGCATCTGATAAGAATTGGTGGATAAATCGTTGCATCAGTATTATAGTCAATGTGTTTTATACTTTTATAAACAAAATGCTGTTCAATGTTATCGACTGTCAACTTTTACTATTAATCTAGAAAGTTATATCAGTGTCTATAGCAAATTATACAGAACTCGTAGACAAATCTTCCCATATCTTCCATGTTACGAGTCACTTTTATAGGACGCTGTCGTGTATAATCTAAAGTGGAAAACGACTTATATGGATGTAACTTTTGATGGATTAAAGAAAATAAGTACCTTGTTGCAACATTCATCCTATCACAATACAGGGTGTCCAAGTTTATTCCCAGTGATTCTATCACTTTTACTGTACTTAAAAATATCCAAATTTTTTATGTTCCCTTTTACTGTTCTACGAAAATACGAAAATTTATGGTTAAATTAAGAATATCATAATCTATATATTGGTTGCATTTTTGATCTGTTTGAAAATCGTTGAATTTTTATTTAAGTTTAGATTTGGCCGAAGTTATAGCTGCTCTTTGAAGAGTTTGAAAGTTATATTCTTGGATCTGTTTTGTTTGAATGTTATACAAATGATTTGTTGTTAAATCAAGTGTCAATATTTAATAAATTATAAGACTTTGAGGGAGGCCTTCAATGGCTGCATCTATGCAGTATTAGCCCTTAATACTTTTGTATTTGTTTTATTAGCGATTTATACAAAGTGTAATGAAATATATTGATAAATCTTTGGAATTCATTCTTTAAGGGTTGGGCAATGAAAATCCTTTTTATGTTGTTATAAAGAGTATATTCCTTCAAAATTACAGAAATAATAATATGAAATAATTTCATTTTAGTTTCAACATTGTTTTTATTCAGATGCCTATATGTGTAGATACTGTTTTGTGACACATAGCTTGTGCTTATATTTTCCAAATGAGAATGCATACAAGCGATTTTCGCCATTTTTAATTTCAATTTTATTTGACTAGAAATATTTCCACTGAAACGCCGATAATACAAAATTAAAATTATCAAAACTTAAAATAATTCAATAAATAGTTTCCAATCAGAATGCGAACGCCTACTCTATAAATTCTACTTTCATTATACTGCTGGAATAATTTACAAATTAAAAATTGCATTTACGATTCAATAAATTATAAAACATAAATTGACAGCGAATTCCAAATTGAAAGTTTTAAAAATTATTACATAATTATTTTCAAAAATATAGAAAAGATTTATCAAAACATCATAATTCGAAGAATTTGAAATATATTTAAATGAAAAAGTTACAATACATAGATCAAAAGAACGAATATGAGACGTTGTATGCAAATTAATTACTAATGTCCATCTCCTGATCACTTTCAATGTCCGAACTCGAACTTACGGCTAGATCTCCAGCCATTGCCACTCGAGCATATTCATCTTTGTCTATCGATTTACAAAAATGAATAGCATATTTCAGCTTCTGCTGCAGCACATGCTGAAAATTCAAAAAATCTCGATGAGAAGCCCCAAATACCATTTCAAGGTCACTACACGTTTACAAGTGCATAATAGTAATGATGACTGTTATTGTACTAACCTTGCAAGAATATCGAGGCATTTTAAGCAAGAAAAAGCATGTGTAACTTTCTGGAAGGAAATGATCTGGGGGAGTGTATTTGTCTAAGATCTGAATGACAAAGTCTCGTCCTCTAAAATCAGCGATTGTTCGAGGAAGCCTGGTTCTGCCCCATACGAACCTCAAGAACAGGGACCTCTCTTGGTTTGTAAATTCCTCCATGACTTCCCAGAACCACTGAATGAGTGGTGATGAACTATCAATCCCTAGGAAGTACCAATAGTGTTATCTATTTGTACTTTTCACTTCATGGTAACAATATTGTTCAAAAAGGACATTACTCACCTTTGTATGAAGCTACCGATTTTAGCAGAGATAATGGAATATCTGGCGAACCACAAACCATAGTTTCAAGCTCGTATCCACTGAACAAAGACAGTAAGGGAACAGGCACAACTCTGGACATACCATCTTGCACTGCCTTTATTTGTTCATCGAATTCGTGAAGTCTAAAGGAGAAAATACTGTAATATTGAAAAAAAAACATCAACTAACATTACCTGAAGTTCAAAGCAAGACGAACATATTCTAATCTATTCTCATATGTAATCTTTTTGTATTTTGTACTGAGTGGAATGTCTACGCTGCAAGAAGAAGGAGTGCTGAAAGGCATTTCCAAATTTTGGAACAGAGGTTCTTCAGGTCCCATATCTCTGATACAGAGAAGGCCTGGTACATAATCTCTGTCGATTTCCGTTAAATCTGCTGGGGTCAGTTCCATTCCAGCCAATTGCTTCCATACAGGTTCAGCCAGGTTTAAACTCAATGGAGAGCCTGAATAAAAAAGTAGAATAGAAAAGTATATCGTGATATTCTCTTGTAATATACCTGTTCTGATAGCTATACCCATTAGCACACCAAGAAATCGGAACATATTTAAGTGAAGACAAGTTTTGGCAGTTGGATTCAGTATGAAGCAATCGCGATTAGCACCTGCTTCTTCTCTACCATTCGGAGTGGGTATAAGAAGAGGTAACGAACCATTCTGTAATTCATCGCACATTTCAGTTATGCTTTCATTGTATCCTCCTCCACAATCGTCCACACTTTCACCTGAAAAAACGTTAACCTGATAGGAGAAGAATATGCTACGCTATACTGAGAGGCTATACCAACCAGCTACCAGAATCTCACTCGCGGCAAAAGATATTTAAGAGCGAGAAAATACGAAACCCGAGCTACATGGTTTATTATTCCGTAAATCTTCAGCAACAATCTCTTTTTGGTATAGATTCTCATACGGTTTTTCATCATTGGTCCTTTGGGCCGGATCACATATAACCGAAAGTGGAAGCTAGCGAGCTTATAATCGGTAAAGTTTCACCACGAGAAGTAGATCTTTTATTTTATTTGTATTTCAACATAATACTAATGTATACCATCGCCAACTTGTACAACTTAATGAAAATAGTACGAAAGAGAAGAAGAAACTCACCAACAAATTCAACTTTCCACACGCGATGCGGTAAAGCTAACGTTTCTGATGTTAATAAAGGTAGTTTCTGGACCATTTGGCCAAATACCGATTTCATTCCATCAACACCTGCCAGTCCTCCTTTAGATCTAGATCTTTTCACCTGAATTCGGTTCAGTTCAATAATAGGACCATGATGTTTTTCCCTGACCATGGTAGACTGAACAACTTTTCTGTGAAGAATAAAAGAATACAACACTTCTTCTTAGTCTTAGTCGAAACAGTAACACTAACCTGAAAGTAGCCTCCTTTATGGTGTAGATCAAAATGGTACGAAGTTCATGCAATGACTCGGCTCCAGTAATGGGGAACATGGTTATACAGGGACAAATCAACTCGGAAAAGTGATGCAACAATATGAGTCGCTTGTGCAAAACTGTAGAAGGAATATCCTGCAGAAGATCATATTCCAGTGGTGTTATGACTGGTACAGCGCAAGATGAACCTGAATTTATTGTTGACCAGGCCAAAGTATGGGCAGAACCGCAAGCCACATTGGTGATTTTTTTACCCTACAAAATAAATTCGATGCAACACAATTATTCACAATAACAGCATCGAACGCCTAACAAATCATCTTTCATTATATTCAAATACCTGTAATGCAGATACAAGCCGTGGCCTTTGTATGGCATTCGCTGTACCATCGCCCAATTGTCCCTCATCATTATCACCCCAAGTAAACACCTCTCCTTCATCTGAACAAGCAACGCAATGCAATGATCCAGTAGCAATGGAAATTACTTTTTTGCCTTGAAGAGCTGAAACCTTTTTCGGACGTCTTACATGATCACTCGAACCATGTCCCAGTCTATGGTAATCCCCTTTACCCCTACGAAAATTGTTTGTAATTTGAAGATTTGAAAAATTTAAGAAGTATAAGGTTAATTATTGTGAAACCCACCAAGTGTAAACACTTCCCGATCTGGTAAGAGCCACTGAAAATTGAGAACCACACTCAACTTTGACGACTCCTAAACCAGCCAAACTCTCTATTTTCATTGGTATTTTACATCCATCCGATCCTCCTCGACCTAAAATTTGAATTCGAATTTTTTTGGCAACTTTAGAAGAAAACTTGGTTCACACATTGATTTCCTTACCCAATTTTCCGTAATCACCATCACCCCAAGACCACACGTTATCGTCGTCAGTTATACATAAGGTTTGGGCGTCTCCTGAGCCACAAGCTACATCTATCACTCTATATCCCAAGAGAGCTTCTACCTACAATGGATTCATTCTTTCCCTTGTTCTCGAGCGTTATCAGTTTGAACTGACGAATAATTAGTTTCCATACTTACCAGTTTAGGTTTAAGTTGATCTTCACTATCTCCGTGACCCAATCGACCATACCTTCCTTTGCCCCAGGTGAACAGCTGTCCAGAACTAGTGATGGCGGCGGAATGTGCACCACCGCACGCTATGTCAATCACTTCATAACCCTGAAGCGCTTCGATGAGTTTTGGTGTTTCGCAAGAGCTGTAAATAGTGATTTATTCGAGGGAATGCAGGAAAATGACCACCAATGCTCACGTTCTAGTTCCGTGGCCAAGTTTACCATCATCACCTTCGCCCCAAGAATATACATCGCTGTCTGAAGAAAGAGATAGGCAATGTTTTCCTCCAGAATTGACCGCTATCTTCTTGACGTATATATGCTGAATTGATTCTATCAGAGTAGGTACCAAAACTGAATCAGTACCCCCTACACCTAACCTACCTCCTGCACCGTAACCTGAGAGTAGAAGTCATTCTTAGATTTATTTTTATCTTATTCCATTCGAATTCACCTGTAGAGTATATTTTTCCGTCTGTGGTCACGGCAAATAAAGTTTGTTCACCGCCAAGTAGTTGTATTGGTCGTAGCGACGATAGAGCCTCGCAAGCGGTCGGTGCTTTCACTTTAGCGCCATCTATACCGCCAAGTTGCCCTCTGTGGTTATGACCCCAACCGTAAATTGTTCCGGAACCACCCCAAGACAAGGTCCAATCTTCAGGTTTCCTTCATCCATACACATCCAATAAAAACATGTTCTAAATGAAAGTTTATGGACTTACCGATTCAACCAAATGAGGAGTTGTTCATCGTGTTCCTTCTTGAAAACTGAGTGTTTTTCGTGATCCCAATAATCTCCTCTATCGAAATCCTTCTCAGATAACTTCTTCCTAACATCTTCACAGAATGTTAAAGGTAACGAAGTACGATGTATCAGGGATTTTGCTATTCTCGCAACTGAACAGTATCGCCTAAACCAAGACCACTTATGATTATCGACTATCTGATCCCATTGGTCCATTTCAAGGTCGCAAGCTAAGGCTATCAATGCCTAAAATCATCCATAATTCGAATCGGAAAATGGTTCAGAATAAATCAACTCACTTTGAAGAAGTCGGAATGCATCAAATGCAAACCAGCTCTCACAGAAATGTCTTCATACTCATATTGCCTCAATATTGCTTTCGGAAGCGCTTTAAAAAGCACTTCTAAAGCGTTATCGGGTGCTTTGAGTATTTGCACCTGAAGGTTTGGTTCTCTCGGGTTATCTTCAGTTCCCATCAAGAGTTTGTGCAATTTTTTTATTGCCCACATCCTCTGATTAGCAGCTGTGTGAAAAACATCGGAGATATTCACCAAGAACGACAAAGACACTTTTCAAACTTACACAGGGAATTCAACTGTGAACAAGACGCCAAAGCTGCGGCTAACCTAGACATCAGTAGCGAATTTGCTGATTGATATAGTTTTGGATCGAGCAGTTTCATCACCATGTCCATAGATGGTTGACTCAAGACAGCTCTATCTGATCCTAGCTCTTTGGTGCCGTGATTTGATGTAACCGGATACACTGTGAATTTCCATCCCCAACCATTTACGGAACTGTCGCTAGTGAAGGTCCAACGCAATTCATCACCTGATAAAAGTTCGTTAGATGACGATGTGACTCGCTCATTTGATACTCACCAGGTATTCTCAATTCAGAGGACCATTCAGAGCGTTCTCTTCCTGACCTTGTAGCAACAATTCTACCTGTTCCGTCTGTAATTGTCAAAGGATCGTGTCTTCTTTCAGTGGAACATCGGCAATCGAACTCAACTCTTAGAGCATCTGCACCAGGAAGTCTTACATGTCCTGAAACAAGTCCATTTCAGAATCAAACCATTCTTTCCAAATGCAGATCAATTACTAACCCTTAAGTGTAACATCATCGACATAAGGATGACTGGATTCTTGAACAACAGGACGAGGAGCACTGATCAGCGATTGGGTACTATTTGACGTGTCTTCCAATTCAGTTATACATATTTCAAGTAACATGGCACCTACTGAAGGATTATTACTACCCATAGCTGGAATACTCAGAAAAATGTAATACTTCTTGAATTGAATCGATTCCACAAACATACTTATCAGAATCGATGATAATATTTCTTCTGACTGATCATTTTCTACCCTATCTGCCACTGCTAGTTTCAGTAAATCTACAAGAAGTCGAGCGTCACTTTCATTCAGCAGCGATGTGAAATCGTCAAGACCAGTTCTTCCACCATCGTCGCCAATTACCTACAAGGATTCATTTCTGTGAAGTTTCATCACATGCTGAACTTTTGTATGCATAAATATATGTTGGAATCATAATTAACCATTTGAGAGGATAGTTTCAGATGTTTTTAAATAAACTAAGATATTCAGAAGAGTTACTTACTTCAGCATGTGAGGTTAGAGTTGCAGCTATAACTGACATTGCACTTGTTGACATTCTGGAATGCTTAGAAGATAAACTGGCAGAACAACTACTGGCTGTCATGGACTGCATCAAGGCTAGTTGGTTTTCTTCTGTTTCGGGGGTTGTCGGGTGACTCTAGATAATATTTGATGAATAAACATATGAATTTGGGCTATTTGCCAATTCCAATCGATAATGCCAAAACCCAAGTCAAATAAAAGATGAAACCACTGAAGGAGATCTCAAAACAGCAATGGTAGAGAAATGACACAAAATTTCCCAATCAGACATTCAAAACATAATAGAACTTCAAAATCAACTCCAGGAAATAATAAATGATGGTAATATATATAATTGAAAACAACAAAGTCATTGAATAATGAAGAAAAAACAGAAATGTATATTTCACCAAAAGTTTGAAAACAATAATTTTATTTATGATTAAGTATCTTAATAATGAAAAAAATGTATATTTCAACAGAAGTTTAAAAACAATAATTTCATTTCTAATTGAACATCTTAATGATTCAATATTTAAAATCCTGGCCTCTTTATTTCCACTAAGAAAGAGAATAAAATATGACAATAAAGGTATATACAGATGTTGACTCAACCAATACAAACTAGCAGTAATGGACTTACATTCAGGGCAGCCATTTCTGCGAAGGATACTGGGGCTTCTCCACCTCCAAGAGCTATTTCAGTATTACTGATAATGATCGAATTTGTACACGATTTCACGGGATTAACATCAGGAGTCTGAATCTGCTCAATAAAGATTAAAACATAAATATTTACACATGTCTAAACATTATTCGGAAGAGTAAAACTCAAACCTACTCACTTTAGTTTCATTATTTTTCATATTGGTGTGACTGCGAAGTGCCTTGACAACTGCTTGTCTCAGCTGATGTATATGCATGGCATTTAAAATATGCTGGAGGGCCTGCTGTTTAGCTGTATTACTTTCAAGCGACATAACAATCGAAGACAGAGTAGGAGCATTTTTATTGTTTCTGGAGTTAGTTTTTTCGCCGTCATATAATCCTAAAATGGAGGATCCTAAAGGATCTTTCGCTACAGGAAATATGACAGGTTCTATTTTCGAGTTATTCTGAGTATCTTGTAACGTCCAGGCTATGGAATGTGAACTGCCGCAAGCTACTCTGTTAATATGTACATCTTCGAATCCGTGAACTAAAGCTGGTTTTCGATTCACCATTGTCGATCCATTTCCTTGTTGACCATGATCATTATCACCCCAAGCATACACCTGAAAATGTCCATCAAGACACCGAATCAAGCTTGAAATATGACTATTAGTCCTCATTTTGATACAACATTAATATCGCTCCATAGTATGTTAAGTTAAAAAAATTGAGGCATTTATTGTGAACATAACTGCTGAGTATCGTGTAAATAAGTTTCAGTTCAATCTTAAATTTTCATTGAAAAAACTAACCTGTCCATTTTCTGTAACTGCCAAACAATGCAGGGCACCTACCGCTACATGAATGATCTGCTTATCTTTGAGAGATTCAATGACAGTAGGCTTCCTTACATGCTGATCGTTTCCATGACCTAACCTGAAATAGTCCCCCTTACCCCATGTCCATATCTAGAAATAAAGAATAGTTGTGGTTTTAACATTCTTATATCGGTAATTTAGAGTAAGGTTTTGCGGTACTATAGATCTTTACCTCTCCTTTCTTAGTGAGAGCCAACGAAAACTGAGCTCCGCACTCAATTTGAACAACTTCGAGTGAATTGAGTCTCTCAATATTATGAGGAACATTACATCCTTCAGATCCACCACGTCCCAATTTTCCGAAGTCGCCATCCCCCCAAGAAAATACCAAACCTTCGTCGGTTAAGGCCAAGGTTTGGGCGTCCCTTGAGCCGCATGCTACCTGTACTACACGATGTCCGACTAATGCTTTAACCTAAAAGAGGAAAAGATCTCAACAGAAGAAACAAATTAAATCAAGTTTTCGGTTACCATTTTCGGTTTTAACTGAGTAACATTGTCACCATGTCCAAGACGGCCGTATTCTCCAAGTCCCCATGTGTATAGTTCTCCATTACTGGTGATGGCAGCAGAGTGAGAACTACCACATGCTATTTCCCTTATCTTTTTACTCCTTAACGTGTCGATCATCTTGGGTTTATCGAGGTTAAGTCTGTTGCCGTGCCCTAGTTTGCCATCTTCACCTTCGCCCCAGGAAAATACCTGAAAAAATTTGCGTCTAAGCCTTTTAATATTCCTTGAATAATTTCCCACACACCTTTCCATCTAAAGTTAAAGCCATTGCGTGTTTTCCACCAGAATGGACCGCAACTTTTTTGATGACATATTGGCTCAAGAAGGGAATAGGTCTAGGGTATGGAACATTGTTGTTATGACCGAGGCCAAGTCGACCATTGGTACCCTCTCCACAGGCGTATAACTGAAAAAAAACATAGAAACCTCACCTCACCATCGAGATAGGCAGGATTTGACTTACTTTTCCCTCTTGAGATACCACAAACAAAGATTTAGAACCACCTGCTATACTCAAAGGTTTCAATTCGCTCAAAAAGTCGCTGTAAAGTGGAAGTTTAACTTTTGATCCTTTCATTCCTCCAAGCTGATCCTTGTCGTTCAGCCCCCATACATAAACTTTGCAATTTGAGGGTTCTCCGTTGTTATCGAGTCCTTGAATTATTACATATGGTGAAATATACATATAAAATGCCAGCTAAAAAGGATTGTCGAAATTTTTTGTCGCCTAGTTGGCACAACTGTTGTCTACACTCAAGCTCTATACTCCATTCACTATTATTAAATCACATAGGAGGTCATGGTTTCGTTTTCAGGAGTTGGTGCCCCTGATGAAAAGCACAGAACATATGATGAAAAGTCAGTGCGCGCACAGAAAATATCGTTAATGACGAAACGACGTTGCCAGTTTCTTTGTTTACATCAAAGTAAAAGTATCAAAGATATTCCAAATTCTGTTAGGTTTACAAATTGTTCGCAGATTTTTGGTATTTAATCGATATTTGCAGGTGAGTTTTTCGTCGAATATCCAAGATTAACGTATGTTTATTGTTTTTAGCACCAGTTTGGAGCGTGAGGACGATTTTCAAGACCAGGATGAATGTTTACATTTCGAGGTTAAATGGGTACACGGGAATTTCGTTGAAAAAGCTGTTATTTGGGCAGATATCGCAGTAGATGGATCGGATGGAGTCTCGAGAGGTCGATTAGGATGATAGTTTTCAGGTTTTCCAAGAAATTTGGCGATATCTGAGCAGATTTGCAAAAGTTAGGTACCTCACTAATGAGGTGGAACTTAGACCTAATTCTCCTATAAGAAACGCCTTGCAAAGGTCGAGATGGTGAAAAATGTCTTCTTCAGATGTTGTTTGAACAAACGCAGCCGAGTTTTATACCCCAACATTGATTTTAAGAAAGTTATCAACAAAATAAAATTGACATTATTCTTGATTCTTGTAATTACCCATCAATTCATCTTATATCTTTGGGTTGATTTTTTTTTAATGAATTCTTGATTATAATCAACAATTGATGTCGTCAAGTCTTGAATTTTCAGTTCAAGAGGATAATAAACATTAAATCTTCACAAGCATGCATATGAAAATTATGTGAAAGCAATCCAATTTTCTTCCATGGCGAAAAATAATATATAACAGTGATCTCTTGTACTTTTCATGCAAATAACTAGAAAAGGAATCCTTTCTATCAATTCATTCATTTTCCGAATAAATTCACATTCTGAGAAATACCCTAAGAACGTAGAAAGGGCAACATAGTGTTGACTTGGAACATAAAAATATTTTGAAAAACGTCATAACTTCGATACAGAGTGGAATGTGCCAAATTTCCAAGGCCAGCGAGTTGTGATTTTATAATTGTGAATGGAGTATACTTTGTCAGTTCAACTCAAATGTTTCGCAATTTCAAAGAACATTGAACAAATAATTATAGTGAATTGACTTCGATTTGTGCCAAAAAAATGTCATCCTTTTTCAATATACGATAATAGAAAATTTCAAAGTAACATCAAGTTACCTCCAAGGGCACAAGTAGGGGCAGGTTCTTGGGCAAGATCCCAGTCATTCGCCAAGAAGGAAACTGACGTTCTTAGTTCCCCAAACGCTTGTTTCTTCATTCCAACGATGGACATTCCGTGTACCTTGCAGTCGATTCCATTATTTCTACATTTGACAATGCTTATCTCAATTAGTGGATAGTGCTGAAAATTTAGTGAGTTAGTTTTCGCTCCTCATAAACTAACCAACTTCAGTACCTTCTCCATATTAGATAACAACACAACACTAGTATCGTGGTTCTTTATATTCACAACATTCAATTCAGTGAGTGAACTGATACTAGTTCCACCACTAACAATAACAGAGGATGGCATATAACTGTTATCTGCAGGATCCACTCCCATTTTTAATGACTTTATTAGGATGTCTGGATATATTTCCAGTCTTATCCAGTGCTAATAGAAATGTTATGTTAAAATCACATCCTGCAATTGGCTATTTATTTTACCTTTCCTTGAGCACCGCAACTCTGCCATACAGAACCTGCTATATCAAGTATAAGACCACATTTTGATGATACAGTAGTTGTTCTTACACATCTATACCATTCGGTCAAAACGACGCCGTCTGCTTCAATGTCATGTCGATAATATTTACCGGGTTTACCAGCTTGAATTTCAGGGGAACCTAGCAACAACAAAGCATTTGAAACCACCAATATATTTTATAACTTGATGCTTTGTTTTCTGATAAAATATTTGTTATTTATCCTTTGTAACCTCTTTCGCATTATGAGTGTTAATTTATTAATTAATTCAACACTGAATGCTTAATATTGAGTTTCATAACTCACTAGTGAGAAATTATACATAGTTAATCTGATTGTCGACAGTGATATTTTTTTTGTTTGATTTTTTCATGTGACTAGCTTGAATCAGGAAGGACAACTAAGGGATAAAGCTCTGTTCACCTGGTTCATTTATCCTGTTGAAAGAATGCCTATGGTTTCTTTTGGTGTAGAAGCAATTTTCGCAATAATCGAATGATTCGCAAACTTTACATTTGAAACGAGGTCCTCTTATAGGTTTCATACAACAACTATTGCAAAACACACCCTCATGACAAGAAGGAACAATTTCCATTTCTGAAATCAATCCAGTCCAATTGGGCTGTTTCGGGAAATCAACAGTCAAATCGTGGCCGTTTGGAGAAATCGCTGAAAGAAGGTGGTTTGAAATATGAAAAAAATTCGAAGTGACTTCCTCACCAGTTACAACCCCAACGCTATCATGAGTTACACATCCCCACTTGTACCTAGGAGTTGTGACGGTTGGTTTCACCCTAACTTTATCTCCAACCTTAATGGATGATGGACTAGGGAGTGAAGGAGGAAATCCTAACAGCTCTACATGTATAAATCTGACCCAGTATGTTCCCAACCGGTGTTGCCAATTGACCTTGAAAACCAAAATGAATATTCAATAATTCATTTCATTTCTATTGTGAATTCACCTGTAGATTGAGGTCATGTAACCCTTCCCTATCTATCTTCACCACTTTTCCAATATCACCCAATTCCACTTCTTCGTAACTCTTGCAGCACCTGACCAACATACCAACTTCTACATTATCTCTGACGTACATCGCATATTCATCATTCGATAGGAATTGAGACCTTCTACAGAATGTCTGAGATTTCGACGAATTTTCTTCATTCTACAAAAACACTCATTGAGTGACCCAAGTTCTAATTATCAGAGTATTGTCTTACATATGGTACCAAAGACTGAGCGCATGCTCCATCAGCATATGATACAGATTCAGTGTCTGATTCATAAACAGAACTAGTCGATTCGCTTTCTGAAGTTGCAACTTTAGGATGTTCTAGAAGCCAAGCCACGACTGATTCCGGGTTTGTGATATTATCTCCTTCGATTGCTGGGAAATTAAAGAAAAGCAACTGCTTACCTCATTTTTTCAACTCCATTTTCAGTACATAATGCCTCCAATGCATTTTAATGATATAATATTATACTCTGATACAAAATATGTCAGAAATACACGATGGATGATCAAGTATTCAACTAGACCAGCAATAAAGCGAAAAATATGCTTGTAGCAACAGTCTGCTTAGTTCAATACATCGCGTATTTCTGGAGTCCAGAGTACACAAGTGCATGAATAAAATAAATATAAAATATTCGATTTTTTATAAAAGAATGCACTTACACAAAATTTTAATGGCGTTTTCAACAGCCTTCTTTGTGAATCCCATCTCAACGATAGGCGAGATGAGCGGATGAGAGGGAAGGTCTTCTTCCATCTCCCTCCTTTTGTTAGTCTTTTCACTAACTACACTCCTCACTGAGCTTTCGCTATTTGGTGTGGCTAGTTCACTGTTGCATTTGTTACCGTTCTTGAAAGAGTTCTTCTCATTGACTACACTCGAAGAAGGGGTGTCGAATATTCCTTCAGCAGCCAAATATTGACTGAGGTTCAAAGCTGCCAATTGCATTTCTTCTAGGGTGAAACCAGGTTTCAGGGGGCTAGGTTGGGTGGCTTTAACTAGCATTTTTTGAATTAACAGGACTGGTTGTTGATTGAGTTCTTCCTCGATGGACTGCTGCTCTTGAGATTGATCCATACCATTGACCACAAACTTCAGAACTTTCCTCAATTTATATTGATTTGTTTGGAGTATTCGTGTAGCATTTAAGGCACTGAGAGTGTATTGTTGATTTCGTAGATAGTTAACATTGATCAGGCCTAATGATGACAAAATTAGGGGAAGTAGAGGTAAAGGTTATGTATCACCATTGAGTTTAAATATACATAGAGACACAGCCCAGTTGAACGATTTGAAGCTAAATTTTGTGTAGTTCCTTCACCGGTTCATAGATGGATAAGTGTGTTTCAGAGAAGCGGAAATTTTTACTCCCGCATCTGGCGGTAAGTAGCTGAACTATAAGGCACTATTTGCGAAGCCGAATGCGATGACGATCAGGACCGGCATATGGAAATGTGGGATGTTCAGTATTTCATCACCTGATTTTGTTGATGCAATAAAACGACAATTATTTTTGATCTTTCATGAATATAAAATACTGATGTATGAAAAAATAAATGCATGCAATGTTTTCTTCATTCACAAGTATTTATAAATAGATTAACTATGCATTTTTAAAAATATTTAATTTTTTATGAACAGCGGGATGCTTCTGTGTCGAGATTCCTTTGGTTTTTTTCCGTCCCCTGTACAGCTTCACTCTAATCAGTTGTCTCAACAAATGAATCCTGTGCTTTTCAAATTCTGGAGTTAACGGAGAGTTCCAATCTTCTATAAATTCTTTTTTTAAATTTCCCTAAAATATACCTTTGAAGACATATCTTTTCTGATTATGTGACATAATTTTCTTTATGACCAACAGCGCTTTCCTCATCAAATGTTTGAAATCGGTTGAAGGAATTCTCGAATGTATCCGATTTCGATTTGCAATATATATCCAATCATTACCAAGCTTATTCAAATCATCAATGAGGAGTGCTTTTTCGCACTTACCGCATTTGTTTTTTTTTGCGATGTTCCTCATCAAATGGAGGAGATCCCCCACAGGCAAAAGACCATTCGGACGTCCCAGAAAGCGATGGAGAGATAACATCCAAGCCGATCTCCGGAAAATGAACATTCCATTTGACCCTAGGTTGATGGAAGACCGAACAAATTGGAAAAAAGTTGTACAGTCAGCCAAGACCCACCCAGGGTTGTAGCGCTTCGTGATGATGATAATGTTCCTCATCAAATACCCCGAGAAACTTGCGATTGAGTTGGATTCTAGGGTATTTAGGGGTTCAGTTAACTATTTATCCCTTATATACCCTCAGTAGGCTCACCGTTGCCCGAATCCACAGAAGAAATGGTCGAATCTGTCCAATCAACCACATCAATGGGCCTACTTTCAGATTCTCCCATTGTACACAGATCGAAATCATTGTCGTCTTGGCAGTTAGAATTATCGGAACATTTTTCAAGACAACCAGTCATGACCGACTGCAACCCAAATCTGAAGCATCGAGCTGAGGGGTTTGGATCATAACCCCTAAGCTGTCTTATTTTGGAGAATTAATTCTCGATTGGGTCCTGGTTGAGCCCACTTTTTATCAAATATGGAAATGTTTCCTTCATCTCCTCCCACAATTAAGGATGCTACTGATGTTTTGTATCAAACCGTTGAAACAATAGGGAATATTTTTCCCAACTGTCCAAGACTTAATGAATTCAATTGATTCCGTCAGAGTTTGTATTGCTGATGGCTGATAATTTCCCTCAAATTTTCCATTCGAACTGAGGCAGTCTAAAAGATCATTCATTTTTAGAATGAACTGAGCAGTTGAATTGGCACTTCTCGACCTCAGCTCACCAGTTGCAATGACTGTTCTCATAGCCGAATATAAAGTTCTGGTGAAAATCTGCGTGGCCAATTTAACCTTCATTTTCTGGAAGGCGTTTGGATTTTTGTGGTTTTCAGTTATCTTCATGAGAGTACGAGAAAGACAAATTCTTTTCATCGATTAAGAACGTTTCTTTTATGTCCCTCCAAGAAACATTTTCACCCCTCATTTCCTATACCTGGGAACACTCCTTTGGAGAAATTCATGGCTAATAGTTCATCATTATTGAATCACACCGTTTGTAACGAATTTGGACGAATCCGACCCTGCATACGATTCATAGAACTAGAGGAAAATAAATCTCCTACAGATTTCTATAAATGAGTAGTGACAAAATGGATCGGACGAATATAGTTCCTTCAGTAGCTACTATGTGCCGCCACTTAAGTTGGCAAATTGGCAAGTAAACTGCCAAAAATTTATGCATCAAATCAATGAACTGGGTTGTGTCTCTATGTATATTTAAACTCAATGGTATCACTCACCATGAGAAAATTTCTTCTCCTGAGAATTCCAAGAACTTGACTGATACATCACCAAAGAGGCCCAAGTTTTCACGAAGTTTTCGCTAATTGGCATTTTGTCAAAATTAAACTCTAAAGCAGGCAGCACTTTCAGATTACTCACTGGTACTTTTTTAATTTCTCCACTATTGTGAATCTGTAAACATAGTTTACCTTTAGGGGATACCTTAAATACAGTGCCCTGTACGTTATCCACTTCTATAACAGCGCCTATCCTTGGCCTCAAATCCCAGGCTCCGATAATATTCAAGCAAGCGATCACAGAGTAATGCTGCTGATCATTCGAAATTCCATCATTCATTACAGGCTGGAAACAATTGCCGCTCAGGAAATATGCCGCAAGGTTCAGTTTATGCATAAGCATAGAATTCAAGACTTGATTCCAACCGTTGAAAGTATGCAGAAGTCTTAGTAAGTTGATTATTTCTTGGGCAAGAGTGCTACTATGAGACTGTGTAAGCAACACTAGGGATTTCGTTGATGAACTTGGTTTGTTGCCGGTATCATACACGCAAGTCAGTATGATTTTACCGAGAATATTGAGGAGTCTTTCGAGTAGTTGTGTGATTTCAGGATTGTCCATATCCCATTGTACCAGTATCGTTTGGAGTAAACGTACAGCCAATATCTGAAAGTATTAGTTTTTTCGGTATTTTGTGGAGGTTATCTTGAAGTTTGCTCGCTAAAATTAGACTAACCTGATTGGGCAAATTGTGTTCATTTCCGCCTTTAGAACCAGCGGAAAAAAGGTCTAGCAACATGTTTATCCATGGTTTCGTGCTGAATGCTCTGCATAGCTGCGGCGTCTGCGCAATACTTCTTATGAGAGTCAAGCAGCACCATTCTTGGCTGTATGAATTCAAAGTAGAACAAAACAGGCTACTTAACCCATGCATGGTACTTGGATGTAGGTTTGAACCTGATAAACCAGCACTTATAGCAATATTACGTAAAAAGTTCATGCTCGAAGTTCTTATGAGTTTTATGAGTTGATTGTCTTTGACCAGTTGGGAACCTAGAAAGAAATGATCCAATAGCACATCAAAACCCAAAATTAAGTCTTGATGAACTTATTCAACAATACTCTACCTTTTTCACTTGGTTCCTCCATTTCAGATTCAGTCGTTACTGGAGATGGTGGACATGCCAAAGTGAGATCATACTTTCCTTCAATGCCCATTCTGTAACTATTGGTTGTACCGTTAGCCCATTCTACCCTGACCCAACCATCATCTCCAAGTTCTCCAACAACTCTCCCTTCCCCAGGAGGACTTCCGTCCTATCAGCGAATAAAAGTTTGTCATCAATCAAAAGACTTGTGTGCGATAAAACAATAGGGCTATGCGTTGGAATCACTCACCTGGTCCCCCCACTTCCAATCAGCGCCCCTCACAACTTTGGTGCCCAGTTTCATCAAACTGGCAAGTTCTGGACCGCTCAAAATACTATTCTTCGGTTTATTGCTTTCAATCATATCCGCGTAGAGTACGTAAAATTCAGACACTTTTCTCACGATGCTCTGATCGAACCCAGTCTGCTTCAGAAGCGATAAGACAGAACTTATGACTCCGCTGTTTACCAGAGGACTCAATTCGAGTGCTATATATCTATTGGACGCCAACATTCCTATGATGGACAACAGCATTCTAGCTCTAGGTATATCGCGCAATAGCGAATAAGTTCCTAAGTTGAGAGTGACTTTGGCGCTAAGTACTTTCATTTTAGTTGTTTTCGTGATGGTATCCCTCAACACGTACATTCTGAGGTTCTCAATGCACCACTCAGTGATAGCTAGCTGGGCTAGCAGCAGTTCAGTCTTTAAATAAGGAGTTACGAGGTGTGTATCATCCAAGCAGTGACACATGCTGTTGGTTTTTTTCTCCAAACCTAGATAACCGTTTAATATCCCATATCTTACAGACGTCAATAGGTCAGATTTGTTGATCAAGTGTTTCATTAGGTCTAGTCCCTCCTTGCGGATTTTATACCGTCTAACCTACAAACCATTGCTATATTTGAACGGAGAACCCAACAACCAACAAACAGACAAATTGACCTTCAATATAACGGGAACTTGAGTTTAAAAAGGAAACTTCAATGATAAAACGCTAAAAATTCGAAGATTTCAACACAATGAAAAAGAAAAAACAGTAAGAACACATTTGACATACACTAAAAAAGGAAATAATAAACTAATTTAAATTTCTCATTTTCATTTGAAAAATTTTCGACTAGGTATCCGAATTCTGCTAGATATATGGGCAAAATATTAGCTAGCTATGGACAATAATTTAAATGAAACACAATGTACCGTTATTTCACATCAAATGCCAAATTTTTGCTGAAAAATTTTCTCAGAATTATTGAGCACTTAGCCTTACTGTCCGAAAATGTGGTTGAGAGCTTCGAAATATGTGAAGTATCTTGACTCACCTGACAATACATGGCTTTACGTAGACTCTCAATATCGCAATTCGTTTGAACAAATTCAATTATTCGGTTAATCAGTCCAATATTCTCGTTCGCCACTTTCTTCATTTGCTTTTCAGTCAATTTATTTATTATATTCTGCAAGGCGAC
Source organism: Adalia decempunctata (assembly GCA_951802165.1). NCBI lineage: Eukaryota > Metazoa > Arthropoda > Insecta > Coleoptera > Coccinellidae > Adalia > Adalia decempunctata. Next base: position 15,354,051 of record OX637701.1, read on the forward strand.
TTCGTTATCTGATTTCTTTTCTTTAACAGTATCGCCTTGTTCCAACTTTGGTTCCATATTCTCAACATTCCATTTTTCTTCAATTTCAGTCTTATGCTCGGAATTTTTTGTGAAGTTCTGATCACATTTACTGTTTGAGGAATTGGAATTCAGTGAATCTACCAGTGCTCGTCCCTCAGCCGAGGCTTTCTTGATTTCGTTATTTACGTCGTCAGTTTCACTCTTGGATTCGTTAACCTTGCCATCAGAACAGGTTCTCTTCATTGAAGATTTGCTGATGTCTTCACTTGACTTATGCCTGTCTAAACTTTGAGATTGTATTGTTGCATTCACTATATCTTCTGGTTTCTGTATTTCTGACGTATGACTACCACATTTTAAATCTTTTATCACTTTCTTGACCAGGGTCCTCACTCTAGGTTCTTTGTATAAAATATTAACTCTTTTGAAGGCTTCAGTTTCAACGCTAATCGCTGGTTTAACTTCATAAAATAGATATCTGCATTTCTCTAACAACGGTATACAAATTTCCTTGTAACTTTTGTTATGTTCTTGTCTGGCTTTTATCAAGGTCCATTGGAGGTTATGTACTGCTTTAATCATCTCTCCAAGAGCTCTGGGCATTCTTGTTACGTCATTTGGTTGAGATGTGTCTGAAAGGTAATGGTGGTGTCTATACCCAAGACGTAAATACATACAACAATGGGATAGTACACTCTACTACTGGGATGTATCAAAATGACAGCCATAACAAAAATAATGAATGACTGTATAAGAAATGTATGGTGATTAATACCTGCTTCCAATTCTATATAATGTGATTAATATATTATGAAAGTTAATTTTTTTCTAAATTCCATAGGCTATTGGGATAAATCGGAGTTACTAGTCCACTTACATGCATCTAAGATTGGCAGTAGAATATATCCCAATCCCAAATGTTTTATTAAAACAGCATATAACACCCTAGCTATCTCTTCTATGGGATGCTCAAATGAAAAATCCATTCTTGTCAAGAAATTATTCTGCTTGGAATGTTGTTCTACAATGGCTAAGTAGGCTATCACATATGGGTCCTAATCAGAAAACATGTAATGAATAAACGAAGCGTTTCAAAAAATTCAACATGCATGAGAAATTGCATTCCATAAAGAAAGTGCCGGGAATAGATCATTCAAAAAACCCGGCTGAAGGTATTGCCGACACCTTTTTATTGCTAAGTTGGCACAACTGACCTCTATACTCGCGCGGAGTATCTGTTTCAAATTTTGCATTGACATTGAAATCTATGTGTAGGACTATTGTGCCCACGTCAGAGCTGTCCTCGATGTTGCACTATTTACAGCCCGCCCTCCAGTTCAAGAATTATGATGAACTCTATTATTGGGAATGTTTTGGGCCAAAATACGGCGTTCTAACTCGTTTTCTGGAACCCATACTGTTATTCTTGTCGGGTTCATCGAGTTTTTCTCAGCCCTTTCATACTTTGAGCTGATAACATGAAATCTCAGTGCTTTGTAAGAAGCGTTGTTGTTTTAAAACGATAAGTGTGCTTCTGATAGTTTTTCGTCAGGTTGAAACAATTAAAAGTATGCGGAATATGCTAACCGATTTTATCAAAAACATGGTTGAATATAACTAATTTAGTGTTTTAATAAGAACATTCGGAAGGAAAATAATCAATAAATCTAACCGGTAAGCGGAATATAGTACTACAATAAAAATATTAATTGAGTACTGATACTCAAAATTGAATTAAAAGTAGGAGATTGTTAAAGAAAAAAGGAAAGAGTAAGACTGCTCACAGATAATCTGCTCTCGGCTAAAGCATTGATGAAGGAATTGATTCTATCGAACGGTGTCTGAAAATGCTTCAGAAATTTTTGGCTCATATTGACTTTTGGTTCGGTCGGTGTATTATCAGCTGTTGAGTTTGTACTTCTCGAATCGCCTTTTTCCTCTTCAAATGGACTAGGAGGTTGCTCAACCTGTATGAACAAAATTAAACAATAATATTTCATTATTCTTCAATAAAAGACCTTAATATTTTTCAATATTATGTTACATCAATCATAAATGCGAAAGTAACTGTATTATTTTTATAGTTTATTCTGCAGAAATCATTGAGTTTAAATATACATAGAGACACAACCCAGTTCATTGATTTGATGCACAAATTTTTGGCAGTTTACTTGCCAATTTGCCAACTCAAGTGGCGGCATATAGTAGCTACTAAAGGAACTATATTCGTCCGATCCATTTTGTCACTACTCATTTATATAAATCTGTAGGAGATTTATTTTCCTCTAGTCCTATGAATCGTAGGCAGGGTCGGATTCGTCCAAATTCGTTACAAACGGTGTGATTCAATAATGATGAACTATTATTAGCCATGATTTTCTCCAAAGGAGTGTTCTCAGGTAGGAAATGAGGGGTGAAAATGTTTCTTGGAGGGACATAAAAGAAACGTACTTAATCGATGAAAAGAATTTTTCTTTCTCGTACTCTCTTGAAGATAACTGAAAACCACATAAATCCAAACGTCTTCCAGAAAATGAAGGTTTAATTGGCCACGCAGATTTTCATCAGAACTTATATTCGGGCTAACAGTCATTGCAACTGGTGAGCTGAGGTCGAGAAGTGCCAATTCAACTGCTCAGTTCATTCTAAAAATTAATGATCTTTTAGACTGCCTCAATTCGAATGGAAAATTTGAGGGAAATTATCAGCCATCAGCAATACAAACTCTGACGGAATCAATTGAATTCATTAAGTCCTGGACTGTGGGAAAAATATTCCCTATTGTTTCAACGGTTTGATACAAACCATCAGTAGCATCCTTCAATTGTGGGAGAAGACGAAGGAAACATTTCCATACTTGATAAAAAGTCGGCTCAACCAGGATCGAATCGAGAATTCATTCTCCAAAATAAGACAGCGTAGGGGTTATGATCCAAACCCCTCAGCTTGATGTTTCAGATTTGGGTTGCAGTCGGTCATGACTGGTTGTCTTGAAAAATGTTCCGATAATTCTAACTGCCAAGACGACAATGATTTCGACCTGTGTACAACGGGAGAATCTGAAAGTAGGCCCATGGATGTGGTTGAATGGACAGATTCGACCATTTCTTCTGCGGATTCGGGCAACGGTGAGCCTAGTAAGGGTATATAAGGGATAAAGAGTTAATGAAACCCCTAAATACCCTAGAATCCAACTCAATCGCAAGTTTCTCAGGGTATTTGATGAGGAACATCCCCAAAAAAAAAACAAATGCGGTAAGTGCGAAAAAGCACTCATCATTGATGATTTGAATAAGCTTGGTAATGATTGGATATATATTGCAAATCGAAATCGGATACATTTGAGAATTCCCTCAACCGATTTCAAACATTTGATGAGGAAAGTGCTGTAAAGAAAATTATGGTCACAAAATCAGAAAAGATATGACTTCAAAGATATATTTTAGGAAAATTAAAAAAAAATGAATTTAGGTATAGAAGATTGGAACTCTCCGTTAAATCCAGAATTTGAAAAGCACAGGATTCATTTGTTGAGACAACTGATTAGAGTGAAGCTATACAGGGGACAAAAGAAAACCAAAGGAATCTCGACACAGAAGCATCCCGCTGTTTATAAAAAATTAAATATTTTTAAAAATTCATAGAAAATCTATTTATAAATACTTCGAATGAAGAAAAAATTGCATGCATTTATTTTTTCATACATCAGTATTTTATATTCATGAAAGATCAAAAATAATTGTCGTTTTATTGCATCAAAAAAATCAGGTGATGAAATACTGAACATCCCACATTTCCATATGCCGGTCCTGATCGTCATCGCATTCGGCTTCGGAAATAGTGCCTTATAGTTCAGCTACTAACCGCCAGATGTGGGAGTAAAAATTTTCGCTTCTCTGAAACACACTTATCCATCTATGAGCCGGTGAAGGAACTACACAACATTTAGCTTCAAATCGTTGAATTGGGCTGTGTCTCTATGTATATTTAAACTCAATGGCAGAAATTCATGATCCGGAACGTGCTAACCTGCAAACCTCCTGATAGAAAATCGGCATTCAACCATTCTTTCGACAAAACTTCATCTTGTTGCAGAGGTATGCTTTGACGCAGATTGTGAGAGTGCAAACCTAGCAGATACCCCAAATATCTTTCAGTGTCCAATATAGTCGAACACATTTGTAAAGAGTCCAAGTTGTTACAGGAAATCTCAGGTTCAGGCTGGCAATAATTACCAACGACATAACTCTCCATCAGTTGTATTAAACAGTGTTTTTGGGGGGAGGCATTCAAAATATGTGTAATATCCTTTCCGGCATTTTTCTGTAATTGTTCGGAGAATGCCGTGTTGTCGCATCTACAAATTAAGATTGAATGAAATCTCATCCCTCTTCTTCAATATTTCCATCATAATACCTGAAGTCTTGAATATCATACACTTTATTGTTTAGTACCACCCACAATCCACCATCTCTGTTATGGTTTTCCAGATCAGCCTTTCTGATTAGAGGTAAGTCATCCAAAGTTTTCTGAGGCAATACGGGTCTGTTTTGAGTAACGCCAGGCCAAGAGATGTCGTCATTATCGAAAGCTTCAACATCTTGAATGAGCCTGCATAGTTTGTCCAATGATTTCAAAGGCTCGTCGAACACACTGAGCCAGTTTAAGGAACACAAGAACATTTCTACCTCTTGTTCGAGTAGGATCAGGCTCACAATCAATTCTGGCAATAGGAAACCTGAAAATGTATTCAGCATCATGGAATGATTTTATGTGCTATATTTGAAATATGAAAAACAAATATGAAACCCCAGTAGAGAAGATACAGAACTTCAGAATCAAATATTGCATTTTGCAAATAACAAATCACAGACCAACTAGAAAAATAATAAAATTGCTATGATTTGCATTTCACATACAATTCATTGAAATGTGAATAATCTGAATTCAAGAAATTAACCCAATGTGAAAAGATGATCAATAAAAAGTGAATTTTTAATGGCCAATTTCTAATTGGCGATAATAAATCGGAATGAGATAGGTGTACGGGGGCACCTTATAACATTACAAATTAATTAGCATTGATGGTTTGTTTTTGTTCCAAAAATTATACAGTCTTCTTCAGCGTTGATTCAACTTAAACAAGGGCTATATAATGCTTTTCAATCAAGATGAAATTTCGCATTTAGATGGAGAATGGCATATTCATCACATATGCAATTTTTTTGCATCGAGCAGCCACAACCATATGAAATCCTAGTAAAATCCAATATAATTGTAATAAAACAGATGCGACCGCATTGAAGTGCAGTTGAAATACACTGCGCCAAAAAATTAACGCACATTCTGAAAATCTCAATTTTAATGAAAGTTAACTCTACATAGACTTTATAACTTATTTTTTATGTTCTCTCGGGAAGGTTTTGAACGAAACAAGACACTTTAAATGGAAGAAAAATTCAGGATTTCGCCGAATCTTATGTGGAAGAAGAGAAATGAACAATTTTCAAAATACTGAAATGCTGATAAGTTATTTAATACTTGGAATTTCCACCCCTTGCGTTAATTACAGCTCGGCAACGACGGTTCATACTCAAAATGAGTGATCTTAAAATGTTCTGATCTAATCCTTCCCAGATTTCTCCGAGTTGGATTCCTAAGTCATTAAGAGTAGCTGGATGATTTTCTGAACTTCTCAGCCTTCTATTGAGGTTGTCTCAAACCTGCTCAGTCGGATTGAGATCTGGACTTCTTGCTGGCCATTCCATTCGAGAGACTTCAACCTCTTCAACGTACTCCTGAACGATTTGCGCACGATGGGGTCTGGCATTATCGTCCATAAAAATGAAATTATCACCAATGTATGGGGCAAATGGCACTACATGCTCTTCAAGAATGTTCCTTATATACTTATCAGCATTCATAGCTCCATTATCAACGACCACTAGGTCTGTGCGAGCAGTCAAAGATATTCCACCCCATACCATAATCGATCCTCCCCCGAAACCAGTAGTATTCAGGAAATTGCACTGAGCATATCTTTCATGTGGACGTCTGTATACAAGGGAACGTCGATCACAATGGTAGAGGCAGAATCTAGACTCATTTGTGAAGAGAACTCTTTCCCAATCGGCCTCTTCCCAATGGATATGCTCTCTCGCAAAATCCAAACGCGCCCTTCGATGGGCTGGGGTAAGAGCTGGGCCTCTTGCTGTGACACGAGGCCTTAAATCATATTCTCTGAGGCGATTTCATATTGTCTGAGTGCTAATTTGCACCTCATGAGTTTGCTCAAGCTGATTTTGAAGGAGGCGAGCGGTTCCAAACCGTTGTCTCAACGAAGAAACTCTCAAGTAACGTTCTTGAATGGCAGTTGTTACTCGTGGTCTACCCTGTCCTGGTCTTCGGACATTCATACCTGTCTCCCTGAATCGCTGCAACATTCTGGACACACTTGTATGGGAAACTCCAAACCTTTCTGCAATTCTTGTGTATGTCCACCCTTCTTCTCGCAAAACTACCGCTTGGGCACATTCCTCTTGGGTCAAATTGCGTGTTTCGCGTTGCATAGCGATCGAGTGTAGAAAATCAAACGAAAGAAAAACTATTGATCACTAGAATTGATCGAGAACAACTGATTTTAGAATGGTGCCAATACATTCAAAATCTGATAATATCATCTTTTTTTATTCCTGCTGGGAGAAAACATCTGTATTGAAGAAAAACGTTGAAAGTGGATAACATATGCATGCATAATTCTGAAAAAATAATTATCATTGAGAACACCTTCAGTTGTAGAATAAATTTGAGATTTCTATAATGTGCGTTAATTTTTTTGCGCAGTGTATGTAAAATAACGGCTCGACCGTTAATTTCAAATCATCAGAGCCTCTCAATCTAAATAAACTATCCGAAAAGAACTACATCATAGTAAATTATATCTCATGTGTATTCAGTTATGTGATATCCAACTATCCAAGGGATTATTGAAAATGTCGCTTGAATTTTTATTGATAGAAATGAATCTGTCAACTATCAAGGAATCTTAATGGTAGGCTATTCTTGGTGAGATGGATCATAATATTCATTCACATCAATACCAACGTTGAGCTCCCGGACTAAAAGTAAATTATAGCAATGGATTTCGCTACAAATCAAGCTTGATCAAATTAGTATGTATAAAACACCTTGTGATTAAACAGTTTTTCAGAGCCAAGATGGATTCAAATGTGTCCGAAACAACCTATGAGATATTGATCACTCTTCGGTAAAAGGAATTTACTGTATGGTAGTACTTGCTGTCAAATACTGAATATTCAGTTTTAGCTTTAATCATAAGCCTTTTATCATAAATTTATTTGTCAGCCAACACGTATATCGAATTTTACAATATACTGATATAGAGAAACTTCAAACGACACAAAACGTTAAACATACAAATGATTAAAATGCAAACTGGTGGATTGTGGATACATACAGAAATTATGGCGTTTATAATTACTCGCGATAAATTTATGATAACATGTAGCATCTTATGGGGAGGTATCTATGAAGAGAAATTATCCACACTTGTTTCTTTCATATAAATTAAAAGAAAATTAATAAAAAAATAATATTTGAGCTATTCACAATACGAATAGAAATTAGATAATTTGTGTTTGATGACATGGAAGCAGTGAAGAAGATAATATTAATCGAAAGCATTAGTAGTACCTAGTAATTCATTCACAACTGTATATGATACCCAAATCAGGAATTGAAACAATCAAACGTTGAACAACGCCATTGAACAATCCAAAAAATTATTATTGATTAATTGAGATGAAATAAATGTCCATATTGCGTACATTTTTCAATTGCATATATTATTAGAACTGTTTTTGGCTTAACTATCACGAAACACCAATAATTATTAAAAATTACATAATTGGCCAAATAACTAACGAAATGATAAGACCAAAGTATGCATTATTCTTTATCTTCATATAGTGAGGTACGTCCTGTAGTAAAACTCATCGAATAGTGTTTGAAATATCGCATTTTTTGGTTTGGTTTCATTCTAAATCACAAAGAAATAGAGCTTTTCATCTTCAAGGTAATTATTTTTTGATTATCAGATTGTTTCCGATAATTACGTAGATGAAAGACATAGAGAGATATGAATAAGAAGGAACAAAATATAAATAGATAAAATAATAATTGTAGGATATCCTGGCTACAGGACTAATTTTTCGAAAGCCATTTGTCCCATTTGATATTATTTATTAATTATTTGACTAGTCCACTTCATGTTCTTCGAATTTTGATATTTACAAGAAAATGATACATGTAGATGTAGCCGTTTGTATTGGTAAGTTTCGAACCTATACAAGCAAAACAAAAATCACGAATAATTCGGCAGGTTTAACAAATTTTATTGTCCACACGACTCTGAAGTTGTTTTTTTGGTGAGTTAAAATATAATTTCATTTATAAGAAAAATAATATTTATCAAAAAGTTACATTTTCTGGAGGTTGCTTAAAACCAGAATATTGGTTAGAAAATGAAATGAGTAGATTCATGATACAAGGAAACATGTATCATGCTACCAAATATATCCATGAAGAACCGATATCCTAACTGCGCATGCTTATGCATTATCTGTCAGATACAGTTATTTTTTTTTGAGATCTTAGGCTGTTGCATTTGCAATATTGATGATTCTTTGCAGTTTTTTGTTTTCTGTTGTTTGCAGGTTCATAATGGAAGTGGCAAACAAGTTGGGTTTGGTTCTCCTGCCCATATCATTGCTGGGAAACCGGTTCTGGATGGCAATGATGCTGAACATCATCCGTCTACCAGCCCGTGCCATACACACTGTTGCCAAAGTCCCATTCAGCGTCGCCAAATTCATATTTTCGGTACCAGGCAAAGTCGTGGGAATGGTGGTACATATACCTATAAGCATCGTTCAATCCCCCTTCCTGATAGTACGATTCATTCTGTCTTTGCCTTATAAACTGATTAAGACTATTTTTAAAATAATCACTTTTGTGCCCAGGTCGATTTTAGAAGCTATTTTCTGATTGTGTATCGTCATGTACTCAGTTTATTAAAAATTATAAAGGAGATTTTCAGCATGAATTCTTGTACTGCAGTTAGGATACCTAAACAATGCTATGCACAAAATTAAGAAACATATAGAATGAAATAAAGAAAAAAATGGAATTCTGTTTTATAATTCAGACGCATAACAGATCCCTTGAATGAAAAAATCAGATTTTTTAGTTGCCTGCATACTAAATGTGAGCTTCCTAGCATACACAGGGTGATTTGAATCTTTTAACTGTAGATTCTTGAGAATTCGGCCCTGTTGAGAAGATAAGCATTTGAAAGAAGATTGGGCCAAATACGAGGCTGATACGATTCTCTGGTATCAATGCAAATACCTCAAAGATTATATTCTTGAGTAAAACTGTTAAAAACACGATATTTCTTAACAAAATACTTAGTTCTATCCGATTATATCTGCAATTATTTCATACACCAAAATAAGTTTATTCTGCGAATATCCTGAAGAATGGTTTAGAAACACAAATATTTTGGTGATATCGATAACCAAAAATATCTTATAATCAACGGTTTTTCATTCAATTTATGACTCATCAAGCTATAACAACCTATTTCGTTTTCGAAACAATATTCTTCTATGAATATTTAATAGGCCTTTCGATATAGACGTTGCCATATTTCTGAAATGACGACGTGCTTTCTGGGATTTCCGGAAGTACCCTAGATTTTTTCTTGATCAAAGAGTGAGTTAGTAAAAGCGAGTGAGTGATTCAGTTTCGAGAAAAATAGGTAGTGCTTTACTCACCTGGGCGGGGCACTACAGTGACCGAAAATAATTAACTGAATTGATTAATTATGCGAAACTATTACTGATTATTGAGAGAAAACCAACAACCACAATAAGATGAGCACTCACCCACAATATCGGTCTTAAGGATCTGCAATACACACATGAAGTTTTTGCTGCTCAAGATACTTATATCATAAGCTTGGTTCAAGGTGGTGGTGATGTGATGGGTGAAACATTCCAAATATTTCATCAGCAGGTTTTGAGCTGCTTCCTGGCATGCTTGATTCTGAGAATATATTTTCCCGATCAACAGCCTCTGGAATCTCAGCAGCAAGTTGAGGCTTGGGGAATGAGAGGAAGTTTTGGAAAACTTATTGGAAGTACCAAATTCCTTCAAGGAACTTTGGGTCAGCGTGCTTATGTTTCTGGAATGATTTAAAATATCGCCCTTTAAGTTTATAATATCAATTCGTAAAATGAAGAAAGCTGAAAACTCAATGGGAGAAATATTTAGGTCACTTTACCTTATCAACTGCCGAACAAGATACAGAAGAGGTATGGTGACGTGAGTTGACGGTTGATCCAAGTTTTCATCCACTTCAGGCAGATCCGAAAGTTCAGTATTTAGAGCTTCCTGGAGGGCCGTTTCGAGCCCTCCATCTGCCATTAAGCTCCAAACCAGCAAATTAGTCATGAAACGATGGCCCGTTTTGCACATTTTCGGTTCAACATCTAAGGATCAATTGTATCAAAATGGAATCCGAATATTATCAAAGCGCCAGTTTTTACCTGTGTGCAGAAGAAGTGAACTCAGAGTCCTTGCTCTACCGTTTGCAGTAGGCAATAATATGCTCCAACCGGCTTGGAGTGCATTTTGGGCAGCTTTCTGAATCGTTGGAGGTATGTTGGCCCCACTAGCCAGATAAACCACTTGCGATTTAATGTTCGATAAAAGCTTACTGCCAGCACCAAGATTCAAGCTTCTTGTGTTCACATTGTTGCTAATAATACTGTGTAACTGGAAGAATTATAGGTGAATTATATTTTAGGTAAAAACGATGTTTGATTAAAAGTAACCATGAAATACTACTGGTACTTTCAGTCTGTACTGAATAAGACCACAATTACATAGAACAAATACACCTACCTGAAGATGAAGCAGATTTAATACTGAAACTGCGATACACTCTTTGACTTGTAGCGAATGGCAGCTCATAACTACATATTCCAATAACTGATCTATTAAACTAGAAACGAAATATTCTTATATATGTCCAATCTTAAAGAAACTCTCAATCACTTACTTAAATGTACATTCGTTGAGATCAATGACGAAAGGAACTGATAACTTCACGGTAGTACAGTTTGTATCGGCCCAAACAAAACTTTGATTCGGACCACAACAAATACCTGTTATTCTTTCACCTTTGATAGATTCTATGACGGTAGGTAGTTGGATAAAAGTGTCTGAACTATCATTTATCTGCTTATTATCGTTTTTACCCCAACTGTAAACCTCTCCTTTCTCTGTCAATACCATTACATGATCTAGTCCCAAGCTAACAGAGACAATTACTTCGTCTTTTAATGGTTCTACTAATTCTGGGAATCTGAAATCGATCAGAGACCACACATTCAAGCAATGTTCAGATGAAGTTCTTAAGAATTACGACAAACTTCAAGTCAATTTTCTCAATTATAACTTTTCACCAGCCTCGACAAAGGTAAGTCTTAGGGCTTGTTCGGACTAGGCCAGTAGATTAGTTAAGTAGCGAATGATTTTGTAATTTCCCGTGTGCGAACGCCAGCAATCGAGTCGAGTAGTCACAGGATGATGTACCTACTACCTTATACTGTTTAAGAGTCTTTGATACTGTGGTAGAGTAGTCAGTGGGCGAATCGACTCTCCACTCGACTAAAATACTGGCCTAGTCCGAACAAGCCTTTAGAGAAGGTACAACTAGGGTTGTATTTGGATCTAATTACTTGAACATTTTCTGAACTTCGTAATTTTGAAAGTTTTTTAAGGTCGCCGTTCAGAGCGAGTAGGAAAACTAATCCGATAGAGGCGCCACCGTGCATTTTATGGAATATCTCCATAGAAGTTACATTATCACTATAAGTTCTATGAATATCTCTGTCCTTATGAATGGAGTGTACAATGGCATCCGGAAATCGCTGAACCATGAAATTAGTGTATATGTGGGTAAAGAACTTTTTCCCGCCATATATTTGAATTTGGCCATTCTCTGCCAATTCCGTATTTCAAGTTGTTTTTCTGAACTAAATTATCTGTAGATTCACTTTTAATCGGAAGATGACCTATTTTCATGGGTCTTTCGTTTGAAATAAAACAGAAGCATGGGTTGGTCCATTTTCTTCTATTTTTGAAAGAAAACAAATTAACTTTCGAAATGTAATCGATTACAATTATTTCATTAAGAACTCCAAGCCTTTCTGAGTTCACCCACAAAATTTCAGTTCTCAAAGTGAAACCATTTTCAAATACAACTTGAAATAAAAACGCACTCCATTGAACGCCCACCTTAAAGGAGATTTTTAACGAAACTGGATCTGCTATATACAGGGTGAGTCAACTGTGCTCGATCGATTGATAATTCTTGGAAACTTTGGGCTAGGAGAATGATGCATACTTTGGCGGAACTGACTCTACTCAGTGCATAACCTAAAATTATTTTTGACTCTATAGATTATAGAGAAATTGGGCATTCTCATATCATTCTATATCATGCTCGGATCCTCCACGAAATTCTGATTTCGAAATACCCCACTTGTCATAATTTATATTTGTTACTCTTTGAAGTAGGTGGTATTGTGTTCCACCTCTTTCGGACTATCCTATACAGTCAAAAATAATTTAAGCTTAAGCGCTGAATAGATTCGATGCAATTATTATCCTAGATCAAAATTTTAAGAGCACTGCTGATTCACACTGTAGATGTAATAAGTATCCTAGGGGAAAAAACCCACAGGTTATAATCCTATAGGCGCCTTAGTATAATTTCCATTTTAGGTTATAGAAAAGATCTAATTGAGATAACAGATGAAGTTCTCCACTCTATGTTGTGTCTTATACCTAACAGGTTCTTCTTTGACATGACCAACCCTCCATCCTTCACCCTTGCCCCAGCTGAACAGTTTTCCATCTTTCGAAAGAGCAAGACTAGATTGTTCACCACAGTACACATCGACAATTTCTACATTCTGTAATTTATCAATGAGTTTGGGCATTTTGCATCCATCGAGTCCACCACGACCCAATTTTCCATAGTCTCCCCATCCCCAGCTGTAAACTCTTCCCTCACTAGTTACACATAGAGTGTGGGGATCACCGAAGCCACACGCAACTTTCACAACATGCTGATCGCTTAGAGCAGACACAACCGTGGGTATTGAGACATATTCGGAAGAGCCATGTCCAAGGCAATAGCTTCCTCTTCCCCATGTATAGAGAGCGCCACTGGATGTAACAGCAGCACTGAGGAGGTCAAAAGTTGAAATGGTACACTTCTTAGCTAAAAATCTCATGACTCACCTGTAGGAACCACCACATACAATGTCCAATACATGAACATTGTTAAAGGCTTGAATAAGGGTAGGTTTTTCTCTTGAAATGTTGTCACCATGGCCTATGTAAGGATAAGCATTATGAAGAAACTCAATGTTCGAATATGAACTTGACATGAGCAAACTAAGCTTTCGTAGAATCAAAATCATTGTGTAGAATGAGCTCAATGAGTTAAAATGAAAAATGAGATTTTACAAACAATAAATAATTTTGGGTTTCCAAACCAGGTGATTATTCCACCAGTCTTAACCTCAAAACGTTTATGACAGGTCGCTGGTTAGCGGTAAATATGTGGAATTTAATGCATTTTATGAGTGAACCAGTGAGTTTTTATGCTTTGTAATACACTGCGCAAAAAAATTAACGCACATTATGGAAATCTCAAATTTCTTCTACAACTGAAGGTGTTCTCAATGATAATTATTTTTATCAGAATTATGCATGCATATGTTATCCACTTTCAACGTTTTTTTTCAATACAGATGTTTTCTCCCAGCAGGAATAAAAAAAGATGATAATATCAGATTTTGAATGTATTGGCTCCATTCTAAAATCAGTTGTTCTCGATCAATTCTAGTGATCAATAGTTTTTCTTTCGTTTGATTTTCTACACTCGATCGCTTTGCAACGCGAAACACGCAATTTGACCCAAGAGGAATGTGCCCAAGCGGTAGTTTTGCGAGAAGAAGGGTGGACATACACAAGAATTGCAGAAAGGTTTGGAGTTTCCCATACAAGTGTGTCCAGAATGTTGCAGCGATTCCGGGAGACAGGTATGAATGTCCGAAGACCAGGACAGGGTAGACCACGGGTAACAACTGCCATTCAAGAACGTTACTTGAGAGTTTCTTCGTTGAGACAACGGTTTGCAACCGCTTGCCTCCTTCAAAATCAGCCCATCGAAGGGTGCGTTTGGATTTTGCGAGAGAGCATATCCATTGGGAAGAGGCGGATTGGGAAAGAGTTCTCTTCACAGATGAGTCTAGATTCTGCCTCTACAATTGTGATCGACGTTCCCTTGTCTACAGAGGTCCACATGAAAGATATGCTCAGTGCAATTTCCAGAATACTACTGGTTTCGGGGGAGGATCGATTATGGTATGGGGTTGAATATCTTTGACTGCTCGCACAGACTTAGTGGTCGTTGATAATGGAGCTATGAATGCTGATAAGTATATAAGGAACATTCTTGAAGAGCATGTAGTGCCGTTTGCCCCATACATTGGAGAAAATTTCATTTTTATGGACGATAATGTCAGACCCCATCGTGCGCGCATCGTTCAGGAGTACCTTGAAGAGGTTGAAGTCTCTCGAATGGAATGGCCAGCAAGAAGTCCAGATCTCAATCCGATTGAGCAGGTTTGGGACAACCTCAATAGAAGGCTGAGAAGTTCAGAAAATCATCCAGCTACTCTTAATGACTTAGGAATCCAACTCGGAGAAATCTGGGAAGGATTAGATCAGAACATTTTAAGATCACTAATTTTGAGTATGAACCGTCGTTGCCGAACTGTAATTAACGCAAGGGGTGGAAATACCAAGTATTAAATCACTTATCAGCATTTCAGTATTTTGAAAATTGTTAATTTCTCTTCTTTCACATAAGATTCGGTGAAATCCTGAATTTTTCTTCCATTTAATGTGTCTTGTTTCGTTCAAAACCTTCCTGAGAGAACATAAAAAATAAGTTATAAAGTCAATGTAGAGTTAACTTTCATTAAAATTGAGATTTTCAGAATGTGCGTTAATTTTTTTGCGCAGTGTATAAACAAACTTACGAAGAAAATTTTACCCAATCATATAATCACAACTTTTAGTATTGGGAACTCGCAAAGAGTGTAGAAGAAGTAATTAGAGAAGGAATATTTATCAGAGCACTGCAATCTGGAACTTCTTTAACCTTTTATATGATTTCAAAATAATTATCACTGGTCTGATACTCCTGAGAGTAAGATTGATAGATTGATTGTCCCCATAAAACAATTTTTCGAGCAAATAAACATTTTCAATATCTACATGAACAAAGCTAAATTCCCATTGTTTGACCACCGGCACTAACCTCAAAAAATATTTGACAGACATTGGATTCCCTAATGAGAGTGTTTCATTTCAAAATAATGGTTCTTCTAATTTTTTTGAGTTCCTCTGGATAATGAAAGGCGAAAGATGAATTTGAGCTATAATTTCACTTGCAAAATAGTAACACTTAGCAAACTCACCTAATCTTCCATGCTCTCCAGAACCCCAAGAATATACCCCATTATCTTTAGTGAGTGCCATAAAATTATTTCCTTCTAAATGAGAAGCAATTTTGATAACTTCTTTGTCTTTAAATGCTGTAAATATGAAATTTAAAAAATGATATCACTTTGAGCAAATAAATTAATTACCATCATATAAAAGAGGACACACTGTCTCGCAGTTATAAAATACTCTATAAAGATTGCCTGTGGAAGTCAAAATCAAAATGGTGCTTTCCGAGCAGCATATCTGTTTAACATTCAATTCTGAAATCCAATCTAGAAGCACAGGACCATTGCCATTCAACCAAGAACTCAAGCCCCATCCCCAAAACTTTTGGGCGTTATTAGATGACTGAAAAAAAATGCTACATCTCCGTTATATTTTCTTTTGAATGCTTTACCTTGTTGAATGAAAAAGGAACAATGTGTGGTGATGCAAGCCTGTCTAAGTACGCTAAAAGATATACAGCAGCTTGTCTCAAATCGATCTCAATAGAATCGTCATCTGGGAGGGAAACAAGGTCCAAAAAAATTTTAGTACAACTGGGAGGGTCTTCTGATTCTGGGGTGGAGTTATTGGATGGTTCAATGTCCACGAATTTTTTCAGGAACGGTAGCAATGGTGCACTAGCTACCTCAGATGTTGTCCTGAAAAATTTAACCCTGTTTATTTACCTGGAACTTTCATCAAAAGAGCGAAATTGTCAATTCTATTGTTGGTCAGGTGGAAAACTACTAAACAAATATGGTGCTGTATTATACAGGGTGGCCATTTGAAAACGAAACAGACGAAATTACAGACGAAATAAATTTTTTCGATAGAAATGCTCGGACAGGTCGATTTCTGTTTCGAGGGGGACAACTTAAGATGTAGGTTACGGACGCATAGCGCTTCAACCCTTGCTGCTACAACCCCCACCCCCCATTTTTGAATAGGGAAGATGGGGTGAGTGATACCTCAATTCAAAGGTATTTTTATACTGATTTCAGCACAGTAATTGTTTTTTAATTTTATGCATTAGTTCTCGAAATATTCATGCGTTAGTTAATTTTATCACTTAAATTAATTTTTTGCGAATAATTGACATTTCGTGCTTCCGAAACACCAAAATTTCCGTACTTGTATTTGAAATTGCAAAACATCTACCACTGGGCAAATGAAGTCATACTGTACGTGTTAATGCTACTAGGGTCAGATGTTCGACTAGCTGTTTTATTCACTGAAATCATTCTCCAAGCTACTTTTAATAAATGCTTCGTAAATATTATGTTTTCGTTGTCTTCCGATATCGCTACTCCAGAGTATGCCATTCAGACATCCAATGGTTCTTCTGGCCTGTGTTATCCTCTTTTGTATTTCTTTATCATCTTTGCCAGACGTGTCGAATTTCACTCCGAGATAGGTGTATACGCTGCAACATGCAACTTCTTCTCCGTCTAATTGGATGTTAGATTGCTCTGCTCCTATAGGGAGATATTTCGTTTTCTGTGTGTTTAGTTCCAGTCCCCAGTTCTTATATTCTTCTTGCAGTTTTCTCGCCATATATTGTAAGTCGTCTTTATCGTTGGCTATGACAACTTGGTCATCAGCAAATTGTAGGGTGTACAAGTAGGTTTCTCCGATATCGATGCCCATTCCGCCACATTTCCTCTTCCATTGGAATAAAGCTCGCGCAACATAGATCTTGAATAATGTGGAAATCTTTGATCCAGATATTCTCGAACTGGTAAGGCGTAGTGTGGAGGAGCTCCATCCTGCTGAAACACAATCTGATCTTCCACATAATTTCCAGCATTGTTTTCAATAATTTCCGTCAATATTGGATCAATGTGATTTTCCAATAAGTCCAAATACATATCTCCAGTAAGATTACCAGGTAAAAAGAACGGGCCGACAATGTTGTCACCAAATATTCCAGCCCAAACATTGAGTTTTTGTGGTTGTTGAGTATAAACCTCGTGGAACAATCTCGGATTAGCATCGGCCCAATAACGACAATTGTGTCGATTTACTGTGCCGTTTAGAAAGAACGAACACTCATCGGAGAAACAAACATTGTACAGATAATTGGGATTAGCAGTTACTCGTTCACTCATTGTATCACAAAATTCAACACGACGGTCAAAATCATCTTCGTTTAGTGCGTGTGAAAGATGGATTTTGTAAGGATGGAATTTATGATGCTTCAAAATATTTGCAATTCGACTTCGTGTAAAACCAGATTCATTTGCTAGCTGCCTCGTACTCGTCATTGGATTCAGAGCAATCTGTCGCTGTCCAAGAACAGCTACTTCAGCTGCTTAATTTCTTTCCATGTTTCGTTTTTTATTAGCCACGGACCCGGTTTCTTGAAACTTTGACACTAATTCCAAAACATACTTCCTATTAACATGTTTATCTAAATGTGGTTGATTGAAGAATTCTGCGGTTCTATTCGCACATTGATTGTTTGCAAAAAAAAGTGAAATTATTTCCACCCGCTCTGCAATTGAATAAACCATGTCGAACAATGAATTAGAACACATACAAGTCTCGATTCAAAACTAAGAATAATTCACATGTCAAAGAACCAGTAAGCCAACTTAATGATCTGTTCGTAATAAATAAAAAATTTTCGATTCTCATTTTTTTGAAAAAGATATGAATTCAATAATCAACAAAATGAAAACATTATTGAAGCCAACTGAGAAAACACTTCATAATTAAGTCGGAAATCGTTTCACGAATTGGGACTGGAATATTTCTGTGGCATCATTAATGATTTGATTTTCTTACCTGGTAATCTGATTAGAGATATGTACGTATTTGGACTTTTTGGAGATTTCTATCGATCAAGTGTTAACGCATGTTATTGGAAATACTGCAAATTATATCGAAGATAATTTAGATTGAGTTTCAGCAAGATTGAGCTCCTTCGCAATATGCTTTGTTTGTTCGACATCTTGATTAAAGATTTCTATGTCAGTGGATTGCAGGAAGGAAGCCACAGTCATGGTTGTTTTGAAGCTCAAAATGTCGATTTTTCACAAAAAAACACTACAAGTGCCATGAAAACACCACTTCATTTTCAAATACTTAGTAAAGAATATTTCGAGAACTAATGCATAAAATGAAAAAACAATTACTGTGCTGAAATCAGTATGAAAATACCTTTCAAATGAGGTATCACTCACCCCATCTTCCCTATTCAAAAATTGGGGGTGAGGGTTGTAGTAGCAAGGGTTGAAGCGCTATGCGTCCGTAACCTACATCTTAAGTTGTCCCCCTCGAAACAGAAATCGACCTGTCCGAGCATTTCTATCGAAAAAATTTATTTCGTCTGTTTCGTTTTCAAATGGCCACCTTGTATTATTTCAAGGGCGTTACTTACCTATTGTCAGTCAAATTTGCTCTTTTATTCCACAAATTCAACAATAAAAGAATAACTTCGAGAAAAGAACTCAATTTTCCTCTTTGTAATGCCATTTCTAAGAGCAAAAGCAAAGAAGTGTGTTGATCCTCCTTGGGGATATTACAGATTTGTCTGGAACTATTCAATTCCCTAACAAAATAAACAATTAATAAAATTGATCCAAGCTGAATTTCCTTGGATACTATACCCAGTTATAACCTGTTTCAAGAATTTCGTTGACCTTTCAACAACTTCCAACCAAACTGGTGAAACTGTTTTCTCATCAAATAAAGTCGCTGCTGGTAATAATTGTAAAGCTTCAAGGGATTCTGTTAAAAGTTCACTACATAGATCTACATCTTCTCCTAGAAACAAACTATTGAGTAGATACATAATTCAGAATAAAAATGTATATACCTAATCTCCAAGCTCTCCTCAAAAATGCAAAGGAAAAATTGAGGGCAGCTCTAGAACCAACCCTCGCAAGGCTGGTCACTGGATTTTGAGAAGAGGAATCCTTTATTCTAGTTTTTACTATTGGCGTTTCTACTACATCAAGCTTATCAGTAGCAGATTCAGTATAACTAGTTTGTTGGGGTAATCGATTTAAAGATATAAAAAATCTCTTGAAGAGTATCAGACGGCATTGTAGTCTCCTGATCGATAGTGTTGAATTAAAGGCCTCATAGCAAATATTCTTTACCTCTTGATTGAGACTCTCCATACATTCATCCAGTTGCTTTATAGCTGAAAATAATAAGAAAATAATACCTAGAATAGTGTTGGATGGTTCAGGATTTTACTTGGTTGTGGACCCCAAGACCATCTACTCAAATATGCATCAACTGGAGGTAATGGATGTCTTTCCTTCAACTGATTTTTCCTTTCAGCTTCCTCTGCATCCAGCTTTTGACATGGTTGGCAATTGCATCCATTACTGGGGCCACAAATTCCATCACAGCAAGCACAAGTTAGAACCTATAAGGAAAACGTTTTCCAGCAGATCTATCGAGTTAACCTTAACGAATACATACTTTCTGGCCACAATAAAACTTCCCCAATTCACCTTTCTTAGCTACAACCCCTGCACAATTCACAAATTCATCGGAAAAAGGTCCAGTTAGTTCTCCATCTAATACCAATTCATTCCAGTCATTTATTAAATTTTCTTGACAGCTAAAGAGCGATGGAATATCAAGTTTTAACCATTTCAAATCTAATCGTTGTTGGGGCTTCAAAAACGTTTCTTTATGAAACATTTTCACTTTCTAATCGACTTGACAAATACTAGAATCTGAACCCTTCATGTTTATCTTTTTTCATTTCTTCCAATTAATAAACAAACTGCCTGACAGGTCTCAGAAATTCTGACATTTCTGCTGAGACTTCTCAGATTTAAGTTAGGTTAAGCTCAATTTCTCTGAGACTTTCAGGAGATGCTAGATTTTAGATCAGATGTGATTTTTATTAAAGTGATAAATAATTTTCAGATGAAGCAGATAGTCACATATTTTTGATGTAGATCGAAAATAAAATTTCAATTCAAAAAGTGACTCGGTTAGTCGGTTCTGTAACAGACATTTTGGTTTATTGAACTACTATAATAGAGCATTTACTCCGGTTTGCGTAGAGTTGATGCTCTTTGCTACTAATCAACTCAAAACAAACAAATTTTGACGTTCGTTATCGATTTTGTTTTGTTGCCTAACCTTAAACCTATTTCATTCAATTTAAATTGAATTGAGTATACCCTGATAATGTAGTCTTATTTTGTACGCGTTTCGTGAATGCGGCAATATATTTCTGAGCGAACATTATGATCGAATCATATACGGAAATATTTTTAGCTACATGTGTTTTAATTTTACCTTTATTGTATAAAACAAGTCATGTCTTTAGGTATTACTTGAAATACATCACTTACATTTCTCATTGCATGTTCGTTGCCTTATGTTTGATGCCGTTTCTTTGTTGTAGACCAAAAAATGTTAAAAATCTAGTGTAAGTATTTTTTATCGACTTTGTGGAACATCTGCTTATTTATTTTTTTAGCGTAGCATCTCGTTTGTGCGGTCCCATCAGTTCATTATTAGGAATTAAGTACGAAATCAGAAATACTCAGGACATTTCAAAAGATGAATCTTTTATTATCGTCTCAAATCACCAAAGCATGTTGGATATTCTTGGTGAGTATAGAAATAATTTCAATTAAAAAAAATATATATAGAGACGGCAAATTTTAATTCACGGAATATTTTTTTTAATATAATTCTGTCATCAACAATTCTATTCTACAAATGATGAAAAAGAATCTGGAATGAAAATCATCTACAATTTAGAAAGAGGACCTCAAAATTAAAAAAATTATCACACTTGATGTTAAAAGGTATGATAATTTTTAATGCAAATTTATTGCTTTAAGTGAAAAATAAAAAAAATAAAGAAAACTTAAATTCAATACTTAAATGTATACATAAATTTTTGTAATTTCTCCGGCATTTTCACTTTCAAAAATGGTCCGAAAATTTTCTAGTTTTGAAAAGTTGTTTCAGATTAAATATTTCATATTTATTTACATAAGTTGTTTTGAAATACCATAAAACAAATACAAGAATGAAATCTAAAATTTCAGAAGGATAAGAAGGTAGAACCTTCAATTATCCTAAAAATTCGATCTTATGAATTTCAGTAAGTTTCAGTGATTCCTACTGATGGCTATGAAGAAAAATTCAAAAAAGCATTAACCTGGAGTAAGGATCTTTTATTGTGCGGTTTTTCGAATTCGTAGATAATGCGATCTCCCATCTGCTTGGCTTCCAGATAAAAACAATTTCCCGATCTTCTAATGTCACGATGATTATACGATTTTTCGGGTGACTCGTTTTAAAAATTTCAATATTGGTCAAAATGCGCAAAAACATGAGCGTGAATCAAATCAACTCCGTTTCTTGAAATATTTCTCGAATCACCGAAAGAAACTATAAATAAATAACTAAACTGATTGATTATCAATCACACATCGAATAGGGAGATTTTGACTAAAAGTTCCGTTAAAAATATTTTACCGCTTTATTGGTTCGGTGCTCACCAAAAAAGCAACAAAATATTTGGTACAATTTTAAATTAATGCCTTGGTGTATTCTTTCTTGATTAATTACCAAATTATGTCTACTGAAACCCTAATCCTGGTATGGATTACTTCAACAGTTTAATATAAACCTCGCTAGTAGATCGATAAAATAGCAGGCATTTACGAACGCTCACTAGATAATTCATGAGGATTAAAATACTACGTGAGGGATGCATTAATGATGTTCTTGGAGATGATCGATCTTTACGATACGGGATTTTTGTGACCAAAATATCATGAAAATTTTACATTCTAAACTTCATGGTATTTATAGAACTTATTTACATTCATTATACAGGGTGGAAACGTTCCTATAACCTCTCAATGGCCTCTATGAGAGATGCCAAATGATAACATTTTTTCAGGTTCTCAATTTGTCGACAACTGATTTTTTTTTATTTTTGCTCAAGCAGAATTTTTGGGCCGACTTTTTTTGCGTTTGATTCAGTTTTGCTGGTGGTTCCATTCCAGAATGGAATATTTTGAATTTTGATAATCGATGATTTTAATTCTCCACCATTTTTATTATAAAATTGAGAAGGCCTCCTTAGAAGATGGCAACAAGAATGACAACGTCTGATTTGGTATTCTATGCATCTACACTGCGCAAAAAAATTAACGCACATTCTGAAAATCTCAATTTTAATGAAAGTTAACTCTACATTGACTTTATAACTTATTTTGAATGTTCTCTCGGGAAGGTTTTGAACGAAACAAGACACATTAAATGGAAGAAAAATTCAGGATTTCACCGTATCTTATGTGAAAGAAGAAGAGAAATGAACAATTTTCAAAATACTGAAATGCTGATAAGTGATTTAATACTTGGTATTTCCACCCCTTGCGTTAATTACAGCTCGGCAACGACGGTTCATACTCAAAATGAGTGATCTTAAAATGTTCGGATCTAATCCTTCCCAGATTTCTCCGAGTTGGATTCCTAAGTCATTAAGAGTAGCTGGATGATTTTCTGAACTTCTCAGCCTTCTATTGAGGTTGTCCCAAACCTGCTCAATCGGATTGAGATCTGGACTTCTTGCTGGCCCTTCCATTCGAGACTTCAACCTCTTCAAGGTACTCCTGAACGATGCGCGCATGATGGGGTCTGGCATTATCGTCCATAAAAATGAAATTTTCACCAATGTATGGGGCAAATGGCACTACATGCTCTTCAAGAATGTTTCTTATATACTTATCAGCATTCATAGCTCCATTATCAACGACCACTAGGTCTGTGCGAGCAGTCAAAGATATTCCACCCCATACCATAATCGATCCTCCCCCGAAACCAGTAGTAGGACGTCTGTATACAAGGGAACGTCGATCACAATGGTAGAGGCAGAATCTAGACTCATCTGTGAAGAGAACTCTTTCCCAATCGGCCTCTTCCCAATGGATATGCTCTCTCGCAAAATCCAAACGCGCCCTTCGATGGGCTGGGGTAAGAGCTGGGCCTCTTGCCGCGACACGAGGCCTTAAATCATATTCTCTGAGGCGATTTCTTATTGTCTGAGTGCTAATTTGCACCTCATGAGTTTGCTCAGGCTGATTTTGAAGAAGGCGAGCGGTTGCAAACCGTTGTCTCAACGAAGAAACTCTCAAGTAACGTTCTTGAATGGCAGTTGTTACCCGTAGTCCTGGTCTTCGGACATTCATACCTGTCTCCCTGAATCGCTGCAACATTCTGGACACACTTGTATGGGAAACTCCAAACCTTTCTGCAATTCTTATGTATGTCTACCCTTCTTCTCGCAAAACTGCCGCTTGGGCACATTCCTCTTGGGTCAAATTGCGTGTTTCGCGTTGCATAGCGATCGAGTGTAGAAAATCAAACGAAAGAAAAACTATTGATTACTAGAATTGATCGAGAACAACTGATTTTAGAATGGAGCCAATACATTAAAAATCTGATAATATCATCTCTTTTTATTCCTGCTGGGAGAAAACATCTGTATTGAAGAAAAACGTTGAAAGTGGATAACATATGCATGCATCATTCTGATAAAAATAATTATCATTGAGAACACCTTCAGTTGTAAATAAATTTGAGATTTCCATAATGTGCGTTAATTTTTTTGCGCAGTGTATGATTTGACGTTCTATTTGTCAATAATGATAATATGGATTATTCATGAGGGAAATGAAATATTTTAACATTAGTTCAAGTTTCTCATCACAAAAATGCACCTGTACATTTAATTCCTCAAAAACCTATCTCATATACTGATTTATGCGATATGTTATCACTTTTTCAATCTGAAAAACAAATAAGATAAACCTGTTTTCGAGAAAAATGCAATTTTCCACTTTTTTTCATATTATATCACAAAAAAATTAGCTTGGAAGATATGGTTAAAATCTAGACAGCTACCACTCGATAGTTTTTATCACATTATTATGCCTATATATACTATTTCCCTAAGAGCAAAATCATGCAAAAAATATTTTTATAGTTTAAATTTATAGATCTTTTACGGATGAATTATTCCCAGAATGGCATTAAAGCCAACTTGAGTAATTTATTACTACTCACAACGGAAAGCACCTTTATTTTATTCCTTTACTTGAAGAGCAATTTTGTATTGAAGAAACCGTTTATGACAAAGTTAAAATATAAACAATTCAAATTTTCATCGACTTGTAAACATATTAATGTATGAAAATTCCAATGAATCAACTTTTTACTGAAAGGTCACTTCAGTCATTCCAACAATTAAGAAATGTAATCCTGAACAAAACTCTGTAGATTGATTGACCTGGTTAGTCAAATTTAACAGTCCCAATACTTCAAATTTCGATAATCGACTCCTGATTTCAATCAGTATAGATATAAATACATATCTTAAGAACAAAATTCCATTCATTTCGGAATACAATTAGTGTTTACTTATAAAATTCTCGAAAATCGATAATGAGTCGAGTCAATGTTTCTCCTTTGGCTATAAATATCTAAAAGTTCTTGCAGTGTTGCACCTTCAATAATTAGATTAGATATAACCTTAGACTATACTGTATAGTCTAAGGATAATTCTTGAAACAAGGATATAACCATGCTGTCTGATGCATTATCATACGAAAGATATTATTGATTGCTGAGATGTTTTCATGTATGAGAGTCCATGGAAACCCAGGTTCAAAATCTTTTAGTTTTCAAAATTCCGAAGAGTCCTCAAATTTTTTGTTGTTAATATATCAAAAACGTTTTGAGATAAATATTCAAACCAAATTTTGGCCACGATGAGATAGCATGTAAGCTGATACTTATTCAAATTCTAGAGAATAAAGATGATTTACAATCTGTCCATGCGATTATATTGTTAAATAAAATTATTATTCTGTACCCGTTTTCAAGATAAAAAATAATTTTCAATCACATATTTGACCTATTGGTTGCTTGCTATAACCTGAGGTTAGGATCTTTTGCGAGCTTGATCAAATTCGTAGCTATGGCGTTCAACCCTTTTGGTACTGAATCCGTCCAACGCTACTTGGATTCTAGATGAAAACCAGTTCCCGATATTCTCATTTTATCCATTTCCAGGAATGTTCAAATTGTGGCCTATTATGGGGAAATGCACTGTTATATCGAGGAAGGAAGTCTTCTACGTATGGCCTTTTGGATTAGGGGCGTGGCTAGCTGGTCTGATTTTCATACCTAGAACTAACGCCGAGAAATCCAAAAAGATCATGTCAGAAGCCTGTGAGAGTATTAAACGCAATAAGGTGAGTAAAAAGTCTATTCTAATTCGTTGTGTAAGTATACTCCATTCACTCTTATTATAAAGTATCCCGGTTGGCCATGATATTTTGACACATTTTCCTGTCAGACAACTACGCAACGTTGGACAGAATACATATAGTCTGTTACTTTGTCCGTTCGAAAAAAGAATATTAAGTACTTACTCGAATAAGGATAAACAATATATCATATCATAACCCGACAGAAAAACTTCTAAACGAACAGACGGACCTATGGAATTCCTCACTTTTCAAAATTCTCAAGAGATAAAAGCATACCCTTTTGCACAATTTGTTGTACTCCAGTATGAAAATTGGAAGCGTCTCTGAGAATCATTTCGACATAGACGATATTTCACGCGAGTGCCAACCTTCATCAGTTTTAATTAAAAAACTTCATAAACCTAAATCTTATAGAGGCCAACCGGGATACTTTATAAAGAAAGTAAATGGAGTTTAAATGGAAATATTTTCATGTGGATGAAAAATAAACTGCTCCACATGAGTTAGGAATATTCACTCAAATTGCCAAAAAATATAGTTAAAATAAGATTTTTGTGATGAAAATTCATATTAATATGATTTCAAGTTGCAAATTAATTTTGGCCTGTAGGTCTGCAGCGTATACAGGGTGGTTAAGCAAAATCGAGTAAAATAACGAAATTTTATTCCCAGAGAATTCAAGCATTTTGAGACTATCGATACAAGGTATGGCCTCCACGGGCATCAATAACAGTTTGACATCTTCTTTGCATAGGTACTACACACGAGGTTGTTGAACATTTCTTGAGGAATTTGGTTCCATAAACGGGGCAGAAGCTCTCTCAGATCATTCTGCCTCTGGGGTAGGTTGATGATTATCTAATCTTCTTTGGAGCATATCCCATGCATGTTCTAAGCAATTCAAATCTGGTGAGTGCGGAGGTAATGGTAAATGTGGAATACCAAGCTCCTCGCGCGCATTCTCAACTATGGCTGCACGGTGCGGTATAGCATTATCGTCTAGAAATTGAAAAGTTTCACCAAAAGCAGCGTGAAAATTTGGCACAACATTGTCAATGAAATGCTCCCTATAGTGTAAGGCGGTCATATTCCCAGGACAAATGTGTAGATCTGTGCGCCCGTTGAAACATATCCCGGCCCATACCATAACACTATACTCCCTCGGAATGGATGGACTTCTTGGACATAGGCGACGATTACGGGGACGTCTAGAACCTAGATTCACCTCTCTCAAACGTCGTCTGATGGTTTCGATGGAAACTTGGACCCCATCTGCATTTTGAAGAGTATTCCGTAGCATTCTACACGTAGATGTAGGGTTTCTTCTCGCCGAAACGGTGATGAAACGATCCTGAGCAGGTGTTGTTTTTCGTCGCCCACCAAGCCTTGGTCTTTCCAACACGGAACCTGTCTCCCTGAACATATTCCAAAGTCGAGATATCACACTTTGGCTGACTTGAAGCCTTTCCGCTACAACAACCTGAGTTGGACCACCCTGTAGCATGTCCATAGCCCTATTAGCCTCAGCATTTGTTAATTTACGTCTGGGCATATTCAGAAAACTCGTTTCAAATCGAAGCCGTTGATAAACTGATTACATTTCAAAATAAAAACATTCAGGAAGCATATGCAAAGAACCAAACTTCAGAAAAAAGGCGACCAGATTGACGAAATGTCTTATACTGATTTTTATTGGATCGATTCAAGTTGTTATTGAGTTTTAAATGATTTTACAGCGATTTTCTCGAAAATTACATACTTTTAAAAACGATTGAATACGATATCCCTAAATCTTGTGGAGCAGTATATTTTAGGTTACACCACCTTGTAATATAACATTATCTTTGACGAAAAAGACCTTTCCAATTGAATGTATAGCAGTTCTACCTTGAAAATTCATCGAAAATTTTGTTTGTAGTTTTACATTATACAGGATAAAGCACGAGAAAAAATAATTATTTTTATTTTAAAGCATTAGGTACGGATACAATGAAACAATCTTGACCAATGTATGTAACGTACCTATTTGATTAGCATTCTTTACCTCACTTTGTTCCATTTCTCTCTCGGTTACGTTACGGCATTGAAACAAAAACGAATCAAATTCTTCTGTTTTGGGAGCTTGACTCCGTCTTAATTGAGTATTCTTGCCGCGTTCTCTTGTCCATTTTATGGAAATCTTCATTTTCGAGTAGATTTCGGAATATCCAATGTGTGTGAAAACTTAGAATTGCGGATAATTTCTCGAAATCGTACAAAGAGAAAGGTTCTTATGTATGAGTACACGAGAATGGACGTGTTATACTGGGTAATACACTTTTTGTAGTGGTAAATGTTCTACATAGTTCAGCCCACATGAATTTTAAAACTATGCAGGATTCGGACCTCAAACAAGCCCTGAAAATTTGGGCCTTTTCATTCGAATGTTCTTGTGTTTACGGCCGGACAGACATAATTGGATTGGACCACGAATTCCTCAGCAGTGAGTCCAACCCTTAGACTATAGAAAAGTCTTTCTATGGTCTAAGATCCAAAACCTAATAATTTTCTGTTCGAAATTCTACAAAAACCCGACATGTGTTGCTAACTCATTAAGAATAATTGATGAAGAATTTTTTCAGGGCGTTCAATTTGAAAATGAATTGCGTTAATATAATATAACTCATCGAATTTAGTCTTCTTCGTGAGAATAAAAGTCAGGTAAACAATAAGCATGGACCATCATAAATAAATTTTTTTTGGAATTTTTGTTTCAGAATTTTTCCCATTATGAAAATCAGATCATGAACTTGAATCATCAAGCTAATTTCCCATCATTTATTTTCACAGTAAATTTTCTATGAAATATTGCTAAACAATACATATCCTGAATACCATAATATTACAACAAGGCTCCCATATTTTTTTTCATGTTTTTTCCTTTACATATTATTGAATTCACGGTATTCACAATCTCATTAATTACTCTCTTCTTTTGTCTCACGTTGAATAATCATCAGTAATTATATTGAAAAAAGAATGGCTCTTCTTCCCATTGTAAAGTGTAGGATTTTGAAGATCTCGTTAATTTAGGAATAAAAAATTGGGTTCAAAATTATGTTTTCTGTTTGACTTCATCCTGTAGGCATTGTTCCTTAAACAATGAATAGTTTTTCTTTCGCTTCTTCAATTTTTCGTTCTCATCACTTCAAAATAATGTGTGATTAGTATCTAGTACCAAATCTTCATTAATTGAAAATAAAAAAATATATGTCAGGTGTGGGGTTCGAACCCACGCTCCCTTTCGAGAACCAGAGCTTAAATCTGGCGCCTTAGACCGCTCGGCCAACCTGACTGTGTATTTATAACTAAATTTGAGTATTTCGCAATACCGCACTGAGAGGATTATGTGGCACTGATGATAGCTAACAAGCCAGAAACCGGTTTGTAATTATCCTGCTGTGGTGGTGACACCAGTGGTGAACCAAAGAGGACTTCGAACAATTGATCTCTGCTAGTCCATTATTTCCCTCAAAGGATAGGTATTTTTTTTTATTTTGGTATTCTACTGTTGCTCAAAAAGAAACACCCTGTTTCAACCGATTTATCTTCTTTATAACGAAAAATATTCAACTTATTTGAATTATTATACCTTTATTATAGTTTAATCGGTAATTTCAGAGTTGAAAGTACCCTATTATCAATAAACGGTTTTTTTGTGTCTTTAGTCAGCTGATTACTCGACTATAACTGCAATTATTTGAAAGAAATCAATAGAACTATAAACAAAAGAATAATATCATGGAACGAAGATATGGAAAGAAATTATTCATTTCTTTTTGTCTGGACAATCTTATCGCAGAAGCATTGGATTTTCGATTGCAATCATTTTTAACAAAATGTTATTGTTTTACCTTTTTATATATATGAATGCGAAGGTTTCAATTCACTATTCTTGAATTGAACAATGATTTTTTCAGTGAAATTATTCACCGAATTCATGAATGTTATTATTACAATGCTTTTACAGACGAAACTTTGGATCTATCCTGAAGGTAAACGATACTCAGATGGACAATTGCATCCATTCAAAAAAGGTGCCTTTCACTTAGCAATAAATGCACAATTACCTATTCTACCTGTTGTGTTTAATCAATACTCTTTTATGGACCACAAGAAGAAAAGTTTCGACCAAGGTAAGCTTCGATACAGATTAAATAATCTATTTTTGTGGAGACTAGTTTATTCTTCACAAAATTAGATTGTTGTAGTTATTCATTGTTAAGAGTTTCTTCACCATGAATTTCAAACGATGAATACTTTTTGATTCAAGGAACTGTTATAATAACTGTACTGCCACCTATATCAACTACCGGAATGACTCTGGATGACTTGGATAGATTGCGGGAAGAAACGTATCAGAAAATGAGCACTACCTTTCATGAAGTGAATAAAGAATGCAAAAGTTCGACAGGTTTTTAAGTTTGTATATAATATTTTGTGATATTGTACAACTGTTTTCGATGAGATTGTAATTTGTCTCTTATAGAATTATCTTTGAACTTTTATCAAATATCTAGTTTTCGTTTTTACGTTGAATATTCTCATTTATTCACTTAGGTATTTAATCCAATCGATTTCAATGCAATAAGTGCAATCATACAACACCAAAATTGAAGTTTGTAATTGGGTTCCTTTTTTGTATTGGACATACCAAAGATTAGTTTAACTCTGTTCAGATAACCAAATGAAATGTGTTGTGTCTAGTCTATAATAGTCATATTTGTCAGTAGCCATTGTATTTTTGGATGTCTTTTCTCACATAATACACATTACCTTTGATTGTTGGTATTGTGCACTCAAAATATCAATTTCAGAATTTAAATTGTCCAGTATGAATTTTAAACTGGTTGGGAGTTATGTAACATAAGTATATATTTTGATACATATTCACACTTTTTGAATGTAATAAATTTTTATGGAACACTGGCGAAACATTATTGCTTCCTCTTAATCAACATGTAGTATATTAGTTGTCCTTTATACAAGATTTGAAAGGTATGCTATTCATCTGAGGTCTTTATCATACTCAGAATTTAATCAAAAGTTTCTCTAGATGTTGAATTCAATTACCGAGATAACAAAGGAAAGGAAATAATACAACAGAACATGCTTGGCACTAATTTAATAACAAAAATTAAACACTGATTTCAAATATAACATAAGTTTTTGCAGTATCATTCAAAAGTAAACACAATCTATCTACTTCAGAATGTAGGGGGCTCAGAATTATTAATTATGAATAATGTTTTTATTTTGAACTCACAACAAATGCTTAGAGAAAAATGAATACAATTTTCTTATGTTTATGTAATTGTTTCACATATCCAATGAATTCTTCTTATTTTGACCTTCAGTCCATGCTTTAGCAATGCTTCTCTTCATTTCATCATCACCCTCATCATACCTACAAAGGAAAATGCGTAATGATTGGATTTCAAGATGAAGAAGCGTGCACTTACATTTTCTTCATTAAAGTCATGAGGGAATCACTGGGATCATTAGATTTATCCACATCATATTTCTTAGCCTTAGCATCACTAACTTTTTTTTCAATCTCAGTAACATGTGACCAGTTCGTAGAATCCACCTTAAATGCATTTATGACCACCATATCTGAAATTAAAATTATTTGTCTAAATCACAGCAACAACGCATATGAAATATATTACCTGTCTTCACTTTCCAAGTACTATTGACTGGGTCGATTGCATACAAGAGGTTGTTTATTGTGAATAAATAATCCTTGTTATTCAGGTCTTTTATGTTTAATTCGAGAGATTTAGGGGTGAAATTGCATACAACATTTTCCGAAGGAATGTTTTGAACTCCTTCAATGGTTACAAAAAATTTCACATATTTCGTAGACTGATCCCAAGCTGAAATAAAATAGTGAAAAAAATTCATGGATACTTCATATCAGCAAGCCCAAGTCCATTTAAATGCGTAAATGTTTCAAAATTTACCATAATTATTAAGTTTCACTTGATATCTTCTATTTGTTTGTACAATGGTGTTACTGGAGGTGGTAGATTGTTGATTTTTTAATGATTCTTCAAGTTTAACATGTTCTGACACCAGTTTCCTCAATTCTATACTCAAAACATCTTTTACCCTCTGTCTACCGGCTTGTTTGAGAAGTAATTCCAATTCAGAAATATCTTTCTTTAGCTAAAAGAATGATGGTTATTTTTGTTGTCCATTGAAATTCTGATTAACACATACTTCTAGGACTTTTTGCTCCATTATTATACAATAATTGAATTGCTAGATGTTCGCAGTTATTATTCGAAGCTCAACTTACTCAACTCCTTTTCAAAAATCGCTATTTCAAAGAAAACAAGATGATATTGACTTTATGAATGAAAATGGAGATGGAATTTTCTTTCAAATTGGTACGAAATGAACTATGAAAGAAGAATTTTTAGAACTACTAAAGGAGAATTCTGCGGTTTGACAGAAACGCGAATAAGGTTATCCTTTGAGGTTATCTCAGATCAGTACTCAGAATCAGAAAACAATTTTTCACAACTGAAATTACACAGAAGTGAAGAATATAAAAAAAAACTCAATTTTATATAAGATTCATTATGGCGAGCTTGAATGGAACTATCCGTAGGTTGGCCAGTAAAAGAGTTAGATTATTTTCTACTGATAAGAACTACCACAGCAATCCCGAAGAAGATTCAAAACTTCCAAGTATGTTATTGCAACTAGTTATTGGATAATATTTCATTCTTTGAAACTTGTAGTTTTTGAATATGGAACAAGTAAGAAAAGCTACAATAGAATATTTGTATGGGGTCATACAAAAACTGGTGCTCTTGGTATTCCATATATTCGTAGTACTGAAAATTTTGATGCAATTAAGGACTTTCGAAGACCTAAACGAATGGGATTTGGGGAAAAAAATGAGGTGACTGAAAGCTTTATTTCAACATTTTTTGAAGAAAACAAACTTTTCACTAATTGAAATGATACAGGGTTATATATTGACTCCAAATAGTTGATTTTTTAGGTGACACAAGTTGCATCTGGTTTCGGATTTTCATTATTCAGCATAAATAATAAAGATCCAGAAAAAATGTTATATGGAACAGGATTGAATACAGATTCACAAATAGGATATCACGATGTTAGACAAGGGAAACCTCTGGAAATATTATTCTATCCTAAACCTATTCACTTACCTTTTAAGGATACGACTCAATGTGAAATTAAAAAAATATCTGCGGGTAGAGCACATTCCTTAGTTTTAACACATGAAGGATTATTTCTTCTTGGAAATAATGCTTATGGCCAGTGTGGAAGACCTATCATTCAGGATGAGGACTATTCTAAAAGCAATTATATCCATCACATTGAAAATATTGATGGGAAGAAAATAGTGGATATTGAATGCGGTCAAGATCATAGGTAATGTAATATACCTTTCTCTATTGCAAAACTTACCGATTTTACTTTATTGTGCTTGTATAAACCAGAATTTCTTGGTCTTAGAATTGATTTCTAGTTTAGTTCTAACTGAAGATGGGTGTGTTTATTCTTGTGGCTGGGGAGCTGATGGTCAAACAGGACTTGGACATTATGAAATAATTCCGAAATTTTCAAAAGTAAACGGTGATATAAGTACAGAGAAGATTGTGAAATTAAATTCAAGATGTGACTTTGTGATGGCATTAAATGGTAATACATTTCAACATATCTTCGTACCATTTTTTATTCGATTCCTAAATTAATCTTTAGAAAAAGGAGATGTTTTCGGATGGGGTAATACAGAGTATGGACAAATGACATCGGCAAACAATGACCAACAAGTTAACTCGCCAACATACATGAAGATGTTGAAACCACTTGGACGGATCATTGATGTAGCGGCTGGAGGTTCTTCTTGCATGGTGTTGAACGGTAGGAATTTTTATACCGATTAAATTCTGTAACTGAGTTATTTTGGAGAATCCCGAAAATAACCTCCATAAATATTAATTTGAATTTTGTTAAAGGAAGTTCAAAAGCTTTCAGTTTGTGAAATATTTTGATTTATGTGAAATTTTGTAGGTATAATTGAATGATTTCGAATTATTCAGATACAGTAAACTGAAATATTGAATTACTGTCATTTCCATTTCAGAAGAACATCAAGTTTATTCTTGGGGCTTTGGCCTCCTGGGATTTGGACCAAATATTCAACAGTCCTTGAAACCAACTAAAATACCAGAAGTTTTATTCGGGTTGAACGATTTTCAACCAGATAATATTGTGAAGAAAATTTTCAGTGGGGTGAGTCATTCTGCTGTAATAACCTCAAATGGAGATTTATATTCTTGGGGTAGGAATAGAAATGGATGTTTGGGTCTAGGACATGAGAAAGATCAATATTTTCCCCTCAGGGTGAGTTCCTTCTACTCATTATAATGAAAATCTACATTGAATTGATCATATTTCAGGTTTGTTTGGGCGGTGTTGTTACAGACGTATCCTGTGGAATAGATCATAACATAGCTCTTTGTAAACCATTCGTTTGAATAAATAAGTTATGTATTACTTTTTTTAAAGTCGGTGTTATTCATTTGCGTTTCCTTTTCCCTAATTTCACAAGTTGATGAGTTACTGTGATAAACAAGGTAATCAAATTTGTTGTCCTCAAATTTGCACAATTGCAGTATAATGAAAATAAACTGGTTACTGGAAGTACTGACGTGAAGTCAGCAACAAACCCAGGGTTTCGAAAACTTCACGCTATGTTTGAGATCGCGGAATTAGATATAAATACGACTGAAATCTCTGAAGTATATGAATGAAAAAGATAAAATGGGTTTCCGAAACAAATCGTGCCATCAAAAGGTCAGGAAACTGTTTTACATGGAGATAGAAGCCTTGAGCGAGTTCAGTACTTAGATGGGTTAAGGGCGCAACAGCTGCTAACTTCAGGTTATTGCTTTCATAATTCAATTAGGTTGACAGGCACGCTATTCGAACAGAAAGAAAGCGATTTCGTGCAATCTCATTCATCTATACATTTTGGGCATAATCGTGTTGCTAGCTCAAAATAGCGGTTTCAGAAAATTTTCACCTTATATTATAACCTACAAAATGATGATGGGACGATTTTTCCCCTTACAGCCCAAAACCAAAATCCCTTGATCCGCCACCTGTTGACGTAGATTCTCGAAATATTGCAAAAATAATTAAAAATTCCCGAATGCGACTTGAGCGGAAGTCGTGTAATAATACTGGAAAAGTATCAATTTTTGAATTGATACAGAATTTCTCATTCAAAAAGGCAGACTCTTAATGAACAACAATAAATAAATGCCTGTACCATATAGTATAAGGATATAGTACTATGCCTGTACTGATTAACGAAGATAATTTCATCCAGAATTTGATATATTTGTATTGCAATCAAGGATTATTATTTGAAGGTCAACAACATTCCTCATTTTAAAAACTATCTATAGTTAATAATGGTTTCAAGGAAGTGCATAGTATTTGTATAAATAAAAGGTGTATCTACGAAAAATCGTGATAAATCTGATAAGTTTCTTTTATCAAATAAATACCCTACCTCCAGATAAATTCGCATGATCAATATCTCCTCAATTTAACGAGAATCTAATGTGATGAGAAAAGTTCATCTCTCATCTCATCAGTAGGCTTCAATACTTCAATTTATTGTTAGCATCTTTTGTGCTGATTCGTTATGGATAGTACTGCTTATATATGCATTATTTTAGTTTTACTCATATTATTTTTGTACTTAATAAGTTATAAGTTCAGATATTATTGCAAATTCGGTATATTCATTTTTATATGTACGGCTGTATCGATCATTTTATTGCCACTTGCTATATTCAGACCAAACAACCTCCACAATCTTGTGTAAGTTCCTAAATAAATTATAATCGACAATAATTGCTGAAGACAATGTTTTTAGTATTTTCTCCCGCGCGTGTTGGATAATTTCCCCTATTATTGGAATAGAGTGGGTAATAAAAGGCGAAGAATATCTTTCCAAGGATGAATCCTTTATTGTTATGGCCAATCACCAGAGTGCACTAGATGTCCTTGGTGAGTGAAAGAGTAACTTTGAATTTTTTGAAAAAATTTGAAACGTTATTCTGGCTAATAAGAATCTGGAGTGGGGACTGGAGTCAGAGATAAGGTGGGGTGAAAGCACTGGTACATTTCGAGAAAGGGCAGATAGTTTGTCTCTGGGGGTTTGAGCGCAAATTTTTCTTTTCGCCTTGTTGATAAATGAATAAAAATAACAATTTTTTATCTAACTTTCCTTTTGAAATAAAAACGTTTGGATATCTTCGTATAAGCTTAGTCTTTTGTATAAAGTAAAATATGAGGAAATGTCTTTGAAATTTTCCTCAGGAATGTTCTTCTTATGGCCTTCACTCAAAAAAGGGACTGCTGTCGGAAAAGAGGAACTGAGGTTTGCATGGCCCTTTGGTTTATTCCTTTGGCTGACAGGTGTTGTTTTCATCCCTCGCTCCAAAGGCAAGGAAGCTCAACAAATACTGAACAGAGAACTTCAAATAAGGAAAAAAGAGAAAGTATGTTTTTCAATTTTGTTTTAACTAGTTATCAAATTGACTTTTTCCACTGGAATTATTTACGACTTTGATCGACAATAAAAAAATTACAAAAAACAGAATTTTAGGCGAAATTATGGATATTTCCTGAAGGCACAAGGAGAAGTGATGGAAAAATTCATGAGTTCAAAAAAGGTGGTTTTCACATGGCTCTATCTGCACAGATACCACTGTTACCTATAGTTTTCAGTTACTATAATTTTTTGGATCATGAAAATAAACATTTTCATAGAGGTAAAGTATACACTATCTCACAATAAAAAGGGATTGAAGGCCTTTCTCACTCTCAGAAAAAAATATATCATTTGCATCAAGTAGGTCAATTC
This sequence comes from Adalia decempunctata, assembly GCA_951802165.1. NCBI lineage: Eukaryota > Metazoa > Arthropoda > Insecta > Coleoptera > Coccinellidae > Adalia > Adalia decempunctata. The sequence goes on from OX637701.1 coordinate 15,390,978, forward strand.
TGTTCTAGTGCAGGAATGTTTTTTATTCTGTATATATTTATCAAAGAATTATCTGATAATTCGTTTCAAAAATCAACATTGAAAATGAATAACCTCTTGATTAATCACAAACTTATAATACTTCACTCTCCCCTGTATATACAAAATAGTGCCAAATATACTTTTGTTGATAACATATTACAGGTAGAATTGTGCTTACTGTTTTACCCCCGATATATGTACAAGGAAAATCTCTAGACATGATGGACGATCTCATTACAGAAACTAGAGAAAAAATGATAAGGTGCTTCGAAGAAACAAGTAGGAAAACATTCAATGCAAATCTTTGCTGAGTTTAATTTGTAAACTATTTAATAAAATATATAAATAAAATATTGATGGAATAATATAGAAGTACAATATTTATTTAAAACATTAACAACACTCATTAGTTTGTAATACTAACAATTTCAATATATCCTACCCTGTCTCTTGGTATTAGTCTCAACTCTGAACCATGCTTCAGAAATATGTTACCTGGAATGAAAATGAATATGCAAAATTGGAGAGGATTTCATTATTCAACACTAATGATTAAAATGATGTTCCGATTACAAATAAATTCAAAACATTATATCACAAAATACAGTAAGTACTTACCAGCGGTTTGCTGAGGGTTGATACCTACTCCATCGTCGGTAATAATAGCAGAAGTTGCTGGGGGTACCTTGAATTCTTCAGCCGCAAATTTCAAGACAGCTGTGAAGGGAGTGTTTTCAGGAACACTCAATACTTTGAATGGTAATTTAGGATCAGATGTCAAAGTAATTTTAAATGTTACTTTGGAAGCCATTTCAAAATAATCAGTCAGCTAATAATATTTTATTACCAATTAAAAATATGTAGGAAACATATGTTTACTTTCTTGTGAAATTCTAGCCTTTCAAAATTCCATAGATTATTTCATTTCCTGTCAAAAACATAGTATCTCTATGGTCAAAGAACACAGAAAGGTACAGAACTACCAAAGAGGAACTACAGTCCATAGAACTTCATAGCACGAAAGGTACAGAACTACCAAAGAGGAACTACCGTCCATAGATTTAAACACAGAACAAAAATGTTATCTTCTAATCTTCTATGACGAGACCGCAGATATACCCTAACCCTACTTATCTTACAGACAAGCAGTTTGCAAAGTGAAGAGTTAGATTGGAATATTAATAATTGTGTTTATTCTTTCGCCGACGTTGAAATTAAGTTATTCAAACTTACCCCAGAGTTCCGAGGATTGTGAAGTGCTACGAATTTTAAGGATTATTCAATTGTTTATAATTGGTGTATAGCTGTTGAAATAATGTCGTCTTCAAAAAGTAGAAAACGCAGATCAGATTCCTCAAGTTCTAGTAGTAGCTCTTCAGAATCTGCAAGTAGCGAATCCAGTAGAGAGTATAAAAAGAGGAAGCATTCAGATGTTGCTAGTTCTAGTGATTCTGAAAATGATCATAAATCTAAGGGGAGAAAACAGAACAAGGAAAAGCCTGAGGAAAAAGATGGAAATAAGCAAGAACGAACTGAAAAGTACAAGAGAGATCATAAAGATACCAAAAGACTGGACCAAAAAAGAACTGAAAGAAGACCTAGCAGAAGTAGAAATGATAAACCCCGGAGAAGTAATGAGATAGAAGAAAGAAACAGGGATCAGAGACACCGTAATGACGATAGAGATGATGTTAGAAACAGAAATGACGATAGAGAGGACAGACATAGAAATGTTGCTAGAAACGACCGACACCGTAATGGTAACAGGAGTGATGATCGAAGAAAAAATGATTCTGTTAGACCTGGTAGAAATGACAGGGAACGAGACAGAAATGGTTCAGGAGGTAGACAGAGAAGTCCTGGTAGATTTAGGGGTAGAAGAAATAATCGAAGCAGAAGTAAATCATTCGATCATGCCAGTGCTAAATGGGGCAAAGCAGAAGAGGGTAACTCTAACGAGAAACCTTCTGGAGAAAAACAGAAGCCTAATTTTGGTCTATCAGGAAAATTGACTGAAGAAACAAATACCTATAAAGGTGTTGTAATTAAGTATAGTGAACCCCCAGAAGCTAGAAAACCAAAACGTAGATGGCGATTATATCCTTTCAAAGGTGAGAAAGCACTTCAGACTCTATATATCCATAGGGAGAGTGCCTATTTGATTGGAAGAGAAAGGAAAGTTGTAGATTTGCCAGTTGATCATCCATCGTGTTCTAAGCAACATGCTGCTCTTCAATACCGTTTGGTTCCCTTCACACGTGATGATGGAAGTGTTGGTAAAAGGGTAAGGCCTTATTTGATAGACCTTGAATCTGCTAATGGAACCTTCATAAACAACAAAAAAATTGAACCGAAAAAATATGTTGAATTATTGGAAAAAGATGTCATTAAATTTGGCTTCAGTTCAAGAGAATATGTGTTACTTCACGAGAACAGTAAAGATGATGCATTAGATGATGACGTCAAATTGGAAGAAGAAGATGTGAAGGTCAAAAAAGAAGAACATAATACTTGAGGATTAATCAGTAGTTTTTTGCTTTTTTTCGATGTATAGTATGGGGATTGAGTTTATTAATAATTTTCCCATCGTTACTGCAATTATTATAATTTTGTACATAAACTCTTGTAATATAAGACTTAGGTTGGAATAAAATATAATATATAAAAAACTGGAATTTTTCTTTTGACAAATTTCAGATATTGAACAATAGTGATGTCTTTGAAAATTAAAATCCTTTTTTTTATTTCCATATTTGATGGATTTATAACTTCTTACTAATGTGCTGCTAAGCATTCTCGAATATTTTAGCAACTGTTTCAATTAATGATAATAAAGTATATTTGCTCAAAAATCAATGAAATCACATTCCTTTTCCATTGAAAAAATAACTGAAGCAAAACCGATAAATTCAAAAATAAATTGATAAAAATAAACAAAAACCAGTAAGGAAAAGAACAAGATCTAAATTCAGTCGATATAATTTTGTGTGAGTAATGCACTACTCAATGGTTTTTCGTTATACTACATTCCCTTCTATAATGTATCCCGGTTGGCCATGACTTAAGTTTAACCGTTTATCAAGTTTTTTTTACTTGAAACTGACGCAGGTTGGTACTCGTTGAATGTCAAATGATTTTCAAAGACGTTGCCAATGCTAATTTCTATTTCACAAAGTAACGGACTACATTCTGTCCATTATTTTTGAGTAAAATTTCAACACACGATTCTTGATTTCCGTACAAGAAAATAGCATAACTTAACCTTGCAAACATGTTTACCCATATACGTGAAATATTTCCAGTATTAACAAAGAAAAAAGTTTCCTCAACATTCGCCAAGACTTTGGAATTATTGAATTCACTTAATATTTTCGCAAAGTAAATAAACATTTCGATAAATACGTAATTAATACGACCTCTAAGTAGAAAGGACAACGTTGATGCTTATTCATCTGACAGTAAAATGATTATAAATTATAACCTAACATTTTAAAAATATACACGGTGAAATGTGTCAGAATTTCATGGGCAACCGGGATACATAAACTTATTATAAAAGTGAACGGAGTAAACCTACCTGCGTCTCCATAACGAAACAATAAACTATAAAGATTATGAGTTCATACAGGAACTGCTTATAGGTACTAACAACTTTAAATAACAATGGTACTAATATAACTAAGTACTTCCTAAGTGAGGGGTCAGGTGGAAGATATATGAGAGAGGCCTATTTCACTCAACAAGTATGGTAAGTACCTACTTAAGTACCTTTTACTACAGTCGTTTTACCTTTAGGTATTTCGAATACAATTAGACGCCAATAAATTCGCGGGAAAACTAGAAATATTCGCTTTGTCGTAATTCGAAAAATAAAGGGAGAAGTGATATTTCTTTCTGGAGCTATGGTTTTTTTGCCTTTAGTGGCTTTTTTGGCATGGTTTCCTATAACCCCAATGTATGCTTTATGTATCCTATTTTGACTTTGAGAAGAATCCTAACCTAAAACCTAACCAAATTCAAACTTTTCCTCTCCGCGATCTTATGATATCCGATTAATTTATTGATTTACAAATTATTAGAAACTAGCTGGCCCGGCGAACTTTGTACCGCCTGAATTATACTTAAAAGTTGTATAAACTTACCATTGCTTTTTTTCAAGCAGGAAAAAAATTAGGCAAAATTAAAGTTCAAAATATACAAAATTTTGTAATTCACATGGAAAGAATTCTCTTTATTTAAGCGGTAACTAATTGTTGAACTTGAACATATAACTTTTTGTTTTTAATTATTGTACAGTTCTCTTTTTGTAGTACCTCATGTGACTGTGAATAGCAGGAGTATAATCCATATTATACCTTTCCTCTTCCTCTTATATGAATCAAAATGTCAAGAATATGAACAAAAATTATTCCTTCAATGAACTATCGACTATTAACACAGCCCGTCGACCAGAATTAAAAAATCAGTCATTTGTTAATAGCCCAACCTGAAGTGGCAAAAACAAAACTTTTCTTATAATCTCAAAATCTAATCAGTGGTCACACCATTATTTTAGACATCTTAGCTATGCTGCTAAGCTCAAAATAATGGGTAAACATCTCAGTTGGTAGAGCAGCGCGATTCTCATTATTCCATGGATATGAGCTGTCAATCTCTCTTAAATTTGTTCAATTTAGTTGACGATATCAAGCTCGTTAGAAGACAAATCGAGATGTTAAAATGTCGATAGTACGATCGACACGTCAAAATTATCAACACTGTGAATTATGTTGAACTCATATTCAAATTTATTGATGGTCATTCGACCAGATCAGATTAGGCAACCCATGAAACATTATTGTATATCATAAGTGAAAGCCCGATGAGCAAACGTTTAAAAATTATTGACGCTTACAATACTGTCTCTGTGCGAACAGAAACACGAATATAATATGTCAATTACTAATTATGGGCAATTTTGGATTCAGTTATTTCCGCAAATATATCTATTACCCAAACAGAAATTCGAAAGCATTTCAAAAATAAAGAAAAAAGATGAAGATGGCCAACTCACGTTTGAAACTTGAGATAAGTTTAGCCGCTTTTTGATCTGGCAATAGACTTCCATGTTACCATGAGTTCTATGCGAATCACATATCGCCATCTAACAGCGGTAATATCAACCTACGACTACGTACAGTGACTTGTCTATTGACTGTACGCCTACGCATCAACGGTAGCGACACCCAGTGGCATTATTCGAAAGAAGAAAAAGCATTTCCTGCATAAGTAAAACTTTCATCAATTTTTTCGAAGTTTTATTGTATTTTTTAATAACCAGACCGAAGACGATTCCATAAATGAAGTTTCATAACAAACAGTCCATCCGATCTCTAATTATAAATGGTGTAACCAACATATTTCTTTTATATATATATAGATAAATTTGGTACACTTCGACATGAAGTGGTTTAGACCTATTGGGGATACCACTTAAAGCGAAGTATCACCTTTTGAATCGTGGTAAATCTCCATCCAAAAAGTGGTCTCCTTATTTCTCGAGTAACTACCCTAATTTACGACGTAGAGACTTGATTTTTTTTTTATTGAAGTTGAAGAACGTCCCGAGGGCAAATAGTTTTCTTTTTTTCGATTTAATTAGTGTTTCAATAAAAAAAAACAGGTTGAACTTCAACGTTTTGGAAACTACACTTAATGATTTTTTTTTCGACGGTTATTCATCATATTTTGGAAAAAATCGCAACTATTTGCCCTCTGCAATTTAATAGAAGATTAAATTGCCTAGGGCAAATAGTTGCGATTTTTTCCAAAAAATGATGAATGACCGTCGGAAAAAAATTATTAAGTGTAGTTTCCAAAACGCTGAAGTTCAACCTTTTTTTTTAATTGAAAAACTAATTAAATCGAAAAAATCGCAACTATTTGCCCTCTGCAATTTAATCTTCTATGAACTACAAAAATTTTCATGATGATTAGTTCAAAAATATAGCTTGATGTACTCATGAAAAACGAAAAACATATTCAATAAGCCAAATATTGCAGAGATCTAACGATTACCCTGGTTTTTTAATTGAAAAACTAATTAAATCGAAAAAAACAAACTATTTGCCCTCGGGACGTTCTTCAACTTCAATTTAAAAAAAAAAATCAAGTCTCTACGTCGTAAATTAGGGTAGTTACTCGTGAAATAAAGAGACCACGTTTTGAATGGAGATTTACCACGATTCAAAAGGTGATGTACAGGGTGGGCAAAATTGGTGCTACATAAAACTTTTTAACCCGAGGAGATAGAGAAAAATGAATGGCACCTTATAGTCCTCTTTCTTCGAGAAACTGTTAATGCCATCAACTGCATTCCTCTATCTTCTTTCGTTTCCGAGTTATAGGCCGAAATTGCAATTTGGGCAATTTCAACTTTGGTCATTATCTCCGTTTCTGTTCATGCTAGGATGTTGAACATTATACAGGCACTTTTCTGATAGCAATCCAGTGGCGTACTCTGATTTTTTCTAAGAGGTTTATTTGCTGAGTTATAACAAAAAGTTTTAGTTCATGTAGCACCAATTTTGACCACCTTGTACTTTCCCTTAAAAAAAAACGCGACGAGCACTCTACCTACAGGATGCGCTATTCTCTTGACCTTTCAGTTCAAAATTCCACAATTACATGAATTTCGCAAAATGCTAACACTCTCGTCCGTGGGAACAAACTCGCACACCACTCTTTTTCATATAAAAAATAGAATCAATGTGAAATTTTATTACAGCTATTTCATTTCAACAGAAATATATCGATACAACAAATATTTTTATATACATTCTCTGCATAATCATTCTTTAGACAATATCAAATCTATTCTCAGCAAAAATTAAAGCTGCTACTAAATATCTCACAAACAATTCACAAATCCACTCATAACAATAAATTATCATTCATCAATAATAAACATAAACCAATAGAATCTGATAAATCAGTACAGCAGTCAGCAGTACCAGGCTTCATTTTCTCTTCCATTTTGTAAAATATATAAATTCAATAAAATCTTTCTCTAAAATAATAATTATTCACAGCAATAATTACTAATAAATCAGAAGAACAATTCCGCAAAAGTTACCTCGTAAGGTTGTTTTTGTCTTCAACGTCCTTTTATTCATGTAAATGTAGGTATCTTATAAATAATATGTACAAATTTATTTTAGATATTGTACAAAACATTCAATAACAACCAATGACTTTGGAAAGTCAGAAAATAGCTGAAAACTTGTACATTTTCAATTCTTGACAGTCTATTTTCTCTGGATTCAACACCAAACATACATTTTTTTCAAAACTGAAAAATTGTATATCATAATCTCTCCCCCACTTTTCTGACCTATTTGTTCGTGTCTTCAACTGTATTCGAATTTTTTGACGGTGTGTTTTTAGAATCCTTCTTCTCCAATGTGTCATTTATCATTTGATTTGGTATTTCGTATCCTTCATTTTCCAAGGAACTGGCTGGATCACATAAAAGTTCTAAATATTTCGGTACACTTTCTGCAGATTTAAGATCGGAGTTTCCTATTGGAGATATCAGGAAAGGGGTCTTTTCCTTGTCTTCCTCTTGATCACTCTTCCATGAAGTATCTGGATAAGACATTGATATTTTTAAAGAGTTCAAATATTATAACATTTGCGAGTTTTAACTAGGTACAATGGTTATTTGAAATTGTTATGTGCATTATTATGATCGTACAGTTTTTAGAGTTATGCTTTGAAGTGAATGTTATGGTCCATTTGGATGTGTATACATGCATAAACCTACCAAACAGAGTACGTTTTTTTTCTTGGAGGGATGTTTTTTACAATGATATTCACAAGTTTTGAATTTTTGATAATATATTTTGCAAATCTTGTGAGAAGTGAGGAATGTGGTAAGAAATATTTAGGGAGGGACTATAAGTACTTTATGTGCTTTATTATGTGCCAAAATGTTGAGGTACAGGGTGACCCGCGGGAAACTCAATCGAAGAATTCATTTTTATCTCTGATTTTTTTGTATCTCTCTTTCATCGATCTTTTTATTTCAACCGAACACTTCCCTCTTTTTGAACTGTAGGTAACGATCGTCAATTTTGTGCAATTAATAAGATAACTTTCTTCCCTTAAAAAGAGGGTATTACCTGAGGCATTGTGATTGATATCTTGGAAATAAACTGCATTGGTTACTCCACACATGTCTGAAAGCAATTGCATTCTGAGGATGAGTTAACATGCTAGGAATGATCAGATTAGTCATGTATGATTATTCAAAAGCTTTAAACAATTTCATTACATAAATGATAAGTATATCGAAACATAGAGCATACATTCTTCACAAATATATTTTTTGTATGAAAAATGTTGGAACATACCAGAGTTTTGATGCGAAATATTGTGGAGATTTTTCATGTTAACATTTCGGAACTAAAAACAAATAATTCACGTCAGCCTTATTTTGCCAAATATCATTCTTCTAAATCGTCCCACATAGAAAAAAGTCAATGAAAACATTTTTTCCCAGAAGTTTAAAAGAATGTAACTCGGTGAAAGGAAGGGCTTTTTAGAACAAAAAATTACCTCATAAAATCATTCGCATCAATTTAGAATAATTTTGTATACCATGCTAGAAAAAATAAGCCATTCAGCAAACTTCATATCAAAAACAAAGTTCGTCTTCATTGAATATCTAGCAATCTTTCGCACATCATTCCAAGTATACGGGGTGTTTTCAAATGTGAGTCTTCATTTTCAACAGGAGATAGAGCCTATTAAAATGAAATCAATTGATCCAAAAACGCCTTTATAAAGTTTTCAAGGTGTCGACAATAAATTTGTAAAATTTGACGAAAAACTCATGAATATCAAAAATATTCTGGATGCTCCCCTGGATTTTAAATAACATCGAATCGCAGAAAAATTATTAACTCTCTGATCGGACTACAAGTGAACAATGTTGTTGAGACTAAAATCTAACTGATGGAAAAATGTTTGTTGTAGAGGTATGTAATAATGAAATCCCACAAATGTGAGAGTTACATTGTATATGTGGTCCGATGTGTTCTACCTCCTGTTAAAAGAGTCATCTTTAAAAACACCTGTATAATTTCGATTCTTTTACATGCCCAAAAATTGATTCAACTCACATTCAGGTACAGTGCTGATATATTCGCCTTCATGAGCGCCCGTCCTTGGGTTCCGTAAGTTTTGTTGATGAAGATCTTCCAAAACTTCCAAGCAATATTTGAATGTTGGCCTTGAATCAGGGGTAAACAACCAACACTGAAGCATCAGTGAATGCCTACACATAAATAACAAGTTAAAATGTAGCTAATTATGATGGCCAATGTGTTACTTACAGCTCAACCGGGCAGTCCACTGGCTTTCCTAATCTACCCCCACTCTTAACATAGTGTAATACTTCAAGATTATTCCTTGCAGGGTAAGGTTGTTGCCCCAAAGTCATTATTTCCCACAACAAAACCCCAAAAGCCCATACATCGGATTGCGAGGTGAATACCCCATCCATAAGAGATTCTGGAGCCATCCATCGCACTGGAAGGAGTCCTTCCCCCTCTTTGCGGTAGTAATCGTTCTTGTAGATATCTCTGGCAAGACCGAAATCACCTATTTTGACTATTCTCATCTCCGGATCTGTCGAAGACACCAGGCAGTTACGGCAAGCTAGGTCTCTATGTACAAAATGCATTTCTTCTAGATATCTGCATCCTCTAGCCACGTCCACACACATCTTCAGGAGCTCAATCAGAGTTAGCATTGGGGTGTTAGTCTAGAAAACCAAAGGGAAATCGATTAGGAATTGTCAACAAGCAGTGTTTTTAAGACCTGTATGTTTGACATATTTACATTACCGCACTAGTGCGGGAAGTAATCACTTTCCGCACTAGTGTTGTGATTGGTCATTTACATTCACAGGTGAGGCAGAATATTGATTTATAACTGGGTGATCAAGTTAGTGAAATAGACACATTACCACTGGATTTCTTGAAGATCTCAAGTAAGTCAGCAGATCTCCCCCTTGCATCAGTTCCATTATAATGAAATGCGGGTCATTATCCAGACAGACTCCTAATAGTTCCAAAATGTGCTCGTGTTTGAAATGACTCATAAGTTGCGCCTCTTGAAGAAACTCCGATTTCTCTTGATCACAAGCCCCTTTACGTAAAGTCTTGATGGCGACTTTTTTATGTCCTGGAATATCCTTTGCTTTTCCTTCAAACACTTCACCAAAGGCTCCACTTCCCAAGAATTTGGTCAGGGTGATTTGCTCCCTGAAATAAGAAGATCCGAGTGTTATCAGGTTCAAGGTGAAATTACTTCTTATCTATTACCTTTTGATGTGTGGCAGTAGCTTTATTTCTTCAGGTGTTGGTTGCGTGGAAACGTATAGTACGTTGGTGTTGTGCACACCTCGTCTAGGTAGTTCTCGAAGAGTGGCAAGTTCCACATCTGGAGCTCTTGGTATGTGGATGACTTGGGGTTCTTTTTTTTTGCTGGTGCATAATACTGTGGAACGAAATATTTTTATACAGTTGTCAAAGGAATTCTTTAAGGGTGGCTCAATGAATTATAATGATTGAATCGAAATTAGCACAAGTTACGAGCTTCGAAGCTTGTAGTTTCAGAGGGGTTTCCTCAGGAGACCTAGGAGTAATCAGGATAAACAATATATCATATCATACTTACACGAGATGATCACGATGACCACCACCAAAATGAAACTTATGGTGATCCCAGTGGCTATAATAACCACCGTCATAGCTGATTGTTTATCAGCTAATCTTGCCGTTTCATTCAAATCAAACTCGATGCTCTCCGTGCTTGGATCACTCCAACCAAAAGAGTTCAAAGCCAAAACTCTGAACACGTATTTGTAGTCTTCGCTAAGACCGTTTATTATCCACGAAGTGTCTAAATATTAAAAATATATAAGATATATCTGAATGTCGAAATGGTCACGAATTGATAATTTTTTCATTTTGGATCATCAACTTACTTGTTCCATTATAAAAGGTTCTCCATTCAGGTTCTTCTTCGATTATTGATGGTGCAGAATAGTAGAAAGCAGTTCTGTTGGTACTTCTTCTGGTACGATAATGCTTCAGCAACAAACCCTCCAATCGATACAACTCAATCGGAGCCCCATTTTCCCTTGCCGCCTCCCACCATATTTTATATTCATTAGGGTTCAAATATTGGATGATAGGAATACCAGGGGGAGAAGGTCTATCACCTACATACAACAGCTATAGAAAGAGAATTCACAAATTCAGACACCACTTACCGAGAGTTTCAAACGTGAATTTAGAATCCAAAGGCCATAAGAATTCCGTTTTGTATTTTTCATATATCAAGCTCAGTCTAAACCTGTAGAAGCTTTTCGGTTTCAAATCTTGTACGTTGAAGTACAACACGTCACCATCCTGTTCCGAAAGTTTGGCTTCAAGCCACTGATCTGATATTGGAGACGAGTATAGAATTTTAGCACTTTCAATATGCGGTGAAATCTTCCACGACAAACCCATTGTTTGGGATGTTTTATTCAATAAAACGATCCCAGAAGGCTCTGGATAAGTCACTATCTTCACTTTTTCACTATCACTTGATGTTTCGTTATTTTCACAGTAAGCTCGGACCCATACTGTATATGTCTCGTTTGGTGATAGTTTGTGCAAGATGGATCTGAATACTTTTTGTCTGTTTTCTGTTGTTTGGTGTTCTTGAACAGGTTGTTCCTCTTTTTTTCTAACACCAGATCTGGTTCCTTCTGTTTGCCAATGGATCTCATAGAAAACTGTTTCTCCATTCAGTTTCAGAGGAGATTTCCATGTGACTTCTGCCAATGTTGGATTCAGAACTGTTGCCGTTACTTCGAGAGGTTTTGAAGGAGCTGAAAGAAGAACATAAGATTTAAATTCAGTGATTAATTTAAATGATGAAAACTCACCCCCTGGTGCTGTTTGCAGTACAACTGGTGGCCCAACCACTTTTTCCTCAGGTTTCGTGAAATGATTTCCATAAGATACCCATACTTTATATTTGGTATAAGGCTCTAAGTTCTGTATTTCGATTTCCTTGCTGAATGTGTTTATTCTTTGACAATCCCCAATGCAAGCATTACAGTTCTTTGAGTTTTCGCTGTAGCATACTTTATACTCGACAGTTGCCAAAGAAAGCCCTGAACAATTGTCATGAATTTGATGGTCAGGAAGTATTAGATACAGCGATGATGATTTTCTTCTCCTCAGGATAACGCTGGATTCGTTATTCTGTTTGGGGGCCAAGCATTGTTTATTTGGATGTGGTTGAATATGGTGTCCAAATATGGATATGTCCAAAGCTCTCACTTCTCTAGATACAATCGTTGGTTGTCTTTGTCGTTTCAATACATAAAGATTTCCTTGCTCTTGGTTTGTCCAATATAGAGACCCAAAATCAGATTTTAATTTCTGTACAGGCAAATAATTGCTGACTGTAGAGTAATTGGCTATAATGTTGCATCTACACCCGTCTTTATCAGATGACAAAATGTTCTTGGAACCGTCTATGAATGCGAATAAAGGCTTCTGTTTGATATTAGAATGATCGATCGAGAATGAATGCTCGACCACTGGATTCAAAGGACAATCACACTCCTCTTTAATTTCATCTGTAGACCTTTTAGTTCTATCGAATCTCGAGAAGAATTGGAAGATGTTATTCCCATCAATGCTGCTCTCCATGAGTCTATGGTAAGTTTTATCTTCCACTTCAATCCAATACAGTTTTCTGGTGAACGGTGAAATCTCCAATTTCGAAATGTTGAAGGGTCTCCTCAATACCTCAACAGGTTGCAATAGTCCCTTCTCGTAAAGATTCAAATCTATTTTAAGAATTAAAGAATACCCGCTTTCTGTAACCACCAAATACACGCTTCTTTCGAGCCAATCTATGGTAAGTCCTGTGGCGTTTCCTCCAATGTCAAGTATCTTGGTCTTGTTGAAGGTTGTGGTGGTGTACATGTATAGCTCCTTCATTTCGTTTATCCAAAATATCTTGTTCTCTTTCATTAAGTACCCCATTTCCATTGGTGAGTTCAGGCCATGTAGAAGAGAGTAATTTTGGTTGGCATCAATGTCTTGCACGAAAATCGAATCTGCGGAAGCTATCAATAGGGTTGGCAATGGGAATTCATCTTTGGAGTCGACTAGGAGAGGGTCAGACATTTTTCCATCTCCAATGTTCGTGAATGCTCGAACCTGTGGATAAATCAGTACTGATTTCTATCCCAACTGATTTATTCTGAATCTCACTTACCTCAAAATAATATCGTTCATTTCTGCTCAGATTCTGAACAATATGCTCCCTCTCATCAGGACGTTTTATAACCTTTTGGCAAATATCAAATTTGGAATCTTCGTGGTAATACCAGCAGAAAACCCTATATCCTTGTATTATTCCATTTGGATATAAGGGTTTATCCCATCTGAACCTTATTGTGATGTTGTTTTCGTTGTCCATCATGTTCTGAACATAACTCCTCACGTTCCTAGGTTCCGATGGTGTTGATGGTGGCGAGAATATGTTGGCTTTCATCTCTGGAGATGTTCCCCAATAAGTGAAAGCTCTGATGGACATATTCAATTTGGTGTAGGGTGTCACTTTCTGCCAGTATTTAACGGAGGGATGGGTTGTTATCACCTGAAAACCAAAAACTTAACAACTGCTGGGAAAGTGGTATCTGGCTTGAGATCTTGCTCATTGATACTTACAGTGGAGTTATTATGGGATAGGTTATCTATTTGTACTTCGTAAAAGACAGTACCATAGTTGACATTGTCCACTGGATCCCAGGAAACATTGAAAGACTCAGAGTTCCCTATTACGTTGACTGTGTTTCTTTGCACACTGTTTGGAATGACCACGATGTCTTCTACCCTAATTGTATCTGGAAAATTATTGTTTATTGAAATCTTCCGACTCTGTCTATGCCAGGATAGCTTACCTGTTTCTGACAGCTTGTAAAAAGTGGGATCCACGACATAAACTGTTGTCAATTCTGTGATGGTTGCTTCCTTGAGGGTAGCAATATTTTGGCCCAAAAGGTCACTCACAACAGCAGTCTTGTCGTCTTGGAGCCAAAGAAGCCTGTTGTGGAAATACGATAAGGGACCTTCCAGAGGGTTTCGTAAGTTGGCCACTTTTTCAACAGTGATATGCTTCGTATCGATGTAACCCGCCATTGGTGCTTTGTATAAGTTCGATCCTTCAGATCCTCTGACGATCCAGTAAAGGTTTTTGTGGTCCATATCGAGGGTCAAACCCATAACTAAATTATAAAACATAATTTTCAATATGATAATGAATCTGTTGAAGTTTCTTGGTGCTCACCTTGCTTTCCAGAGAAGAATTTTGCTTTTCTGTAGTCTATTTTATCCACTCCATTAAGATGGGCGCATTCAACAGCATAACCAGTTGACCAATAAATATAAGCCTTAACAGAATCTATCTCCAGTTCTTTTGCTACAGCTGAAATACTGAGTGGTTCCTGCTGAGTTCCATTTAGATTTCCTCTAATCATCTACAAATGAATGGAAATATATTAATTAAAGTTCGAAAACTGTGTAGAGTGAAAATTTTCGATCTGCCCAATGATCTTCAACTCACCATTTGTTGTTTGGGATTGGACCAATACAGTTTCTTCCCAATCCAGTCTATACCGATACTGCCAACAGAATCTATGAGTTTTTTCAGATCACGCTTACTAGTATCATACCAAAAAACTTGGGAAGTATTCGTCACCAGGTATATATGCTGGTGATACCAAGCTATATTTGTTATAAAAAAATTCTTCATCTCATCGGCATGTATCATGGTCTTCACCTTTTGACCAGTTGGATCTGACATTAGTAGCCCTTCAGCTGCTGCCCAGAGTATGAAAGGTTGTTCTTTTTTATTCAACAGAGTGGCCCCAATGAATTCTCTCGACCATGGTCCTCTTCCATAAGAAGTGTAAGCTGCTGTTCTTATCATGTATTTCGAGTTTCCTGCAAGGCTGTGAACTGTGCAAGAGCTACCATTGATCTCTTTTATAGCAGTCCTTTCATTTGTTATTGTATTCTTTAATGATACCTCGTACGACCAATTCTGCCAAGCACCTCTACCTGGAAAATAACGATAGTAGTATGGGAAAAGAAAATTGTGTTTCATCAGATTTTATTTGGAAATATTCTGTTTGAAAATTCAAAACTTCGGGAGAGTTTGAATACTCACCCTGACCATCCAACAAGTGGGGAGCTTCCCAACTAATTTTGGCAAAGTGGGTACCAAACATAGCCTGTAAATGTCTAGGCGGATTCACAGGAATTGGAATAGGCTGTGAACTTTCCAAATTTACTATAACCTTATGGTATGTTCTGGGTGATAAATCAGGATACGAATTATGGTAATAAGCGTTTCTGTGTTCTTCGTAAAAGATGTTGACTCCGTCTGTCCAGTAGAAGATCTTGTTTGCTGTAGCCAGAGAAATCACTTTGTGCATTTTGGATTTGATCACTTTAGGTCTCATGTCGAACACTTCTTTTCTAAAATTGTGCAAATGAACGGTAAAGTTACAAGCAAGACCATATCATCATATTCTCGAGGAAATATTGCTTTAGGCTATTCTTCTTACCCGTCTAGGGATATGGAATTGATGGTGTTACTTCTTTGCCTGGAAACTAGAATACTGAAGTTTGTATGATCTAGGGTGAAAGCTCCTAGATTTTCGTCCTTGAGTATTATTTCCGGTTTCACTTCATGTCTTATTCCATTGCTAATATCTGCAAGATCCAACCTATGAATACCTCCTTTCAAACTACCCTGTATTGCCCAGAATAGATACCTTGAAAGAAAAAAGGTGTGATGTAAAAACAATAAAATATGAATTCTTCATAGGGTGAGAGAATGTCAGTAACTGAATAGCTGAATTTCTTTATGAAGTATTTCTTAATTTTTTACAGTTAACTCTTACCCATTGTAAGGATCCACTTCCATACAATGCGGTTTTATAGGTAGACCGGCTATGGCTACAGTAAGGCCGCTACCATCAAGATTACAACGAGCTATTTGATGCATTTTACTGAACTTGATTTCGCCCAGTATATAAAGCTGATCATTCAGCCAATCCACTGATAAGTCTAAAGGCTTGAAATTAATTTGATCAGGGGTGAGAATGTATGTTGTAATATTCGTTTCCATCGACATTTTGGCAACATGACCATCAGATTCTGACACAAAAAGTAACTTTCTGCTGATGTGGACTGCCAAACCTGAAAAATTGAGTTCAAGTGAATCAATTCGTTATAAATCTCAGGATTTGCTACCTTTTATTCGTTTCTCGGTTTCGTATAAAATTACAGGTTCGTCTAGAATGTGAGCACCTTGTTTGATGACACTGTGCTCTGTACCTAATATGAGGATGGGCTTCTTCGAATGTCTTGCTGGAAAATGATAACATTCTTATAGGTTTGAGCTTTCTTTTGAAAATCTCAATCAGATTATGGTTCAAATGCAGATTATATCTGAACTTTACTGAAAATTTTGTGTAAAAAATGTTGCTGCTTGTCCAAACATTTGTTTTGAAGGAAGGAAAACCAAAAAGCAAATTTTTCTGTAGATAATGAAATAGAAATTAAGGGTGGTGTGTATCATTTAACTTTGGTATACGATGGATTTCTAACAAGTGAAGGCCAATACATTTAGATGTCGACGATCAAACTGAATATCAAAAAACAATAGTCTTTCTTACCAGAAGGTTCAGGTGGTGTTGATATTGTTACTTGTGCTGGAGGTCCTATACCAACATTGTTTCGCATACTTATTGACACATTGTAGTTTGTATTAGGTGCCAAATTCCTAAATAAGTAATACTTTGTCTCAGCTGGAATTTCCTGTATAAAAAATGCCATTTTTAAAGGGTTCAGAAGAAAGTACTCTTCGAAATGAGCTCTAACTTCAAATCTGAATTTTCCATATTCACGTTGCCCCTTTTTTAAAGTTACCTACATTAGTGGTGAGGATGATACGATTTTTATCGATACCCAGTTAGTTTTATATTCTAGCAACAACTGTCAGTCCCCATTTATGAACAATAATTGTTCGATAATGAATGTGTTACGTTATTTAAGGTAAAATGCGATAATGGGCCATTGGTGAATACTTGAAGATATTTATGATTATGATTCGAATGAAATTTTCATTATCAGCATATATTATCGGAAATTAAGCAGAAAAATTCATTTCTGGTTGATAACTATAATTTTATTATAATCACTATAGAATACGATTTTTGGGTACGATATAAGAAATCAATTTCACCTGATCCTCTAATTCATTACCTTTAATCAAGTATCCTTTAACGACTATGGCCTTCAATGGAAACTCATTAACACTTCTATTGCGATGTGACTAAATATTGAATAAAATCGATTATCAGAAGCTATTAATGATTATAATTGTGAATCGATCGATAAAAAAAATTAAATTTCCTATTGGTATTGTCACGAACTCATAATGCTATTATTAGAAGTTTATAAGATCTTATTCTTTCTATATTCTGAGAATGAGCTTAGCTTATAAATCAAGCAAGCACTATAATTTTACTCTTTCGAATTTGGTAGCAATTTATATTATATTTTCGAAAAAGGAGATCTTGGAAAAATATCAAAAGTTCTAAATTTTGGTCGAGAAGATTTATTGTGATGCATTCACATGTTTCAAGCACAGAAAATAGGTGCAAATTGAGATTTATATGGTATAGTAATGAGATTATAAAAAAGGGATCCTCAAAATTCTTGAAAGTGATCAGATTGTTCCTTCATTCGATTTTTGGATACAGATAATTGCTAAATACAAGGCTTTATTATTTATCTTCAAGTGTTCACCATTTAAGTGAATTTTCAATGTTTTATAGACGGCATTTAAGGTAATTAATTATGCAGCATATAACATGATTATATTTCAATGGTTTTATGAGGGGCAATGCTATTCTACTCAAAAAGATTAAGATCGAACAAACTCATTTCGAAGAGGCTAAGGTATACAACCAAGATTAAGCTCAAAGGTTTCGTGCAGGACTAAACAGAGAAATGCAGATGAAATAAGTTTTTCCATTGATGAGAACTTTACTCACCAGCTCCTTTTAGACAATGGAAGGCATTAAAAATAGAAAAGTATTATTCGGTGCTAAAGAATTGATAGTATTGGGTGCTGACTGCTCTATAGAAAAAAGCAGTAAAAGGTGCTAAGGAATGAACGAGAATAATTTCCTTATCACAAAAACGCTTATATCTTTTGAACCATCGGACCGATTTCGAAAATAAAACTCATTTTCAATCATCTCCTAATTCTAATGAAAACTGTTTTTACAATAAAAACACCAAAACTATTTTTTACAAAATTCATGGATTTTCTCTGGAATTCTTCCCATCATGCTTCTTATAGTGTTCTCAGTCACTTTCTGGGATGCTGTCTTCCACTTTTGCTTGAATTCCACTAATGTCTTCGTTGATTTCTTAGTCTTCTCCAATTCTCTTTTTACCAGGGCCCAATATCTTACGATTGGCCTGAGTTCTGGGCAATTTGGTGGATTGGCCTCTTTGGGAACAAAAACCACCTCATTTGCTTCGTATCATTCCTTGGTGGCCTTGCTGTAGTGACATGAAGCTAAATCTGCCCAAAAGATTGTTGAGACATCGTGCTCACGTAAAAATGGTAAAAGTCGCTTCTTCAAGCATTCCTCGATTTATATCTTCGAGTCAACAGAGCCTTGGCCAACGAAAAATTTGCTCCTTTTCCCACAAGTGCAAATTGCTTGCCAAACTAGGAATTTTTTAGGAAACTTTGCTTGTTTCTCCACGCGAAATTGTTCGTCAACATTTCCACGGGAATCTGCAGTATAAAATTCCTGACCAGGAAGTTGCGAGAAATCAGCCAAGACATAGGTTTCGTCGTCCATCACGCAACAGGAAAAATTTTTCAAGAAATCTTTTTTTAATTTCTTTGCTCTTGATTTCGCTTCTTGATTCTTCACAGCGTTCCTGTCTGGCACTTTCTGCACTTTGTATGTTCTAAGCCCACAAGTCGACTTGATTTTCTGAACGGTTGACTGCGAACAACCCACTATTTGGGCCACTTTCCGTCCTGAAAGGTTAGGATTCTTCTGAAAAAGGCTGATGGCTTTCTTCACTTTTTTTGGGCTAAGAAACCCCTTTTTCCTCCCGGTTCCTTCCTTGCGGTTAATTGTAAGATCTTCGTTGAAGCGCTTAACAACTCTTGATACCGTTTCGGACGAACGCGAGCCTCTTTTGCGATTCTTTTGAAGCTCCATTTTTGATTATTTTGAAGAAGTTTCACTATAAATTCTCGTGTTTCCACTTCGCTTGACATTTTGCGACAGAGAATTGAAATATCTATGAAGTAAATGTTCCACATGTTTCTGGCGTGCATAACAAAGCTAACTATGATCAAATTTTGATTTTTTCTCAATTGGTTCAAGAGATATAGGCGTTTTTGTGATAGCGAATTTATTCTCGTACAGTCCTTATTGTAAGATTAAGTTGCAGTAACACATTTCTTGAGAAAAGCACAGGGAAAGAAAGAATTGTCTGTTACGATGTAACAATTTTTATCGGCATTTAAATTCGGATTACTGAAATGAAACAAGACGAACAATTTGATTATTTCTTTTCGGAGTGAAGCATATTGATTACAGATTAAATTCTTATCATTCTGCAAAAATATCAATTTCGTGTCTATTCCTTTCCCGATACAAAAACAACCGAAACTTACTACGAAGTAGCCGAATTTTGTTTATGTTTGTGTATTGTATTGAGTAATTTTTCTCATACAGGTTTAGATAAGCTACATTTATTTATGTCACAAAAATTTGCAGCGCACTTTTCTATCTCGTTTTTCGTGCTTATTTCGAATATGTATAACAAGCGTAATAATAGAAATTAGTTGAGAAATAGATAAGAATAATAAGTATCATCTTGGGCTGGTATTATCACATGTCCTAATCTACGAAGAAAAAAGTAACAGAACTACTTAAAATACATTGCTTTTGAGAAGGAATCGAATATATGCATATCGTTAAAAACACAACAAACGCATTCAACAGAAAGCCATTGTCAGAAGAAAACTGTAAGGAAGCTAGAGTGAGTTCAAATATTGGGGGCACACCTTGACTTCTGAATGAACCTGAGGATTGTTATCGGTGATCTGTAAAACGTATGAGAGGAGGGGTCCATGCGGGAAAGGCCCAGGCTCCCAGCGTACGCTTATCCTAGTGAAATCTACCGCTGAGTGCCGTACAATGATCGGTCTGGATTCTGGAAGTCCCGACGCAAGGGTGCTGATTACCACGCTGGACGACGACAGAATCGGCTGGCCGTGGAATATGGGGATTAGGGCTACTCGAAACTGAAAAAAAAGGGTTACCTGTTTTATGAATGGAATAATCTCCATATACTCCATTCACTTTTATTTAATCACATAGGAGGTCATGGTTTCGTTTTCAGGAGTTGGTGCCCCTGATGAAAAGCACAGAACATACGATGTAAAGTCAGTGCGCGCACAGAAAATATCGTTAATGACAAAACGACGTTGCCAGTTTCTTTTTTTACATCAAAGTAAAAGTATCAAAGATATTCGACATTTTGTTAGGTTTACAAATTGTACGCAGATTTTTGGTATTTAATCGATATTTGCAGGTGAGTTTTTCGTCGAATATCCAAGATTAACGTATGTTTATTGTTTTTAGCACCAGTTTGGAGCGTGAGGACGATTTTCAAGACCAGGACGAATGTTTACATTTCGAGGTTGAAGGGCTACACGGGAATTTCGTTGAAAAAGCTGTTGTTAGATATCGCAGTAGGTGGATCGGATGGGGCCTCGAGAGGTCGATTAGGATGATATTTTTCAGGTTTTCCAAGAAATTTGGCGATATCTGAGCAGATTTGCAAAAGTTAGGTACCTCACTAATGAGGTGGAACTTAGACCTAATTCTCCTATAAGAAACGCCTTTCAAAAGTTGAGATGGTGAAAAATGTATTCTTTAGATGTTGTTTGAACAAACGCACCCGAGTTTTATATCCATTGATTTTAAGAAAGTTATCAACAAAATAAAATTGACATTATTCTTGATTCTTGTAATTACCCATCAATTCATCTTATATCTTTGGGTTGATTTTTTTTAATGAATTCTTGATTAGAATCAAAAATTTATGTCGTCAAGTCTTGAACTTTCAGTTCAAGAGGATAATAAACATTAAATCTTCACAAGCATGCATACGAAAATTATGTGAAAGCAATGCAATTTTCCTCCATGGCGAAAAATAATATATTTCAACAGTGATCTCTTGTACTTTTTATGCAAATAACTAGAAAAGGAATCCTTTCTATCAATTCATATAAACGTTAATTATTTTCGTCCATCACATATTTTCCAATTCATTCATTTTCCGAATAAATTAACATTCTGAGAAATACGCTAAGAATGTAGAAAGGGCAACATAGTATTGACTTGGAACATAAAAATATTTTTAAAAACGTCATAACTTCGATACAGAGTGGAATGTGTCAAATTTCCAAGGCCAGGGTTGTGATTTTATAATTGTGAATGGAGTATATGTTATACGGGTTGTTTTGAATTGGTAATATCGAAAAATCGTGTTCATTTGAACTACTGGTAAATTCAGTGACGAAAAAAATAATGTGGTTCTTGACTCTATTTGTGATGGATCTGACCAATTTGAACTGGCGCCTGCATTTCAAACGTCGAAAAGTGTTATTTGCAGTTCATTTGTTTCGTACAAAACTTAAAATTGAGGACTCACCCTATATTTCGTATATGGCCTCAAGTTATCCACGAAGGCGACAGTATTCTCCGAATTCCAAGTAATATTCGGACAATTTTGCCAGTTCTCCGATCTTTCTTCGTACTGCCACTGGATGTAACAAGTCAAACCTTTTTTTCTCCCTGCTGGAAAATTCCATTCCAACTTGAGGGACGTGGAGTTGAGGGAATCTGCCACCAGGGCTGGGGGTGGTGGAGTGCCCAAACGTTCCGCTAGAAGAGTAAAATAGGCAGAGACGGCCGCGTTACATCCCGTAACGCAGTAATAGTCCTTCGTTTTTATCCTGTTGGTGAAGCCGTTCTAGAAGGAATAGAAAGGATATTTGGCATCATCTATGTACACTGCGCAAAAAAATTAACGCACATTCTGAAAATCTCAATTTTAATGAAAGTTAACTCTACATTGACTTTATAACTTATTTTTTATGTTCTCTCGGGAAGGTTTTGAACGAAACAAGACACATTAAATGGAAGAAAAATTCAGGATTTTACCGAATCTTATGTGAAAGAAGTGAAATGAACAATTTCCAAAATACTGAAATGCTGATAAGTGATTTAATACTTGGTATTTCCACCCCTTGCGTTAATTACAGCTCGGCAACGACGGTTCATACTCAAAACGAGTGATCTTAAAATGTTCGGATCTAATCCTTCCCAGATTTCTCCGAGTTGGATTCCTAAGTCATTAAGAGTAGCTGGATGATTTTCTGAACTTCTCAGCCTTCTATTGAGGTTGTCCCAAACCTGCTCAATCGTATTGAGATCTGGACTTCTTGCTGGCCATTCCATTCGAGAGACTTCCCTCTTCAAGGTACTCCTGAACGATGCGCGCACGATGGGGACTGGCATTATCGACCATAAAAATGAAATTTTCACCAATGTATGGGGCAAATGGCACTACATGCTCTTCAAGAATGTTCCTTATATACTTATCAGCATTCATAGCTCCATTATCAACGACCACTAGGTCTGTGCGAGCAGTCAAAGATATTCCACCCCATACCATAATCGATCCTCCCCGAAACAAGTAGTATTCAGGAAATTGCACTGAGCATATCTTTCATGTGGACGTCTGTATACAAGGAAACGTCGATCACAATGGTAGAGGCAGAATCTAGACTCATCTGTGAAGAGAACTCTTTCCCAATCGGCCTCTTCCCAATGGATATGCTCTCTCGCAAAATCCAAACGCGCCATTCGATGGACTGGGGTAAGAGCTGGGCCTCTTGCCGCGACACGAGGCCTTAAATCATATTCTCTGAGGCGATTTCTAATTGTCTGAGTGCTAATTTGCACCTAATGAGTTTGCCCAAGCTGATTTTGAAGGAGGCGAGCGGTTGCAAACCGTTGTCTCAACGAAGAAACTCTCAAGTAACGTTCTTGAATGGCAGTTGTTACCCGTGGTCTACCCTGTCCTGGTCTTCGGACATTCATACCTGTCTCCCTGAATCGCTGCAACATTCTGGACACACTTGTATGGGAAACTCCAAACCTTTCTGCAATATGTCAATATGTCCACCCTTCTTCTCGCAAAACTACCGCTTGGGCACATTCCTCTTGGGTCAAATTGCGTGTTTCGCGTTGCATAGCGATCGAGTGTAGAAAATCAAACGAAAGAAA
This sequence comes from Adalia decempunctata, assembly GCA_951802165.1. Taxonomy (NCBI): domain Eukaryota; kingdom Metazoa; phylum Arthropoda; class Insecta; order Coleoptera; family Coccinellidae; genus Adalia; species Adalia decempunctata. Next base: position 15,414,535 of record OX637701.1, read on the forward strand.
AACTATTGATCACTAGAATTGATCGAGAACAACTGATTTTAGAATGGAGCCAATACATTCAAAATTTGATAATATCATCTTTTTTTATTCCTGCTGGGAGAAAACATCTGTATTGAAGAAAATCGTTGAAAGTGGATATCATATGAATGCATAATTCTGATAAAAATAATTATCATTGAGATCACCTTCAGTTGTAGAATAAATTTGAGATTTCCATAATGTGCGTTAATTTTTTTGCGGAGTGTTTTCAAACTTTCACACTTTTGTATTTATATCGACCCGGGTCATTTCATTCACTAATTCGAGGTCGTAGATTACGATGCGCTAATTAGTTTTTCCGAGAAATTTTTGGTTCGGGAAATATTCGACCTTTAGTGGAAAATTGGCGAAAAATTGGTCGACTTTGGAGTGACGTTACTTTTAAAAAAATTGGAATTGAGAAAAGCTGATTTTTTTGGTTATACTTTGGTTCTTTAAAAATATTTAAAAATATTTTTTATATTCCTGAAACGAAGGGTTTGGATTTTCTGATTTTTTTCGCGAAGGTCCAATTTTTTCGATTTTCCATCAACCATATTCGAAAAAAAATTAGTCTCAGAGAAAATCTGTTTGGATTTTCTTAGTCTACGGCATCGAATTAATCAATGGGGAAAATTTCGTATCGATAGGCGAGATTCGAATTTTTGCGAAAAATCCTAAACTCGGAAAATTTTTTTTGGCTCCGATCGACTTCAAACTCACACCATTTACTAATTCGAGGACGTAGATTAAGAAAATCCAATTAGTTCTTCCGTGAGGAAAACAGTTTTTGATTTACGAACGATGAAAAATAGGAAAATTTGGACCTTCGCGAAAAAAACCAGAAAATCTAAACTGTTCGACTCTGATGGATAAAGATTGTTTTTTTTTATTCACAAAGGATCAATGTATATGCAAAAAAATCAGCATCTGTATAAATCAATTTTTCTGGGAAATACGGGCAATACGGCAGTCCAAAAATGACATATTTTTCTCGATTTTCCGAATAAAGTCGATTATTTTCCCAAACTACGCGTCACAGGAGAAAAGTCCGATCAAATTTTTTTTTCTGTAGTATATCGACCCGGGTCATTTCATTCACTAATTCGTAGATTACGATGCGCTAATTAGTTTTTCCGAGAAATTTTTGGTTCGGGGAATATTCGACCTTGAGTGGAAAATTGACTTTGGAGTGACGTTACTTCTAAAAAAATTGGAATTGAGAGGAGCTGATTTTTTGGTTATGCGTAATAAGTCGCAAATAGCCTACACTTGAAAAAAATAGTTCGTAATTGAACACATTTTTTTCAAATATGTATCTAGAGTTTCGAAGAAATCGTTTGAGTCTAAATTGTAAAACCTACAAAATAATTTTTCAAGTGACTAGATAGATGTATTTTCCACTGAGGAAATCCCAAAAAACTTCGAAAAAGAGTGCCTTTTGAAAAAAAATGAATTCAAAGCTTGACGAATAATATTGCGGAAACTGATAGATGATAACATGCAGTTTAACATTGCTTAAGATGGTTTTAGTCCGATGTTTACTTTCTTCGCAAAAGCATTTTGGACAATTCAATATTCCAAATCTTGAAACGGTATTTGGAGATCAATATTTACAACGTGAGAGGTCTTAAAGTTGCTCCAAAGGCTTTGAAGTATTCGCGAGGCATAGTTGAGTACCTATAGTGGTATTCAGGGACCCAGCCAGCAGAGGTTCTGCGCTTTCAAGCGTTTGGAGCAACATTTTGGGATCAAAAATTCAAAATACTTACACAAATTTTGGGACAAGTAGAACTGAGAGCATCTTTCCATAATCTGCACCCTTTTACACACTGAAAAAATTACATCTTTAATGATTTCATTATTTTAAACAAGGTAAACAAATGGTTTGAGAAGAAACTAAAATTATTTATGAGAGCCTCATGGTTCTTCAACGAATATGCAGCGAATATCTGAATTGATTTGAAAGATTTCAAAGGATGGTTTCTTGTTCAAAATGAAACTTCTTATTACATAAAAAATTCTCCTGTCAGCACTTTGTAGCCGAACTCCTCCGAAACGGCTGGATCGATTTTCGTGAAATTTTGTGTGCTTATCGGGTATGACCGGGAATCGGCCAACATCTATTTTTCATCCCCCTAAATGTTAAGGGTGCTCCACCCCTAACTTTTTTTTTTAATTTTTTTGGACAAATTTTTTTATTTTAATTTTTTTGTGATACAGCACACAAAAATACATACAAATACATACAAACCCTGCTTATTTATTGCCTCTAAGGCGGAACGGAGTTCGCGGGGTCAGCTAGTCTACACAAATATTATGAAGAGAAGAGATTTGTATTTTTGTTTGTTGGATACGAATAGGCTCATAGGCGTAGCCAGCTGTGGGCAGAAAGAAAAAATGAATTAAATTTGCCTATTCTTTTTATCCTAAAATTTTACATTTTGAAAGACCATGGAGGTTTGCCCCCCCCCCTGTTATAAATTTTGCCCCCTGTTATAAATTTTGCCCCCCCTGTTATAAATTTTGACGCCCCCCCCCCCTGTTATAAATCCTGGCTACGCCCTTGAATAGGCTTAAAAACTACTGGACCGATTTCAAAAATTCTTTATCCCTCAGAAAGCTACATTATCCCTGAGTGACAAAGGCTATACTTTTCACCCGAAAAAATCAAGGATACCTATCAATAATTACAAAAAAATCAGCCATAATCAGCTATTTTCACGTGCGCTGCAAAAACCGTAAGACTTACGTGGATACAATGTATGACGGAAATGTACCTCTTAAATAGTTCTACAAAAAAGTCCGCCATAGCATATATCTATCTCACAAGATTGACTTGCTATTACCTGTTTATGGTTATCAGATGTTTTCCAAAATTATGCACTATTTGGGAGTGTGTTTTTATGAATTGGGTATTGATCCTCATCCAATCTAATACGTTATTTATCCCCAGTATTTAATTTAGAACGAAATTGCCCTTCACATCATTCAATTACAACGAGTACATCAAAAGATATGGCAGGTTGAAGTGTTGAATATGAAACCGCTGCGTAAAACAAATTTCCACCCTGGCGAAGCTGGGACGGCCTGCTTGTCTTGTATTCTCCTGTTTGCAATTTGTGGCCGAACTCCTCCGAAACGGCTTGACCGATTTTCGTGAAATTTAGTGTGCATATCGGGTAGGACCGGGAATCGGCCAACATCTATTTTTCATCCCTCTAAATATTAAGGGTGGGCCACCCTTAACTTTTTTTTAAATTTTCTGGACAAAATTTTTCATGTTAATTTTTTTATGATACAGCACACAAAAATACATACAAACCCTAAATTTTCACCCCTCTACCTAACCTAATGGGAAACAGGTTATTTATTGCCTCTAAGGCGGAACGGAGTTCGCGGGGTCAGCTAGTTGTTATACAGGGTGGGCTTTTTAAAACGAAACAGACGAGATAACAGGCGGAATAAATTTATCTCGAAAAAATGCTCGGACACGTCGATTTTTGTTTCGAGGGGGACAACTTTTAAGGTCAAATTCACAACTATATCGCTTCAACCCTTAGTGTTAGAACACCAACCCCTAAATTTTGAATAGGAAAGATAGGGTAAGTGATACCTCATTTGAAAGGTCCTTTCATCCTGAATTCGGGATATCGATTTTTTCTTCATTTGATTCATTGATTCTTGAGATATTGACATTTGAAGTTGAAACAAAGATGGTATTGTCGTCAAGCAAGCTGCCTGAATCAATCGAATTTATTTTTCATTCATTCTGTAGATTTGATGAAACTCCATAACTGTCATACACCAGACATCAAAATACAAAGTTAAAATTTTAACAATGAATAATTAGTCACTTAAAAAAATATCAAAATAAATGTTATTCTTGAAAAATAAAGAAACAATTTCAATTCTTTCTGCCAAAGAATAAACCATTTTCACCTCATTTCTTGAAGAAAGTAATTACCAATAATAATTATTTCGTTGTCTAATGTTGACAATTAACGGTTACAATCGTAACCACAGAATGAATTAGTCAAATAATTCATGAATTCACATAGCATGTTTAGCGGAATGAATGGTACTGTACGAAATTCAAAATTGAATATCTCAAAAACGAATGCGTTAAATGAGGAAAAAATTATTACGCTGAATTCATGATAAAAAGGCCTTTCAAATGAGGTATCACTCACCCTATCTTTCCTATTCAAAATTTAGGGGTTGGTGTTCCAACACTAAGTGTTGAAGCGATATAGTTGTGAATTTGACCTTAAAAGTTGTCCCCCTCGAAACAAAAATCGACGTGTCCGAGCATTTTTTTCGAAATAAATTTATTCTGCCTGTTATCTTGTCTGTTTCGTTTTGAAAAGCTCACCCTGTATAAATGTTGGGTTAAAAGTCAAACGTTAGGCAGATATTGCGGTTCAAAGATAGCGGAAAAATGAAATTTGAAGAAAAACTCAAACTCAAAAGTAGGTACCTGACTTCACATCAGTGCTTTGGGTGTTCCATTTTCGGTAAAAGTCAAGATATTTAAAGAAGGATCTATAGGTTTTCAAATATACACTGTATAGAGTTGAAATTTGTTTCGTATATTTAATTCACAGCTGCCAATAATGCATCCAATTTTTGTTAACCAAACAGACGTACAGACAAATTATTAATCTCAAACAAATATCCATTAACTTTTATCATCAGAAACATAAAATCATCTGACGTTATTAATTAAGTTATTTGCAATTTCATTACCCAACTTTTATTTTTGCTCCTGACAAATTTCCATAAATGATTCCGAATTAAGAATTAACCGTCCAGACTATTTAATTGGCCGGTCTGTTGAACTCTGTTCGTTTTATTTTCATCCAACCAAATGAGTTCGTCGTAAACGAAATGCATCTACGTACAAAATATTATTGCTTGTTCAAACCTTCATCGTGGGAAAGTGGTCAGTGGTTCGTTTTGCGACATACGCATTCTAATTGCAGCATCCGTTCTGGACCAAGTGACATGTGACAGTCTCACGTCTATAGGCCCAATTTCCTCTCAATTTCTCTTATTGTAAAAAGTTCATCCACCGAGAGAAAGAAGTATTTATTGGTGGGATTCAATTATCCACAGCTATGATGGAGTCTTTTCACTTAACGTAAATTATTTATATCAGAGGAATATGTATTACTGTTTCATAAACCACGTATAAAAACGTTTTAAAAAACTTCAACATTAATTTTTGTCTTGCAAGAATTGTTTGCATAAATTTTAAGTTTGCTTGCTCCTTGCTCCCACAACTATCGTAATTCTAGGATACTAATCATTCTACAATCCATAAAAAAATCATTGAGTGTTTCCATTATCCCTTTTTCGGGGACATGAAACAGAAGCAGCAGCTGTAGTACCTGCGGGGTGTTTCTAAACACACCTGTACCCGCAAATAAGAAATTTCAAAAGAGAACCTTACCTTTTCAAGCTTACACACTTTTCCAGCCGAAAGGGAACCTGGATTCGTGCCTTGAGCAAACGCAAGGTCTTATGAAAAATGTAATCGTTTTCTGAGAGGGTATGAAATAAAAATAAACTGTCATCAAAATCAACAATATATTAATTTAAACAAAATATCTCTTCTACATGCAATGAACGAAATTGTTAATTCTTAAACCTTTTCACGGAACCAACAGTAAATAAAAAAAAACAATAGATCAGAAAACCAAAAAAAATAGAGAGTGATGCAGTACCTTCTGGTATATGTATACCTATATCAAATAATCCTTTATTAAAGAAAATGTCACTCTTACCAGACCAAACACTCCCGAAAACACTTGCCGATAATCACAAAATAAACAAATTGATAAACTCCTAAATTACCGTTAATTTACTTTTCAAAATCTTGAAGAACCGACCGAACTTTACTTGCAATTAATATAGGTACTTCCTACGAATTTTTTGTAAATTCGCATGTTCCCTTTTCGCGATGCACACGCTGTGCCTACTTCACGCCACTCTCGGCACTCCCGTCAAAAATCTCTTTCGGTTCTCCTCTCAGTTCCTGAAAATTTGCCTATTTAAATCAAACTCCCCCCTGCCTCTTTGACCCCTTGGAATATTCTAGAAGAAATTCGTTTGAGACGACGTGGTCTTACACTATTGGTTAAGAAACCAGAAAAAACCGTTGACTACGCTTCCCGTGGGTTACGCGACCTCTTGAACTGTTTATCCTAAGTCCCTAACAGCTTACGCCTGTCGAAATTTGAATTTATGTGTCTGAGATTGATCCCACAAGTTTGAATAACTTTCCTCTAGAATTATGGTAAAACTGAATATTTTTCTTTTCAAGATGAAATAATTTCTATTCATTACCCAGGGTACTACAACACTCTCTCCAATGAAAAAGTTTCTGGCTCCACTTTGCCAAAACTTTTCCCTCTTACCCCTACATATAACATTTCACTATCCTTGTCATGAAACAAACGTTTTATTTTTATAGAATTACTAACTTACATGCATCCATTTCTTCCCAGTTCAATAACATTATTACTGCCTGTAATTCAAAAACAAAAAAAAAACCATTACGTGCACATAGCCATATGAATTATAAAATTCCATTAGCAAAAATTCGCAAAATCTATGCTCTATAAACTAAAAAAATTTCCAAAATTAATGATTCCCGATTGTCCTTGAACACTTTCGAACAATTGTCCTGCGCGCACCTTTCCCGAATTGTTTCTAAGTTTTTCGCGTCACCTTCCTCGATTTTTCACTACACATCCCCTTCCGCTGTAGCTTTTCTGGTCCTCTGTTTCGGAATAACCTTCGCTTCCTCATATCCAGCCAACCCAAGTCTCTCACGCAGTTGTTACGCCACTGCTCTACATATACTTATGTCGCACTCCCGGTAGCATTATTATTGTTTATGCCCTGTCACCTTTTGACCAAATCTGTTGTCTTTGGCACCCCCGGTGCCATGGTACATCGCCGCAGTATCGATACAACTGAACACATATCGAATTTCTTCTGTTGATTGATGAGGGTGGTACTTATCGTCTAGAGCCGTTGTTGTCGTACTCAATTCCGGAAGATGAAATATTAACCATTTACTCTTTGAATAATTCGACTTTCGTGATTTATTATACCATGAATAACTTTTAACAAGATATGCCGTCCTTCTCTTCTTCCTTGGAAATCTTGCCTGGCGTAACGTGATAATGAAGTAGGGCTGAACAACAAGGTTATTCGTCGGATGATTGCCTGATGATTGAATCCCTTCTTGACGGTCACGAAACTTTTCATTGATTGTCTTTACTGTCCTTATGCGCACATTGTTCTAACGTTCACTTAAATTAAGTTAAATTTCAAATACAAATACATCCTCACACAAAAAAAAATCAATCACATGAGAATAATGGTATCAGTACAATCTGAAACTTATTCAAAAAAAAATCATAAATCAAAATATCAAAATATCATCCAAAACATGCAAGGCCTTGTGCTCGCGTTAACCAGCGACCAAAAAGCTTCCTTATAATCTGTTTTTTCAGATTATCTTTATACACCCAAATTATCCAAATTAAATTGATCAAATTAACTTCTGAATCCTCAATCGCGAACCGTAAACTACCAGAATAAAATTTTCAATACCCGTTTTAAATTTTTGAAAAGAGGCCTCACAAAAAAAATGTACCTAAACTGCTTCTTCTGACTATGTGTACTAGAAATCCCAAACAAAGTTATATTCATTTTTATCCACAAAATTTACTAAAATTCATTTCGACGGAAATGAACTTGGAGCCTTAAAATTGAATCACAAATTACAACAAAAAATGGGCTACTAAAACCAGAATTGCCCCTATTACCTGTACCAACAAAAAAAATTACAAATGATTTAAACGGCCTTTGCAATATTAGGTACTTATTTGTTAACTCGGAACGTGGGGTCGTCACTGCCCAATGGTACTCAAACCACTCCGTGCGGAAATGTATTTCCTCAATACCTGGTCCATCGGTCTGGTGGACGTGCAATTTTTCTGGACCTTCCCAAAGATAGGACTGGTTCTTCCATCCAGTCTTCCCCATCGCTATCGAGCTCCTCGTCTGATTCAAAGTAAATTGTCAGTCTATCGACATGGACAATCTTTTCCTCAGTACCCCTAAATTCCCTTATTTTGCATGTCCCATAACTTGGAAATCCCGTTATTTGATAGGGCCCTATCCAGCTTTCCCCTATTTCCTTGGATGACCCACGCATTTCTTTCAAGAGTACCTTATCCCCCAACTTGAATTGGCGATCCGTCATAAGGCACTCGCTCCCAAAACCCCTCGGTGACTCGCATTTTTCGCGCTCCATCACCTTACATTTTTTCTTCTTCTTTCTTGGCTTTTCCACGGTTTCTTCGATATATTGTTCGCTTTGAACTTCTGCATCCACACAAATTTTTTCAACTTTTGGTTTACCACTTTCCAAAATTTCCGAGCCAGTTTTTAGTCTACCAAAATGTTTTTCCGTTTGTGTGTATGCATTCACACAAAGTATTCCAACTTTTGGTTCCACACTCTCCCCTGGTTTCTTCAAAATCTCCACGTCAGTATTGGCTCCCTTATTTTCACTTTGGGAAAATGTATCCCTGTAAGTGTTCCTACCCCCAATTTTCTGCGTTTGTTCTTCATGTCTGGCGATCTGTCCGATCTCTCTAACGTCCTGAAACGTACGTTCATCGAGAATTTCTTTGCCCAAAAGTTTGAACACGGTCCCTCTTATGGTCACAGATGGATCATGTACATAATCTATATGTGCATGATTCGCATACAAGAAATCTCTGCCCAAAATAACTTGGACATTCCCTAAAATCATGTCGTCACATACAACGGCCGTCCAGGTAGAGCTCCATTCTTCGTTTTCGGGTCCCATTGAAATATGGGCCGTACCCCAAGATTTTATAGAGTGTCCTGACACACTCGAAAGCCGATATTTGTCTGCTTCGTGCGGATTGATTTCGCCCCTCGAAACCAAACCCCGCCGAATAAGTGTGACAGCCGCTCCTGTATCAACCAAGCATCTGGTAAGTGTCCCGTTCACCCTCGCTTCGATTATATGCGGGATATCTTCCATCTCCTCGATATTTACTTCCGGAATAACCATAATACTCTGTGCAGTACTACCTGTTATTCCCGAATTTTGACAGTCCCGGGCGAAGTGTCCCGCCTGACCACAAGAAAAACATTTCTTCGGTCTAATTCTTCTCGGACCCTCTCTCCTACCTCTGTAACAACTTTCCCTTGCAAAATACCCTTTTCTTCCGCATGAATTCCCAACACCCACTGTCGCAAACCTCATATTCGATGTGTACCCCTGTAACATCATTAAGATTGATTCCTGTAATTTGACAATTTCCTCTGCTTTTTCTAAGTTCAAGTTATCTTCCCTCAACAACCAGATTCCAATGTCCTTCATCAAATCCTTTCTTAGCCCCATTTTGAACTGGTTCAAAATCAGTTCTCTATTTAGTTTCCTTAATCCCGCTTCTTCTTCCGCTGTGGCCTTGGATAAATCCTCATGCAATAAATTGTTACCAAGTATGCGCAACCTCGTACAAAACGAAGATACGTCCTCGTCTTGTCTCTGGACACAACGGTATAAGTTCCACAGATTTTCCCCTGGGAGCTTCAAGGGTGTGTATTTTCTCAGAAGTTTTTGCTTCAATTCAGAATATTGAAGTTTATCTAGTGTTGCGTCGGATTTAAGATAATTATAGGCGTCTCCATGTAATTTGAATTTTAACAGTTTAAGAGTATCATCTTCGGACCAACCATCTAATTTCGATCTCAATTCCAACTTATCGAAATATTTTTCACAGTCTCTACCCGAAAAATCTTCTAACGTCATTGAAATCATTCCTAACATTGAGGTACCGGAGAATTTAGAAACTAGTGGTAGATTTGCGTTAGAATTTGAAAGCGACATTTTAAGTTTATGATATTCCGTGCAACAAATTATATCTTTCACCTACCTGTGACTCCTCTAAAGCTGAAAATGCCTGATCTGCAGCCTAAGACGATCTGAACCTGAAAATAGAATATCCTACCCTGACAATTAAAAAGAAATACTATCACCTCACAAAGCAGAATATAAATTTAGGTCAATCTAAACGTCCACTCGATTAAAAAAATATCAATTCTTTCCTGAGAAAATATCATGAACAACACGAACAAACAGATTCCAATGAATAGTAGGTATGTTGTAAATTGAATATGTAATTCCTGAAAAACAATATATTTTGCTATATCATGTTCCAAAATCACACGCAGGATCCACCTTTCCGATGACGATGACCATTACCTATAAACACAAAAACAAAATTTAATTACCGAAACGTCTCAATTCCCAATATTTTTCCTTTTAAACAGACGTATTAGCCTGTCATGCTCAACTTAATTAGTTTTCCCACTTCAAATCGCCAGTAAAACAAATCGAAATTGTCGAATTCAATTTTCATCTATTTCCGCAACCAAAAATACAAAATTTTGAACCAGAATTATTACTCTTATCTAATTTATTGTGAAACCCACACTCTCAGAAAACAGATATATTCAATCCCACCGCTGTCACCAAATGTAGTACCTGCGGGGTGTTTCTAAACACACCTGTACCCGCAAATAAGAAATTTCAAAAGAGAACCTTACCTTTTCAAGCTTACACACTTTTCCAGCCGAAAGGGAACCTGGATTCGTGCCTTGAGCAAACGCAAGGTCTTATGAAAAATGTAATCGTTTTCTGAGAGGGTATGAAATAAAAATAAACTGTCATCAAAATCAACAATATATTAATTTAAACAAAATATCTCTTCTACATGCAATGAACGAAATTGTTAATTCTTAAACCTTTTCACGGAACCAACAGTAAATAAAAAAAAACAATAGATCAGAAAACCAAAAAAAATAGAGAGTGATGCAGTACCTTCTGGTATATGTATACCTATATCAAATAATCCTTTATTAAAGAAAATGTCACTCTTACCAGACCAAACACTCCCGAAAACACTTGCCGATAATCACAAAATAAACAAATTGATAAACTCCTAAATTACCGTTAATTTACTTTTCAAAATCTTGAAGAACCGACCGAACTTTACTTGCAATTAATATAGGTACTTCCTACGAATTTTTTGTAAATTCGCATGTTCCCTTTTCGCGATGCACACGCTGTGCCTACTTCACGCCACTCTCGGCACTCCCGTCAAAAATCTCTTTCGGTTCTCCTCTCAGTTCCTGAAAATTTGCCTATTTAAATCAAACTCCCCCCTGCCTCTTTGACCCCTTGGAATATTCTAGAAGAAATTCGTTTGAGACGACGTGGTCTTACACTATTGGTTAAGAAACCAGAAAAAACCGTTGACTACGCTTCCCGTGGGTTACGCGACCTCTTGAACTGTTTATCCTAAGTCCCTAACAGCTTACGCCTGTCGAAATTTGAATTTATGTGTCTGAGATTGATCCCACAAGTTTGAATAACTTTCCTCTAGAATTATGGTAAAACTGAATATTTTTCTTTTCAAGATGAAATAATTTCTATTCATTACCCAGGGTACTACACAGCAATTCCTTGCTGTGAGCGGTGATAAGAAGATTAACAGAACACTGGTAGTCCCTAATTTCAAACAAATAGACCTGCATCCTTCCGTAGGTATTAATTTATGTCCCTCTTGAAGAAGAGAACCGTCCTTGTCAAAATACAGACCCTAAACCATCAAGGCATAGACACCAGACATCATAAGGGTAACCGCAACTATTAGACGTGTAACATGTGTAAGAAGTAAACAGCTCTTCAAACGTTGATAACCAAAATTATCGAAAGTAGTAGAACAGATATCGTTTTTTGGGTGTTCTGGAATGTCGTAAACCCTTTTGAAATTGACCTATGATTATCCAAATCATGCGCTTTATCTCAGGAGTTGGTGTATAAGAGAGCAATTTATCAATCTTCACTGGGGCCATGTGGATCTTCACTAATCTCAAATCTGAAGCAGCAGCTTATGCACATGCCAAGTAGGTATATTGAACAGGATTCCCTGCAGTTTTATTCTCAAGGGATGTTTTGCCCAATCCTCTAACGAGAATCCGATAAAAACCCTATACGATAGCATTTGATTTTTTCGAATTTAGGATTTGATCTCATTGAAAATTGAATAGAAGATAATATGATGGGTGATTAAATTGACCATAAAATGCAAGAAGCGCGCGATATACTTTCTTAACAGAGCACGCATTTTGATATTGAAATTCAATGATTTTCAAGCGTTGTTCATTTGTGAGACAATTCATGGTTGAATTATAGACCAAACTGAAGATGCAGTGACACAAAACACGAAAAGTGCTTTAGTTGACAAAAAATATTATATAACATTACTAGCAAGGTAAGAGGGTTTTTACTGGCGAATGGAGGATATAACTGACGAGCCGCAGGCGAGTCAGTTACCTACTTGAGCCAGTAAAACCCGTTACCTTGTGTGTATTGTTTTATATTTTATTTGTTTCTCATTTGAAAAAAGGTTAGATAAATTCCAAAAAAATCTCAATAATTTGTCGCAAATGTCGTAAGCTATGGAAGCGTTGCCATGAACATGTCTGTTTATTTTTCTTTACATTTGTTTTGGCGAAAGCGAAAATGAATGTACCAAAAGAAATTATTGAGGCAGCCAGCAGTGTAGCTTCAAGTTTATTACCTGCAAAATCAGCTTCAAGGTACGAGCGAGAATACGACGACTTCAAAAAGTGGCAAAACAAAAATAGTGCGATTGGGGTAACTGAAGATGTTTTGTTGGTCTACTTGAATCAACTATCAGCTAGATTCAGCCCTAATTACTTTATGGGCAAAATGGTCTATGCTGAAAAGCTGCTTGGAAATGAAAGAAAATGCCCCTCTTCGCAGGTTTGTTTTCCTTAAAAAAATTTATTGAAAAATTTGACGTTTAGTTGTCATTTGTAAATTTCAAAAGGTAATAGCGTTTCTAAAACGAAAAAATGAGCGTTATACGCCAAAAAAGGCCAAGGTATTAAGTAAAGAAGAGGCTGAACAATTTCTTTTACATGCTCCTGATGACCAGTGGTTGCTGGCGAAAATTGTAACAATATTTGGGATTTTTGGATGTTGTCGATGTGACGAAATTCTCTCCTTAAACATGAATGATGTAGAAGATATGGGAAAATACGTTATTGTGACATTGCGGCAAACAAAAAATTTAACAACAAGAAGATTCACCATAACCGATGATGGCTGCAGCTTCAAGCCCTGCATGTTATACAGAAAATATGTAAATCTTCGGCCTCCTGGAACAGAAAGCCTAAGATTTTTTTTGACATACCGACATGGAAAGTGCATTTCCCTTAATGCTGGCCATCACACTATTGGTGGTGTCCCAAAGCAAATAGCGAAATATTTAGGTTTAAAAGACCCAGAGTTATACACCGGCCACTCTTTTCGCAGAACTGGAGCCACTATGGTTGCGGATTCGGGTGGAGATATTTTAGCACTAAAGCGTGCAGGAGGGTGGAAGAGCACCGAAATTGCGATGAGTTATGTCGATGATTCGGTCAACAAAAAAATCGAAATGTCTAGCAAATTATTTGGTAGTAAGGAGAGTACAAATGTTCTGCAGTCCTCGAGTTCAGCAGTTTCTGAGTCAACAGATGGTTCATCATCATCAGTATCAACTCTTTCATCATAAAAAATCTGTGTTACTGGAAATAACAATTGTACCATGATTTTCAACATATATAACGATAAAACAAAATTTTCTAATGTAAATAATACGACTAACTTGTAAAAATTTTGCGAGTTAACTGTCAGTTTTACAAGTTATTGACTTGATAAAATAAACTTTCTTGATTAATATTATGTTTTTGGAAACTGAAGTTTACAAATGAGAAACAAATAAAAATAGTTAAAAAATAAACCATTAGAAACCAAAAGCTTCTTCTTCTACTTGATCATTGAGTGAATGAGAATACAATGCAATACTCTCGACCTTTCTTGACGGGGTATCCAAAAAGTAGGTTGCTAAGCAGAAAAAGTCCATTAACTTGAATTCAGAAGGGTCCTCAATGAAGGCAGCACAAACCGCATGGTATTTACGGCTGTACGTTAATGAGGAAGCTGGGAATTAGTTGGTCACTTCAATCATTCAACATCCCCGAATGAACATTTCATCTTCCGAATACATATTTATTTTAGTGGCTTCAAATCATATGAGGCTGATGAATTGGTCATTTTCCTCTCATTCTTTTTCATTTAAAACCATCTTTATCAATTCCACAAAACATCACGAATTTATCATTCATGGTATGTTGTTAAAAAGCCTTCGGAATAACAATGGTAACTTGGTTCGCGACTGTTCCAGTGGGCGAAACCATATTATGTTCGTACGAAACTTGATAAGGTGCCCCATACACGTTACAAATAAGTGGTGGGTATACAGTTACCACAATCACTCTTCACAGTTTGAATTTCAACTGTTCGAACCCATTTTCATTATGTTAACTTTTATGGAGACCTACCAGAAGGATTATTCACATCAGAATTCATGAATAAAAGGTTGAATTTCGGTGAAATGTTGCTCATGCTTCGAAGAAATGTTTCGTATTTTTGCGATAATTATCGCACTTGTGGAAATCGTTAAAAAGTTATGTGAGTTTAAAAAAAATCTACAATCGGAGTTGGTCCAAATTCTGGCATATACTGTCCATATACCACCGTGAAGTAGACCGAATTTAATGTGAATGATTTCACCAATGAATTTATCACGCGGCCAAGCGAAGGCAATAATATTAATTTCGGTAACTTATTTCATTATTCCGTAGGTAACTGCATACGAGATAACGGTTGAATGTACATTATACATTTGTTGATGGAATGCGCATCAATTAAAATCAATTTACGAATCAGCGAATTAATTAATATCGTCTAATTTGAGGAGTTTAGCCATCTTTGTTTTGTCTGATACAGTTGCCAGGGAGTTTTCTAAATTATGTTGTTAGCCAGGCAATTAAGATTAAGGAACCCAGGATTCGGATTCTCAAGAAATCATAACGTCACTAACCGTACAATTCTATTTTTACACTGAAGAATAAGATTATTGTCATGCTAAAAGATATTGCTTATTACCATCGGCTGTAAACAAATTCATGATCACTACACTTACACAGGGAGACATAGTTTTTGCTAAGTTATTATCTGCGGTTTATTATCATATGTAGAATTGTGTGAAGTACCCCATTTATTTTTCCTGAGTTTGGTGCAGGAAATGTATCTTTTATTTTATAAGATCTGTTTCTCTTCACTTTTTCTTTACAGATGCAATGTTGTTTTATTTTTGTAAGTCTGTATTATCCTTGGTCTTTTTCTTTATTTTTTTAATGTACATTTCAAAAAATTTAGTTTTATAAATGTTTTCTTCAATTCTCAAATGAGAGTAAGTGACTATATACAGGATGTAGCTTAATGAATGGCACCTGGAGATAGAGGACTTCAAAATTACACCCTTGCCATTCTTTTTGGTGGAAAGACTCCAAATGAAGGAATTTTTTGGAATTTTTGGAATGTAGACTATGGTTTCTGAGGCGCATCCTGTATATGCATTGGAAAATTTAAAATTGTCGCCGTTTTCATTTCCAATACTTACAACGTGAATAAAGGAGCACTCAAAAGCTTCTGACTTCAGCGCTATTAGTGGTTAATTTGTTTATGATGATTTCACAAGTAATCTTTATACATGCACAATGAGAATGGGACAATAGGTACAATGAGGTGCTGATCAGGTCGAAAATGAGTTTGTTTCGTATACTCCTCTCCATTACTGCTGTTTAACAGTCTTTTATTTATCTATCTCGTACTTGAAATGATAAACCTTCTCTGGACTCCAAGTGAAGTAGTGGAGAGGTCAATAATAGTTAATTATGATGCGACTTGAACGATCATAAACACTGTGTCCGAGGACATTTTGTGCCATTCTAGTTCTCCATAATTCAATCTAGTTGGTTAAGTTGAAGTGGCAGAGACACGCTTTACGCCTACTACAATTTACATTCCGAAAGAGCAACATAGATAGATACTTATGTCATCTTTTTTTGGCGACATCGATAAAATAATTTGTACATTTACCGAGACCACTTTCTCAAATTAGAACAAAGTAGGAATGTACTCTGAAATTGTAACTATATTCTTTACTTTTTTGCAAATTTACAACGTATAATTTTTTTACTCTTTTTTGTTTTTTGATCAGGAAACGGCAAACTCATTTTTTTCCATTGAGATCATTCTAGGAAGCTGAATTTAATTATATTTTGTCATAAATATAGGAGTTTTCGAAAAATTTCAATGTATTTTCAGTGTAATTAAATTTTTTTACAACTTTGAAAAGCTGCATTGTATTCTTGTATAATAAATAAATATTTACGAAACAATAATTCAAATATAAATATCCCATGAAGGACATTGTATAAAATCAGATCACAACAACAGAAATGTCTGTCTTTTGGATAACCTCACTCGAATAAAATTGATTGGAAAGTTTAAGAAATTGTCAACGTCTGGATAATCCAGATGCAATTATTGGTTCCCACCGATAAATTGAATATAGGAAAGATAAAAACGAATTATCATTTTTTGAAATTCGATAAAAACACTTTTACCATAACCCAATGTGAATGATTGTGTCAAGTAATCGTCATAAAAATTCGAAACGTATAAACAAGGAATAATGAATATAGCTTCTTGGAGCCTTCATTATCTAGGAGGCGCTAAGGGTCATAAATGCTGTTACTTCGATGACCTGAAGAATTCAACGTCAGTCTTGTACAAATAATAACGATTTATGTTGCAGTAATTGGAAAACTACTGTGAGATACAAGACTTACCTCAATATCTTGTTAATGCTTCTTTTGCTGGTTAGTCTTCGTTGATTTTATTGTTCGAAAATTGATTGTATCAACAGAATCAAAGCTGCAGTTTTAATACTTCAAACACAATAAGGACTGAACGAGAATAAATTCACTATCACAAAAACGCCTATATTTCTGAACCAATTGAGAAAAAAATCAAAATTTGATCATAGTTAGCTTTGTTATGAACGTCAGAAACATGTGTAACATTTACTTCATAGATATTCCAATTCTCTGTCGCAAAATGTCAAGCGAAGTGAAAACACGGAAGTGGAACTTTTTCGAAATAATCAAAAATGGAGCTTCAAAAGAATCGCAAAAGAGGCTCGCGTTCGTCCGGAAACAATATCAAGAGTTGTTAAGCGCTTCAACGAAGATCTTACAATTAACCGCAAGGAAGGAACCGGGAGGAAAAAGGGGTTTCTTAGCCCAAAAAAAGGTGAAAAAAGCCATCAGCCTTTTTCAGAAGAATCCTAACCTTTCAGGACGGAAAGTGGCCCAAATAGTGGGTTGTTCGCAGTCAACCGTTCAGAAAATCAAGTCGAGTTGTGGGCTTAGAACATACAAAGTGCTCTGAAGAATCAAGAAGCGAAATCAAGAGCAAAGAAATTAAAAAAAGATTTCTTGAAAATTTTTTCTGTTGCGTGATGGACGACGAAACTTATGTCTTGGCTGATTTCTCGCAACTTCCTGGTCAGGAATTTTATACTGCAGATTCTCGTGGAAATTTCGCGTGAAGGAACAAGCGAAGTTTCCTAAAAAATTCCTGGTTTGGCAAGCAATTTGCAATTGTGGGAAAAGGAGCAAATTTTTCGTTGGCCAAGGCTCTGTTGACTCGAAGATATACATCGAGGAATGCTTGAAGAAGCGACTTTTACCATTTTTACGTGAGCACGATGTGTCAACAATCTTTTGGCCAGATTTAGCTTCATGCCACTACAGCAAGGCCACCAAGGAATGGTACGAAGCTAATGAGGTGGTTTTTGTTCCCAAAGAGGCCAATCCACCAAATTGCCCAGAACTCAGGTCAATCGAAAGATATTGGGCCCTGGTAAAAAGGGAATTGAAGAAGACTAAGAAATCAACGAAAACATAAGCGGAATTCAAGCAAAAGTGAAGACAGCATCCCAGAAAGTGACTGAGAACACTATAAGAAGCATGATTGGAAGAATTCCAGAAAAAATCCATGAATTTTGTAAAAAATAGTTTGGATTTTTTATTGTTTTCATTAGAATTAGAAGATGATTCGAAAATGAGTTTGATTTTCGAAATCGGTCCAGTGGTTCAAAAGATATAAGCGTTTTTCTGATAGCGAATTTATTCTCGTTCAGTCCTTAGTTCATTAAGAATATTCAATAGACTGTGTACACAACAACACATATTATAATTTCCACAATTTATTCTACCTATTATTATTCAAAAATTTTTATCAACGTATGAAAGATTGATCTAAAACCGTATAAAAGTATGTATTTTTTTATTATATTATTCATATACATTAATATTTCTCTAATACTTTACTATTGGCGAAAAACTTTTTTATCATGGTTACAGAAGAGCCTTTATATTCATCAGGTTTTCTTTAAACTCGATAGGTAATAAAAACACTTCTTTAAATTTAACAGACTTTGAGATTGGCCAAATAGGAATCTCAATATTGTTATCGTAACATACATTTTTCGTTTTATTCACTGGAAAAATTTCAGTGAAAAGAATAAGTTGATGGGAAACAAGCTCTATATTTTTTCATATTTTTAGAATGAGTGGAGGGGATTGAAGTAGACTACCCCTTCCATTGTTGTTAATTAAATTTAAAGAAAACCTTACGCAATAGGATAGAATTGAATTTGGATAGCCTGATTTAGTTAGAAACTTTTTAATCTCTTGACTCTTGTATTTTTCTTCTAAATTGTACCGCTTCGGAATAAAATAATAAAATGTGAATCAGTTCTAAAATAAATTGCGCTTTTCCAACACGTTACGATTTATATTTTATTTGTTATTTCAAAACGGTACATTTTACGAGAAAAATACAAGAAATGAAAAAGTTTATAACCAAATCAGGCTATTCGAATTTAATTTTATCCAAGTCGTTGCGTAATTTTTTCTATTTCATTTTTCTGCCATCTTTGAATATATCTCCCTAACGTTTGACTTTTTACCCAGACATTTATATAACCAATTACCCTTTATTTTGAACGGGGAATCACCTTTTTAAATCTTTTGCATCAATTCAGAAACACCCTGTATAATAAGATACAACCACTGCAACCAAATGAAAATGGCAAAACATCACCCATTTTATGAGAAGTAATTTAGTATAATGGTAGTACCTAAATGTAGTCTACACCTATGCGAAAGAAGAGGTGAAACTTAATTCCTATAATCTGGAAAATGCCTATATTTTCCCACGCTTGCGGAAATGCATTGGAATGTGATCAGATTGATCTGATGGGCATTTGAACGGTTTCATGAAATCAGATGACACATTGCCTCGTATGGGAGAACGGAACCGGATCTTTGGTCAGTGAAGATTGTGAATGGTAAATTAACAGAGTACTTCTCGATATTCTGTACTTTTTCACGAAATATTCGTTCAGATCCGTATAGGCTACATTCAATTGAAAAAATAATGATTAATTTTAGAAATATCGGAGTGATAGAGCTTTAAATTGAAATAAAACACATTTAAATTAAGTTTGAAGCCAAACTTTTTTTCTTCGAAAGATGATTTTTTGACATTTATGTCTTCCAAAGCGTCTATTGTTTCTGGTTTATCAGGATCATAGAGGCCAATAAATTGGACTATTTCTCGAAGTGATGTTAGTGCCAAATCTTTCTTTCAATTAATCATATTGTTACGGTATCAGCATGAGGTGTAGCACCAGCTGGTTGGAACCAATTTACCATTTTGAAAGAAATAATCATCGATCTGTAACGAGCACCATTCACTGTAACATTAGCTCCAAAGCTAGTCGTGGTGGAAATTATTTTCAAAACATAGATGTTATAAAATTATCTTTCGAATAAAAAGAAAATTTGGCTTCAATGCTAAATTGAATGTGTTTTATTTCAATTCAAAATTCTATCTATCTAAAAATAACTCCCCATATAAAGTAGACAGCTCTGCTGGTGATATCCAAAAATGAGAATTGAACAAAACTGCCATGAATACTAAATTCATTGCAAAAAATTTAGAATAGGAATAGAAAACTACTAATCATTTGTGTTTTTTTTTCAATAATTTGATTTTTTCCTGTATACTTTTATAATATTGATCTGCTTGTTTTTACTAATTTGTGAAAATATTTGAAAATATTGAAAAACTTGTTGTCAGAGTTTTTTTGTTCTTTTCAAATTGTTTTGCTGTATCTCAAAATTGGAACTGTTTATAAAAATTATTTTGAGAACTTCATGTCACAGGAATTTTTCATTCCAGAAAAATTACATTTCCATTTCGTTTCGCTTCTAGTCTAATCGAAGTGTCAAGAAATTTGAAATGTTTTGATAGAAGTCGACAACTGATCATAAAATTCTAAGTTTCATTTTTGAAATCGATCAAGATATTCTTAATCAGCTGAGGTTGATAGGTGAAATCTATTTGGCATGAAATAAAAAGAATATCCAATATTGTCTGATATTTTGAAATATTTGTTCATTTAATCCATTAAACTATATAAATATTGAGGGCAAGATTTTCTTTGGAAAATAGTTTGTTAAGTTAATGAAAACCGGAGACGCTGAAACAGTCGAAGATTTCTATGAAAAAATAATATGAATTTTTGATGAAGTCCAACCCCTTCGTTCCTTTAATATTCCCATGTAGCCATTTAATCCAACGGTCAAAACATAATGGACAAGAAAAAGGAAGAGGGAAGGAAGTAATTACAACGCATGGTGGCCTTCCAATTTCCTTATTTCACCTACCTGTTCCTCGTTACACTTGACGTCGCAGGTGTAATCGTAATGTTCCAAATCCGTTGAATTCTGTAACAAAAAGTCTGATGAGAACACATTCGGTGAAAAAGTTCATTTGGTAAATGATAATTGATGTAAAAGTGCTAAATGATAACTGACCTCTCATACCTATACATATTATCAGTCCATTAGCAGTTATCTATGATAATGCCATGTTAAATTACGTAAATTAATGATTTGTATGTTTTGAATACGCACAAGGAGACAAGAAGTCAATCATTTGTTACTTTCTTTCGTGAATAATGGTTGAACGAAGATTCAGAAATAATAAAAAAAAGTTCCAATAAAACTTCATAATTAACTAAAACATGGGCAGTTAGATCCCATAATACTGTTCGAAATATTTTCGAGATATTCGACAATTTCGAAAATTCAAAAAAATTGGATCCTTTGCCACTCTTTTTCGTGGCAAGAGTCTAATGAAGAAATTTTTCCAATTTGTTTTTTGGATAATTTTTCTGGATCGATACGCTATCGAATGTGAACTATGATTTTTGGGACGGATGCATGTTTTTTTTAAACAAAGATCTAGATCAAATTTCATGTTTTGGTTATGTTTTCCTAAGTTTAACCTAACGTTGAAATAAAATATGGTCACCTGATTGCCAAATTGAGAAAAAACCATGCCTGGTTCATTGAATTCCGAAATGCTATAACTCAGTGTATTTCAAGCATTTGATACAAAATGAATTCCCATTACAATGAGTCGAGAGCTTTTTTTCTTAATTAAAAGCTTTTGATTCATTGTATTAAGAATTTATTTTTTTTATTTATTTATCCATTATACTCTTACAAACACATTAGAAATGTTTGATCAATTGTCCTTAAGAAATGGGAAAATTATCGAGAAAATGAATACCCAGCTATTTTGCATTGACCTTTCCTCTTTAGATCCGTAGTTTCACATCACGGCTAGGATATCTATGAAAAAAGTTTTTATTTGTTTCTCATTTGTAAACGTCAGTTTCCAAAAACACAATATTAATCAAGAGAGTTTATTTTATCAAGTCACTAACTTGTAAAACTGACAGTTAACTTGCAAAATTTTTACAAGTTAGTAGTATTATTTACATTAGAAAATTTTGTTTTATCGTCATATATATTGAAAATCATGGTACAATTGTTATTTCTAGTAACACAGATTTTTGATGATGAAAGAGTTGATACTGATGATGATGAACCATCTGTTGACTCAGAAACTGCTGAACTCGAGGACTGCAGAACATTTGTACTCTCCTTACTACCAAATAATTTGCTAGACATTTCGATTTTTTTGTTGACCGAATCATCGACATAACTCATCGCAATTTCGGTGCTCTTCCACCCTCCTGCACGCTTAGTGCTAAAATATCTCCACCCGAATCCGCAACCATAGTGGCTCCAGTTCTGCGAAAAGAGTGGCCGGTGTCTCTGGGTCTTTTAAACCTAAATATTTCGCTATTTGCTTTGGGACACCACCAATAGTGTGCTGGCCAGCATTAAACGAAATGCACTTTCCATGTCGGTATGTCAAAAAAAATCTTAGGCTTTCTGTTCCAGGAGACCGAAGATTTACATATTTTCTGTATAACATGCAGGACTTGAAGCTGCAGCCATCATCGGTTATGGTGAATCTTCTTGTTGTTAAATTTTCTGTTTGCCGTAATGTCAGAATAACGTATTTTCCCATATCTTCTACATTATTCATGTTTAAGGAGAGAATTTCGTCACATCGACAACATCCAAAAATCCCAAATATTGTTACAATTTTCGCCAGCAACCACTGGTCATCAGGAGCATGTAAAAGAAATTGTTCAGCCTCTTCTTTACTTAATACCTTGGTCTTTTTTCGTTTCAGAAACGCTATTACCTTTTGAAATCTGCAAATGACAACTAAACGTCATATTTTTCAATAAATTTTTTAAGGAAAACAAACCTGCGAACATGGGCATTTTCTTTCATTTCCAAGCAGCTTTTCAGCATAGACCATTTTGCCCATAAAGTATTAGGGCTGAATCTAGCTGATAGTGGATTCAAGTAGACCAACAAAACATCTTCAGTTTCCCCAATCACACTATTTTTGTTTTTCCACTTTTTGAAGTCGTCGTATCTATTCTCGCTCATACCTTGAAGCTGATTTTGCAGGTAATAAACTTGAAGCTACACTGCTGGCTGCCTCAATAATTTCTTTTGGTACATTCATTTTCGCTTTCGCCAAAACAAATGTAAAGAAAAATAAACAGACATGTTCATGGCAACGCTTCCATAGCTTACGACATTTGCGACAAATTATTGAGATTTTTTGGAATTTATCTAACCTTTTTACAAATGAGAAACAAATAATATATAAAACAATACACGCAAGGTAACGGGTTTTACTGGCTCAAGGAGGTAACTGACTCGCCCGCGGCTCGTCAGTTATATCCTCCATTCGCCAGTAAAAACCCTCTTACCTTGCTGGTAATGTTATATACTATATCGTGTTTAAAATTTCCCATTTTACCGCATTTTTCGCGACTTTTTTAAAAATACTTCTACATCACCTAGATTACCGAAATTTCACCTACAAATAAATCGATTATTCCTCTTTTCGACCGTATAAAAATTTCCTCACTATATCGCAGCTTCGCCGCGTTTTTAAGATTCTTTTAGACCCACTTTTTCAACAGATTCCCTTTCAGTAGAGTATAGAATTATGCCACACCCTGTATATAGGTACTTATTTTTGAGCAACTCTGCACTGTTATTCGAAGATACGAAATTTCAATTCCACAATTGCTCGATTGGTCAGAGTATCATAAATAGGGGTGGCTTATTATTTTATCCAAATTACATGTCAGTCATGTCCGACATCCAATTAACACCCCATTTCTTCTCTTATTATTTATAGGGGAGAGCTGTAAGTGTTCCAGATTGACCATCATGTGTGCTTTCCGGCTTTATTAGAGCAATCTTTCTTAACTAGAATATCCTTTTTAGTTGTTGGTTTTTATAATTAACGGTCAAGCAATTAAGGAATAGGCGATATAAAAGTCACCCTTATAATTTTCCATAAATATCTCTACTGAGATAGGAAGCAGGCAAGGAAATTATTTATGGTTGGCGCCGGAAACAACAGAATAAAATCTAATGTTTAATCATTGTTGTTGAATGATGAAGCGACCTTATAATAATAATCGTAAATGAAATAAGTGGAATAAATTTTCATCGGAATTCATTCTTGGAAAGTTGTTTCTATGAAAACACCATTGAATATATGAAAGTCCTGCCTTGTATATGATGATTTAGTCTATTATCATGTCTATTATCACGTGTTGACCGTTTTGCTGTCATGCAAAATGTACCTACAATAATCCAAAAAAAATCATGGTTATCTATTTCAAATATTTACGAGTCCCCTAAAAAACTGACGAATCTGGCATCTAACCCCTTCGAACATTGAGATATTCCAACATCAAATATTTACGTTAGTGTCCTTCAGACTGTACACATCCTCTTATGAACCGATGAAGGGGTTGATTACTTGGTTAAACAACAAAATCTTTAGCTTGATCGTCTACACTTAACAGGTACACCACCTGACACCGTGTCTTCAACCATCATGGGCACCTAACTGTACTTCCTCTACACGCCCTTTTCCGTTTGCCGAAAAATCACAAGCGTGAAATGGACAATAAAAGTTGATTGGGAGGTCTTAGCCCCATAGAGGAAATTTGAATGGAACAAAAAGTCAATATTCGATAATCGTATTATACAGGGTAGCCAAGAGATTGATGTCAAAAAGGAAAAAACAGGTCCCTCGTGTCAT
Source organism: Adalia decempunctata (assembly GCA_951802165.1). Classification (NCBI taxonomy): domain Eukaryota; kingdom Metazoa; phylum Arthropoda; class Insecta; order Coleoptera; family Coccinellidae; genus Adalia; species Adalia decempunctata. Next base: position 15,439,238 of record OX637701.1, read on the forward strand.
GGGCTATTCGAATTACCCCATGTATGTTATGCTAGTTTTCACGGTTTTCGAGTTATGAATTTTTTATGAACTTTGAGAATTTTCGACTTGACCATCTTAAAAAAGATATTAAAAAAAAAGTACAAGACTTCTCTGTGAAATTCTTTTTGTAACTTAATCTCCATGAATTGTACTTTTATACATAAAATAACCAGATTCGTAACTTCGATAAAAATTATGGAAATGTTGGTTTCAAGTGAAAAAGTTAAGTAAATTGGATTATGATCTGAATTTTCGAATCAAAATTAAAAATGTATAAAGGCTAACTCACGGTTTCTTAGTATGCTCAAAAACTGCGCTCAACAGTCAGCTTTTAGAATCATTGATAAAAAATGGTACTTAACACTCTACTTTTGCTAGAATCAGCCTTCAAAGTCATCGATATTATTATATATTAAGATATTTCTGATCAAGCTATGATAGAAAATGCTGAAAATTAATGAAAATTAGCTTTAGATGTTGGTCAAGAAATTGTTTACGCCCGAGAATGTTCGAGTGAAGACGAGTTGCGACTGAAGATAAGAGAAGCCGAACGTGTCCTAAGAGAGAACAGGGCAGGTTTTATGCGATTGAAAGAAAATTTTCTAAGAAGGTGTAGAATGTGTATTGAGGCTGAAGGTGGCCACTTTGAACACATACTGTAAATTTTATAAATACATTTCTTTTTATTTACATTATGATGTGTGATTTATTGCCATATCTTTTTCTTTTTTTTTATCTAGAACTTTTCTTGACCAACATCTAAAGCTAATTTTCATTAATTTTCAGCATTTTCTATCATAGCTTGATCAGAAATATCTTAAAATGGCAAAAAATAATTTTGTAGTAAATGTCTAGTTCTTCGATTTTTTCCACCTCGATGACTTTGAAGGCTAATTCTAGCAAAAGTAGAGTGTTAAGTACCATTTTTTATCAATGATTCTAAAAGCTGACTGTTGAGCGCAGTTTTAAAGCATACTAAGAAACCGTGAATTAGCCTTTTCACATTTTTAATTTTGATTCGAAAATTCAGATCATAATCCAATTTACGTAACTTTTTCACTAGAGACCAACATTTCCATAATTTTTATCAAAGTTACGAATCTGGTTATTTTATGTATAAAAGTACAATTCATTGAGATTAAGTTACAAAAAGAATTTCACAGAGAAGTCTTGTACTTTTTTTTCAATATCTTTTTTAAGATGGTCAAGTCGAAAATTCTTAAAGTTCATAAAAAAATTCATAACTCGAAAACCGTGAAAAATAGCATATCATACATGGGGCCATGGGGGTGATTCGAATATCCAATGACACGAGGGACCTGTTTTTTCCTTTTTGACGTCAATCTCTTGGCCACCCTGTATATAGAGTCAAAGGTCAATTTTTGTCGAGGAATATAATGTTTTCTTGGCCTTTTTTTGGATTTATCACCTTCCACAACCTGAATCAACATCTATATTATAATTACTACACCCCGAAAAGTTTCTACGTTGAATTGGCAAAATGAAATCTCTCTCTACAGGTGAACTACGAAAAACCAGGATAATTTATGTGAGAACATTTCGGTAGTTTCCTGGTCACTCTAAATCGTATTTTCATTGGTTGTGAATGATAAATATTAATGACAAATTGAATTAGACCATGAAACATATCTGTATGGGTGCATATTCGTCAAAAAGATAAACATACCTACTCATTTGCAATTCAAATCAAGTTTGAAATGTATAACTATTTCATTTCACCCTTCAGTATGTGAGTGCCCTAATTATTGAGTTCACTGATTGAAATCGTTGTTGTGTCAAAATGTCAGTTAAGTTTTCATTATTTCATTTATTGGTGAGGATATTTATTTTTTTTTTCAAGTATTCTCTTTCCAAATAATTTTTTTTGTAACAATCTGACCAGGTATGTTCATGAATGATTTTTGATTTGCCAAATTTTTATTCACAGTGTTTTTCCATTTCTGATGACAAAAAGTTTAGGTCGTCATTTAAAACACTCAACTACCCTCCACGCCTCGTAGAGGGTGCATGACTCCTCAAATATACACAAAAAGTTTCGTAATTAAAAAAAAATTGACTAGTTATGGTATTTCTCTATAAAAAAGTAAATACCGAAGATAAGAGATTGAATACAAAAATAAACATTAATATTTCTATCTTCAAACGAAATTCTGAAGGAAACAACAGAGCCACTGTAGTCTATTGATGCTGATGTTTTCGAAAAAACAATTATGCCGATTCCTAAATTCCTTATAAGTACATTTTCAAAATAAGTTGGTTCAACTAAAAATAATCAATGTCGAAGGAATATCGTTGAGAAACGATAAAATACATGATCAGTAATGTAATTCTTCCATATTTTACTTGATAATGAACCTATTTACAAAATAACGCTAAAATCATAAGATAGCGAATTAATAAACGAGTCAAGTGTCTGTCACGAGTACACAAGCAACTTCATACAGTGTTTTATGTAATATTTCATGGTTTCCACTCATTGATAACTGTTCTTATTCACTTATTCGAATGTAAAAGTTGAAATGGCTATTGGCTATCAATAGATATTTGTTATGATTTCAATGGAAAGATACTGCAAATGCTTCTTCAAATTTATTTTCAATGTAGCTACACTAATCTTCGTTATCGGAGAAAGGATTAAATTGTTTTTGAATAAAATTTGCAAACAACACCAGAACATGAATATGGTATTTCTTGAGATCTCTTGAAAGTTTCCTTAGAGCAAATCTGTTATTATAAGGTTTCATGATTTTTGAATTTTATAAATAATGCTTGTATACCTACATATCCTATTTTTAATCATTTTGTGAAATAGTTCAATCAAATTGTTTTTGGTTAACTGGTCTCGAAATGATGAATAATGAGATCAACTTCACGACCTATTCATGATTCATAGCGTGATTTACTTTGAAACAAAATTTGATATTTCGAAAGGCGCGAATGCATGTAATGTGGAAATTGATAAATGAATGTGATCTATGTTCACTCATCTTTCATCAGAATATCGATTTTCTTTAACGTAGTTATGCAAATGAAATTTTCAATATTACAGTTTTGAAAAAAATCTCAATTAAAAATAATTTTAACTCATAGTAGAAAATTCTTGAATTCCAAGAGAAAAAGGAAAAATCGAAATGAAAAGAAAAATAAGTTTCCTTCAAAATATTTTTCTCAATGTCATCTATGATATTTCAACTTCAAAAGGATGAAATTTTTTCCTTTAGATTTATTGTGAGGCCTGATCAATTTAAATGAATAAAAAACGATGTTTTGTATGTATCCTTTTGAATCAGCTGCATTTGAGGATCCCTGAAAAACCTTACTGTTAATTTCTTCAGAGGAGATAATTTTGATTTAATCCTTTATGTCGATCCTTTTGAAAACTTTCCAAGAAGCCTAGTTATGTTATATTCCAATGAGCGTGAAGTGAGTGGAATGAAACTACGTCAAGATTGCGTTTAATGTTATTATAGCCTTTGCAGCTGAAAATTTCAAGTGCATGGAACTAAGATTGTCCACTTGACTCATTAAACCCATCAGAAACCCTCATCGTGACAGAAATGCGGCATAACAGAGCCGAAGTATGGGAAGATTGCTTTCATAATATAACATGTTCCAGATATGTACATCTTTATCTTTCATCATTGTGAATATGATACTCTTTTATTTTGTTGCTCATTACCTTTATCATTTAGCGATGGATCTACAGAAGATAATTCAGTATTAAGTATTTGATATTCCTACTTGCATATAAAAGTGTGGACTTTAATTTAGCATGGTGCTAATATTATAGCTGTCTTGAAATATGTTAATTTTGAAAATGGCCTTTCATAAGTGGCGCTTGTTATTGGCATCTTAATTTCACATTTTTAATTATTCTTGGATGAGCTTTAATGCAGTTCAAAAATACATTGATGGATATCTGTAGCATTTCGAATAGAAAATTAAAATTTTTATCCATTGAGCAGGCATGTAATAAATCAACATGGTTTGGCGCGCCCCCCTGTCCCCCTGGTTGTGCCACTGTTTATCACTAGGTATTTAGAGGAATGTTCTTCTAGTAGGTTATCGAACATCTTCTGAATATCAATCATTTCTGATTTGGCATTCGGTCAGTCTATATGAGTCTTTTCAGCAAGGATTTATATTTTATGCCGGTTCTGTATAGGGGCATTGCATTGTTTTAATTAATCTCTGCCCCTCATATCACATGGCTTTCTACATGTGGTAATTGTTTATTATTTTCTCAAGTGCAATATCCTGGAATCCTTGAGCGAATTATTCGTTGATGCCATTACATGAAGCTGAGTTAATCGATTAAATTCTTGCCAATTTTCAGCTCGTGCTTTAGATGTGGCATGGAACATCACTGTTGACGCGAGGTTATGACCGAGAAGAAAATTTTAATAGTTTGAAGCTGACACAATGCTAAATTCGTGAAAAATCTTATCGATAATGGCTTCGCATTCTTTTTGTGCATTTACAATGACTATTTTTATCATAGATTTGTCCATTTCACTTCGCCTCAATATTGAAGACATTTTGGTTTTATTTATAGATCTAACCTTTTTATTAAATATTTCTACATCTTCAGTAGTAACGAAAGAAATAAATAAAATTTGCGGTACTGCTTCTATTAAGTGAAAATGTTCTGTCAAAGAAAAATCTCAAGTAAATAAAACTAACAAATAAATCTCTCATCGGACATAATAGGATTAAAGTTCAAGCTGTTATTTCGTCTTAAAGGAATATAGCAAAAAATGGAATAATAAACGCAAAATAGGGGTATCGTGTTAAACAATAATAATTCAATTCGAAAGTAAGATAAAATTATCACACCAAGCGAGATGTTATTACAAACATTTAGGGAATCAACGGTCATTGGTCAAATGTCATACACACCACACGATAAATGTATGGAGTTCATCAGAAATATTTTTCAAAATATGTAAACTGTCTGAGGTGATTCAACAGTAACCTTCAAGACACTCTATGTCCTTCAAATAATACCCAAAAAAGGAAAGAAAAGGGATTTTGCCAAATCTAAACTTCGACCACAACGAAGAGTCCAAAGTTTGGATTAATATAACTAATCAAATATCAATTAAATAGTATCGAATAACTTGCAAACATTATATGTATATTGGTATTTGTTAAAAAAGTATTGAACTATTTAGGAAACATTATTCGCTGCATTGAAGATTTGAATTTGAATGAAAAATAACTGCGCTTAAAGAATCAAAAAATACACTAAAATGAAATAATTTCACTAATGACAAAAAAGGTTCACACTTTAATCCCATAATAAGTATTATGATAATATTGATAATTGATTAATTAGAGAAACAAATATATCATAAATTATTTCGAGACTACTCTTCCAATTTTGAAATTCGATGTCTGAAATTTGCTGAGGTTCAGTTTAATTATCTGCAAAGTAAAATTCCAATTATACACGTGCTTCATCCACATATTTACTCAATTAAAATCCAATTAGACCAAGATGACTTCAAGATCTGACGATAAATCAGATAACAACTTTAATTTTTAAAAATTTGTGTTTATCTTATTATTGGCATTATGTATGGCTCCATCAGTTTGAGATTTTGAAGCCGCTGCTGAGAGTAAACAAAAAGGTAAGAATATAAAGATTATTCAATCACTTCTGTCGAAATAAATTAAAGTTCCAGTAAAGTCAAAATATTTATTTGCGAAACTTACTTTTCAGAATTTGTAAAAAATCGAAAACTCAATAGTAAGGAATTCTAACAATTTTCGAAAATACTTATTTGATGCTTTGAACATTATTTTTTTGGATTAGACGAGATTGGAAAAATTTTGAGCGGGAGTAGGTTTTTTTTTTCAAAAAAGTTACCAACACCATGATATAGATAAGAGAGTAGGTTGATTACGATTGAAGTGGGATAAAAAGGCCAAAATAGTACCTGGACTGGACAGTGCTTGGTACACTCATTTTGCACATCTAAATCAAGAAGATCCAAATTGGCGCCTATTGTCCTTAGCACAAAACACAAGAGTATCAAAGTAGATCTCATTTTCATAACAAACCAGCGCTCATTTTCACGAAAAACTCAAACAGCACAGTTTTCAATCGAATGTTTTTTGCCGGTACGCGTAAATTTTTATTCGTCTGTACGAACTTTTGCGTCAAAATTCAAAATTTCGCTCTCTTGGCGCACGGAACCCAAGAGTGATCCGCATTGCGCAGAGTGCTCGGTTCAAACGTGATAACTGCCTAATGAACTTCTTTGAAATTTTAAATTTATGTTGAGCCTGCTGTAACAGAAAATCTCGCCTTGTAAACTCGGCCTTAGGGCTGGTTATAGCGGCACTGGAATTAAAATGCTAACATTATCTATTACACAATGGCTATAACTTATGCAATTAAAAAGGATCATTCTGATGTGAAGGCAGAATGCAAAAACACCACTGCTGCTGCTAAAATGCAAAAAAATTATAATCTTAATAATTTACACCCACCAAAAGATTGAGTTATGCTGGATCAATTACCCCTATATTCCCACCATAAACACTATTGCTTACAGGTACAAGTTTTATAATAATAATAATAAACATCAACATTATAATTGTACCCATGAAACTGAAGTTGACGGAAAATTAATTATGAGTATAATTAATATCCTCATCCGGGCCAAATAAAAATTTGTCCGGATATATCGAATGTGAAAGACTTTAGGTTCTAGGTTCAATACTGGTGAAATATAAAGAACTTCTCATTCAATAAAGACCCCTTCATTCGAGAGACTTTATTTCTCATGAAATGAAAGACACAAATATGTATACCTAGGTACTCATAGGAGACTCTTAGGTTTTATATTTTCATTCAAAACGGTTTCTTCATTTTTCTTAAATTTTCCTCAAATGAGGAAGGAACTGATGATTAAGTATCACTTCTGTTATGCATTCAGTAATTACATGGAAAATTTAAATCTATCGGCGACTACTGCTAATTTATATCGTAAAGACCCTTTTTGTTTCTCTAATTGAGAAATTCTAGCTTTTGAAATTGTACAAAATGTTGCAATGAGTTCCATCAAAATGAAGTCGACGGAAAACTAATTATAGGCATAATTGGAGTTATATTTGTATTAAGTTCTGTATCAATTTTTAGCGTCTGAATCAAATGGCCCACATATCTACCTATTGCATATGTACTGTTTTAAGAATGCTCGATAATTTACGAACAAGTTTTGTGTTTCCACAACTGAAAAAAAAAATCATTTTATAAATAGATCAATGGTCTCGATCGTAAGATGTCAATTTTGATCTTGTTATTTCTCTCTTTCAAGTTATCTGAGCATTAATAATCTGAAGATATTATATTTTGCTAATTTTGAGTCCTTGAACTCATTGCTTTTGCTTTGATACGGTATTATATTTTGGGGGTCAAGTAGTGAGGTGGAAAGACTGTTTCAAATAAAGAAAAGGGTGTTGAGCCACCTTCAATCATGTAGAGGAGTTTTCATGAAGAATAGGTTACTTAAATATAAATATGTTCTCTGTTCATACAAGTATGAATGATTATCCTCTTAGATAGTCGAATTTTCATTACCCCGATACATAAGCTGTCATCATCTGAAAAACATCCTCCATATGCATGTCAAAGGATATAATAAATTACCTGAAAGCATAAAAATTAAATAGTTTAAGAATTTTTAGTAGAAAAGTTAAAGAAATTGTTATTGAATTGGAGCCATATTATTTGTCGGATTATTTGTGCAAAATGTTGTTGCTTGACAGTTGACAATGCTTCTTTTATGTAGGTACCTACATTACACACTATGAAATAAAGATATATATCTATCTATTTTTTTACTTGAAAATCGTCAGCAATCATTTCATATGTTTAATTGAATTTTGCTCCCCATAATAGCAGGAACAAATAAATTCGTGGTTTAGCTGTAGTGTGCTGTTGCTGTAACATTTCACTATGTACGTATAACTATCGTACAAATACGTCAACTCAACAATAGTTCACAGCACCCCTGACCACGACTTTATTTGAATGCTCTTTAGTAATCTAATTTAATCTGATATTTGTGCTAATAATACTACAGGTACATAATTCTTACCTTTTATTTCCCCCAATGACCTATGAAAACGAAGTGGACGGAAAATTAATTGCGAATACAATTTGGAAATTATTGATTACAATATCCCCATTTTTAACCGAATGAAGCAGAATTTCTCGGTTGATTTACCCAACTATAGCTCATGGATTTCACCATACAATTCAATGGAAAATTCGAATTTTCAGCCATTACTGCTTATTTATATCGTAACATGCACCTTCATTTTCTTAAATTGAGAAATGGAAATAGGTACGAATAACAAATGCAACGTTGAAGCATCCATTTCCCTAGTGATGCACGAAAAGGAAGTCGACGGAATTTTGATTATGAGCATAATTGGAGTTAGAACGTTTTCTACCGTATGATGCAAAATTTCTGGTTTAATGCGTAAATAGGTAAGTATGCATGCATATTTCACGAATTATTTCTGTTTTTTGGGTATTTTGATTCTGTTTCGCATTGTTATGGATCTAGGTATAGTAAAATAAATTTACTTGTGAAGTATTATGTTTCTGCGAGAGGGAAAAGCCATTTTAGAGCCGAAATATATTCTCTCATAATAGAGGGCAGCATTTCTCCCATGGTTTCAGAAGTTTTAAAATGATTCTAGCTTAGAATTGTTACACTTCCCCTATCTTCGATTGAAGGTCACTTGAAGCTCATTATGAAACCTAATTTTTCAAGAAGTCTCAACTACTATAGTCAGAGACTTTGGGAACCATAGAAACCCAAAAATTGATGAAACTTTTTGCAAGATGGCGGAGTTTTGAAGAGGCAATTTAATGAATAAGGTTCATATAGGTATTAAACTTTTCGAAATAATTTAACATTCCAGTGCATTGAATATTGCACCAAAGGGCATTTAGACCATAATATGAAGAAATGCACTCTTAAAAAAATATAGATACTTATTCGCACCGTTTTTTGTCGCGAAACCAGACAATAATCGGCGACACACTTATCATTATCACAGAGTATTATCCATGTCCTTCGATAGCAATGAGCGCCATTAGCCATGATCCTTATTTACAGCACGCGATCCTCATTGCTGCACCTCATATTGTACCATTTTCATGTTGGACACCGTGTTTGGACGCCCCCTCTCAATAATCGGGACAAGTGAATGAATGAAAAATAATTACATGCTCAAACAAAGCTTAACCGTTTCCGCTGCTTTACAATTAACTCACATCATTCCTGCTGCACTAATATACCGCCCTGGTTAAAATGTTAATAAGTACAAACTTCGTTTCCTGTTCTTCTAATTGTACACGAATTTTCTTAGTTCGACAACAGTGATTGAGTCTCATCAGACTACCGATCTCCGAAATTAAAAACGGACTGGACCATTTACATCAATTATCAAATTTAAGGGCGCCAACTACAAGTGGCCAAGCAATGAACCATGAATCACTCCAGGAAAATTATACAAAGCTACAAGTGCATAACGAAAGAGTGGAATTTTTGGTTTAAGATTTTTCATTATTGCTTTATTGGTACATGATATTAAAACTTTGAATTAGCTTATCTTCATGGTGAATCAATCATAGAACAACAGATGGTCGAAAAAACCTCTCCCTTACGTTTGTTCCTTACTGACCTTACTCACTTCTATTTTTTTTTCGTTGCTGTAGAAATTTTGTCTTAATTTTTAATTGCAGAGGCTTAAGCATTCTCATAAACTTTCGAAAAAATCTTTGGACGCCTCTTTGGAGATATCCAAAACAAAACTTGAAAATAGTATCAGAAACATTTTTTATTGCCTTTAAACTACTAACCAGTGACCAAGTGTTCTTCAGCCTTATATAGAAAATAAATATAACGTCCAATCAGCCATAAGAATAGTGTTTCAATGCATTCAAATTTCCATGGAAGCCTGTGATGCGATAAAATTATTGGCATTTTCACGCTTTTCCATGCGTTAATGATTTCCATTTCAAAATTATCTGATACGGCTCTGAAATTGTCGCATAATTGTTGCGCATGTTCGTATTCGTTAGCATTGTAAAATATAGTTCATATTTTCTTATTTCTTACAAACGAAATGTTTTTTGAAAACCGAGTTGTTGTGTGTGCTATTTGAATTAATTAACCCATTGATTTTCATTCTCAGAAAAAAGAAGAGCAGGAACATCTCTGATCATTATTAATTTCTGCAACCGTGAATCAACCACCATGACGCACCAATGAATTGTTTACCGTGATCTTGGAATCTATCTTATTGCTATTCCTATTTTACCAATCACCATTTCTGTCTGATTGAATTGAAGTATTTAGAATTGAGTATATTAATTTATTCTATTAATGACTTTTGTTGCGTATTAGTGATATTACTTTATTGTTAATTACACTCAATTGAGAATATTACAACGAATGGTGGTGGAACAGGAGTTTGTTACTTGATGGAGTGACCTATGATTATGCAGCCATAGGACAGGAAAGAATTAGATTGTTTTAAGCATAAAAAGTGTTGATAATTTCCGTTATTACTAGTAAAACAATTGAAAAGATGACTGAATTCAAATTGGTAGTAGTTGGTGCTGGTGGTGTTGGAAAATCAGCTTTGACAATACAGCTGATCCAAAACCACTTTGTAGATGAATACGATCCCACAATAGAAGATTCATATCGAAAACAAGTTGTTATAGATGGTGAAACATGCCTCTTAGATATTTTGGATACAGCAGGTCAGGAAGAATATAGTGCTATGCGTGACCAGTACATGAGAACAGGAGAAGGATTTCTATTGGTGTTTGCTGTCAATTCAGCCAAAAGTTTTGAAGATATAGGAACATATAGGGAACAAATTAAAAGGGTGAAGGATGCAGAAGAAGTACCTATGGTATTGGTTGGAAATAAATGTGATTTAACTTCATGGGCAGTAGACATGAATCAAGCTAAAGAGGTGAGTAATACATGAGTGTGTCATATTTTTGACAGCGAAATGAATAACTTGATGTGTTTTTACAAATTTTCCAACGATGAAGCACCAAGTCCTCAGTTTTCAATAATGAAAATTTCATCAGTTGAAATAAATCATTAGGTTCTGTCAGTTCACTTACTTGTACTACAGGCAATTAACTGACTGTGATGTCTTACTGCCCTTTTAGGTTGCTAAGCAATATGGTATACCATTCGTAGAAACATCAGCTAAAACACGAATGGGAGTAGATGATGCCTTCTACACATTAGTGAGAGAAATAAGAAAGGACAAGCACAGCAGAAGTAAACGTCCCCATAAATATATTGTGGGACATGGAAGAGGACCATTCAGACTAAGGTGTTCCATCTTATAAGCACCTTCAGATTTGGACTGTTTGATTAGATCTATATATTCATGGATCAGTCATTTGACGCAATTTTAGGTGATTTGAAATGTTGAGAGGAGAGGAAATTAGTCTTTTGATATCTTTTGTGGAAAGAACTAAACTGGTCATTTCTATGATCTTGATATTGTGAGGTGGTGTTGATAAGTTTTTTCTTTGATGGTGAGTTGATCAACAAATTGAATTATTTTATTATATTTAATTAATTTGTCTTGACCATTTTTGGAAAATCATATACATAAAAAGCAATTATTACTTTTTATATGTTTAGCCAAATTCTAAAATACTTTGTATAATTATATATTTTAGTGCAATCCGTGGATATTTATAATTTTAATAAAAGATGGATATTCTCAACTCATTTTATTTATTCTGCGATTTCAATTGAACAGGTAATGCTGCAAAAAATGATAACACTTTATTATTTGGTACTCAGGTTTGTAATGCAAATCTCATTCTTCGGGATTTGCTTGATTTTACTACATGACATTTGACTTATCTCTAAAATACAGAGCCATAAAATTCCCAGTAAAGAGTTGCGTTAGCGAATTTAAACATATTTCCCCCTCTCTGCATTTTCTTACCAACTTTTGAATCACCAAGGCATGACAAAAACTAAGCTGTTGAAAGTATTAGAAATAGGATATTTTGCATGTTTTATCTTTTGACAGTTTTAAGTTTGTTATTATGAATAAGTATTTGAAGTTCATGAAGATGAAATATTATCAATTACATATCTTTTTTCCTGCTTTGTCAATAGAGATGAAGAAATTAATTTTCAGTTTATGTATTCTAAGTAATTGTTGGTCACTTCAAAAAGTAAGGATGGTTATTTGATTTTGGTGCTTTAATATTTCGAAGAACTGAATATTGACCAATGAATAATCAATTGCAGGATATTTCAAAATTCTAGTCAAAAATCATCATTGTCTTCTATTGAAGTGAGTTGACCAATAATTTAATTTTAAAGATCATTTTTCCATTTGACTGAACTCTTGAATATTTAGTTTAACTCATTTGAATAATATAACGAGATTAACCAGGTTTCTCTTGTCAGGACTCAACATATCTATTAGATTTATTTACAAAATACAATAGTGTGTAAGCTTAGTGGAATATGGAAGATTGAATCACTTAAAAAGGCGTCAAGCATATATTGCTTTCGCATTTTTCTCTTTTGTGAAATGTGATAGTATAATTCGAAAAGACAACAAATTTGCATTGTTAACTGTTGTCACTTGTTATATGATATGAACATTTCAAGTGCGATTCTAAAGGTATTTTTTTCCTCTAGAAAATTTCAGACAGGAAATAAGGCAGGAGAAAATTCTATAATATCAATTTTCCAATAAAAATTTTATAAATTCCTTACAATTCAAAAAAATTGCATACAATGACAATTACTACATTCTTGTTGTTTTCTTTGATTTTCCTGACTAAAATTTTCCAATAGGTAATAATCGGTTTTTGCTTTTTGCCAGTAGAAATTGAAACTTTTGAAAAAAAGAACTCAACATTATTTTTATATCCTTAATTGAATTATAATTAACAATAGGTAATTAGGTACTCTGAAGAGTTCTTGAGGATAAAGCTTATCGTACTGATAAAATTATTGAGGAATAATTCTGAAAGATATCAATGCAATAAATTAAGTTTGTTCAATGTCCATATGAAATGTGCATGCGAGGGACTTATTTTTGAAACGTTCAATAATTATTCGTTACGATATGAACTTTCAGAAAAATGTTAAAGTTGCACAATTTCAACCAAGTAAACGATTTAATTAGTATTGACAATCTATGAATCTTTAGAGTTCTTAGTTTTTAATACTACATGAATTATATGGAAGGTTCTCAAATTTTAAATGAATTCCTTATCGATCAAAATTTTAGTGGTGCTAAAATGAGGCCATAATTTATGCACAATCAGTTCATATTTTTCAGTTAACCAAGTATTCAGTTTTGAAATATGAGTTCGAAAAGATAGGAAACAGGGTTTGCAGCCTTCAATTGGATCTATCCAATAAAAGAGTAGTACATATTTGAAAATAACACTTCGATATTTAGGTTTATTTCAGAAAAATATTGTCATCAATTTTTTTCCCTTTACCTATAGGGAAAAATTATTTTACTGTGAGGATTGATTAAAATAATACTATTTAGTTAATTTAGTTTTATACAAACTTGATTTTAGTTATGGCCAATCATTATTACTGATAATTAATGTAAATCCATATTGTATATAAAATAAAAATTTAATGAGAAAAATGTATCACTTTTCAACTTGAAAATTATTCATTAATAAAAATCACATCTTCGTAAGATTTTTATTTCTATCCTTAAGAGAAAATTAAACAATGTAGCAGTTTTTCCTCCTATTGGTTCTTCTTTTTCACAGAATCTGAATTGATTTCAAACAGGAACAGAAGTTGATTGAAAATGTTTAGTATTTTTTTTCTCAGCATCGACTGTTTTGGTTATTAGCTGTATTTTAGTATTTTCTTATAGTTGATTAAAAAGAGAAAGGAATTATCAATTTAATCATTGCCTCACATTTTCTTGACTCTTTCAGTCTTGGGTACGAAATGAGTAAAACAATAAAAAGTATCAAAATATGCTTTATTGATTTTGGCTTAGTAATTCCAATTGTGTTTGTGTAACATGTTTCATGCCATCTTGAATTGAACTAAGATTGGACTTCCAAGAATAAAGTAAGTCCCTCAACTGTTGCCATTGGGCTCTTCCGAATGTCCTGTGCATGGTACTTGTGACATACACTGAGCGGGCAGCTTGGTTCATTCTTGCTCTAACCAGTTTAGTTTTTAATACTGAAAAAAATTGTTATGATCGAATGGGAACAATAAGGTCACTTCGAATGTTTTACCTTCAATAATGAACGATTCAACTTCCTCAGGTTTCAGCTGCAATTCTTTCTCGATGAGGTCAAAGCTGAGCTCAGGCTGGCTCTCTGCCAACTGCATGAAAGATAGCAGACGCATTTTTTGCAGATTCTGCTCATGATTCAGTCCTTGCGATGTTACAAATTCTTTGTGTTCATTATAAAATTTGAGGTAAGCAGTCAAATTCTCACTGACAAAGATATTCAGGAGGTCGTGTATTAATTCACCCTCAAGGAACTTCACAGGCTGCAGAGACAGTAAAGGATCCAGCAGAAAAGTTTTAGGGTCGGCTAGAGCAGAAACAATACAACGAATTGCATCTTCCCTAGCATGAGAAGCATTCTTATCAGTGTATGTTTTTAACAGCTCTATCATCACCTTAGCAGCTTGCTCACTGTTGAAAGAGTTAGTAGATGTGATATTTTCAATTCAAAGTTCAAATATTATGAAGAATCATTGAATCAGAATTACCTTTCATTACTCTTTGAAAGAACATCATGTAAGAGTCTATAGAGTTTTTGGAGTTGTTCATTGGAGGGAGGACACTGACTGAATAATTGTTTAAGACGGTCCATGTCCTCATAAACAGATTTAACTTGGTCAGTCTGTTCAGCAATCAAGAGAATATGATAGTACACATTATAGCGAATTGGAGAATTTTCATCCAATGATTGGAAGAGGAGCCAAAGACTGCAATCAAGAATGATATTATGGCAATTCGAACCTTATTTTATTTAGTACAAACTTACACCCTCAAACAGATCACTCCTAATTTTTGGCCAGGAGCCTTACTCAGTTTCTCACAGAAGGCCATAATAATGCTCTCGCATCTATCTAAGGGAATCTAAGTAACAATTTTTAATGAGTCAACCAAGCTTGGCATTTAATCATAACTCACCAAAATCATAATGGAAACAATATCATTGAGAATCATTTCAACTTCGATTTCGTTTCCCTCTTTGAAACATGCCTCACAAACTCCAATTATCTTATGGAGATCATCCTCAATACCCTTAGGTGATTTTTCCTCCGATATTTCGGCTCCTAACCCTTTGAAGTACAACCTAAGCTCCAACGCCTAGTAAAAATATGGAGTTAACAGTGGTCACAATGTGATTAATATTAACATTATTACTTGGTCGTCAAGAGAGACATCAATAAAAACTGGTGGAATTTGCATTTTAGCTTTCCAAAATATTTTCTTTTAGATGTGTTGGTGAAAAATGTGAAAAAGCCACCACCGCCACCTTGCAACTTCGACGGGTGTGAAGATAAAGGTTAATTGTTAATTCCATAGATTTCGATTTATTGACCTGTCAATTAATTGACATAACATAGAAAACTAGAAATAAACACAAACCTAACCTAACCTCTCCTGGGGAAATGTCAGATTGGAAAACAATTCAATTTAGGGCGTTTCAAATTAATATCTAAAAATCTAAAGCAATACCTGTTAATATAAAGTGATGAGAATCATTTTAGAGCGGTTCATTATAAACTAATAATTTACTATGACTTCAATAAGTAGAACTTTACAAAAGGAAGTATTTGAATCTAACGAGGAAAGATTGATTACTTGCTGTAATGTTGGAAAGTACTTAAAAAAAAAGAAATCATCTTTCCTATGCATAGTGAGCAGTACTAGCGTACCGATAAATATAACAATAGTTCAGATAAAGCAAACTGATAAGCATAGTTTCAAGCGTAAGAGAACATGGCCTTTGGCAGAACTGAAATCTCTGGACGGTCATAATGATTCACCAGAAACTCAGGAATTTGACATGCATTTTGATAAAGTCTATAGATGGACTGCTTCAAATACCAAGGAAAGACAATCTTTCATTTACAATTTATGGAGACAGGCTAAAAAACACATTCTCAAAGAAATGCCTACGTTTAAAAATGTTCCAGTGTCTTGGATTGCTGAATATGCTATGACTCCTGAAAACAAATTTGAAAATTCCGATTTGTTGGAAATGGAGAATGAGGATGATGATGTGTTTCAGGCAATCACAGAAAAGGAACAGGAGGATTTGATGAAGTAATGGTGCATTACAAGCATTCAGAAAAATTTGATATCAAGTGTGTTGAAGTATTTTGATAATAAGAGTCACTGCTGTCCAAAGGTGTCAGTCTACTTGATCTCGAATAATTCTGAATACTCTACATTATGTTATTATATTTGTGGACGTTGAATGTTGGGAATGTTGGAAATTCCTTTTAATTTCAGTTTGATGCAAGAGTGCAAGTTCAGCATTGGTAATGCAGAGGCTTTTATGGAACTCTTAAAAAAGGAGCTATCTATGTTGGATGAGAAAAACGTTCAGTGTGTCCTAGCTTCGGAGAAGCAAGTTGAAGAATTGATGAAAAATTTGAATGAAGCTATCGAAGAAGCTGAACGCTTGGAATTCCTACTCGATTCTTATGATGAAATTCTTTGTCATGTCAAGGAAACTATGGAAAAAATGGAAAAGAAAAACTCAATGATTTCTATAGCTAACAAAAATAATCAGTTACTCCTAGAGGAATTGGAAAAAATTGTAGTAAGAACATTGTATAAGGGCTTTTTGTCAATAAATTTCATTATTCAAAATTTTTTGTGTCAATGTGAATTGTTTTATGAAAAGGTAATAGGTTAAAAAATCTATTTCAGACTCGATTAAATCTGTCTCAAAAACATCAAAAAATATTAGAAGAGTCAGATTTCACCACTCCTGATGGAATGAAAAATGCAATTGAAGCTGGAAATGCATTGAAAGACGCTATGAATTCTGATATAGATAAAGCGTTACTGCAAATGAGCGCAGTGCAGGAACAGAGAAGACGTTTTGAAAAATATAAAGAAATGTTTGCCAGAAGTATTTCAAGACAACTTAACAATCTCTTCATCCACTATGGAAACTATAAGGGGAAATTGGATGGCATATCGATGCCTCTCCATAGTAACATTCATAGCGACTTGAGTTCTTATATAGAATTAATGCATTGGTTGAAAGTTATGGATCAGAAATCCTATAGGCAGTTGAAAAATGTTTATACTGATTCATTTGGGAAACTTTATGAGTTGAATCTCAAAAGTTTGTTCGAGAGTGCTGGAGATAAAATTGGGGGTATGTTCATTATTTGCATATGTTTCTATGCTCTACTAACAAACAAAATCAAAGTACTCCTAACATTATGAAATAAAAAAAAGCAATTAATAATAGCACAATTTATTCTTAATAAAATGAAGAAACACAAAATTAACCCTTTGTACTGCACAATTTTGTCAAATATGTAACAACAAAACTTTCCGTTTTAGTGTCGCCAACTTTGGCTTCTCCTATATCATTGTTAGGTCACGATAGGGATATATGGACATTAGAAATATCCACAATTGATAGGAAAAAATATGATGACATATTAGATCAAGTGTTAACACAGTTGGAACCAGTGTGCCTTCAAGAACAAATGTTCTGCGTCAATTTTTTCCAGGTACTCTAATCGTTTGTGCTATAAATCATAATTCATAACTGAAATTTTCAGTTGGATGTGCTCAGTCCAAGTTCGAAAAATACCCTCACCACTTTAGATGGAACTGAGATTCATACAGAAATGATACCTCAAAGAAAAGTTGATAAACAAATAAATGAAGATGTCAGGAACATGATGACCAATTTATTTTCGTGCATGAAAAGTGAATTGGATAACTTGATAGATCACATAAAGAAACAAGATAGTTTGTGAGCATAAAAAGATGACCGAAATGCTTTTTAACTATTTGTTTGTTCAATTACAGTTACTGCATGTATGTGCTCGTGAGATTGAACGATCATGTTATGTCTGCTAAAAGTACGTTCCTCAGCAACACGATTGGTTCTCTTCTTATTGAGGTGAAAAGATCTCTGGATCAATTTATGCACAATCAAATTGAATCGATCGCTGAGTATAAACCTCCAAGAAAAGCCAAATGTGGCATTTTAGCTTATGTGTCAAATTTGGAGGAGTTTGCAACACATGCCGACTGTTTATTGAAGAGTGGTAGAAGGGCCGATTTGGAAAAATGGTATACAAGATTGGTGGATACAATGCTTGAATATATAGCTATCCATGCCAATGAGCATAATAAGACTCCTCCTCAAGTTGTCAAGATGGGTAAGAGTATAATTCAGTTTTGCTAAAAGTTTTATCGGCAGTTTTTTTGTGTATTAAATCAAATATGTACTTCAATATTTTTGTGTTCATTTTCAGAGAACTTCCATCATTTATATTCTTTACTTTCGCAACTCAAAATATCAGTACTGGATTCACAAAGGAAAGAAGCTAAACAAAAATACAATGATGCCTTACAAGCCTATGTCACCCTTTATTTTGGAAGACCTCTTGAGAAATTAAATGTAACTATATCCGTTGTGAGACTTAATCATATTTTATGCCATTGTAATTTCAGAATTTTTTCGAAGGTGTTCAAGCAAGAGTAGCAAGTGGTGTCAAAATGTCGGAAGTCAGCTATCAATTAGCTTTCAATAAACAAGAACTGAGGAAAGTTATTCAACAGTACCCTGGCAGCACAGTATGTTTGACTTTATTTTGAAATCGTGTAATTAATAAATATGATTTTAGGTGAAAAAAGGTTTGGAATCTTTGTATCGAAAGGTTGAGAAGCATCTTTCAGAAGAGGAGAATTTGCTGCAAGTTGTTTGGAGAGCTATGCAGGAAGAGTTCATCAGACAGTATAAAATGTTAGAAGACCTTATACAGCAATGTTATCCTGGTTCTTTAATAAACCTAGAATTCACAATTGAGGATATATTGCGATTTTTCTCCGATATTGCGAGGTCTCACTGATAAATTTAAGATTAAACTAATTGCTGGAAATAGTATTGTAATATATGGAATATTTGTTTGGAGCATTAATAAAACTTTTATAATTGATTGCATTTTATTTCCTACCAATACATAATACCTTGCCTGGTGCCTATGATTCCCATTTATCATTCCAAAAAGAGCCCAAAAAAATGAATAGAGGCTAAGGTATCTCGACAAAATATAATGATCACGAAAATGGTGAATTTTCCAGTTTCACCCTGAATAAAGCTCAAAAACAAGCAATTTTTACGATTCTGATCCTCAAGAAATGGATTATTCAAAACATGGATGAAATTAAATTGGCAGTTTTGAAAATTTCAAGTAGGTTTTTCCGTTCAAATTCAGACATTGTGAAGAAATGATAAAGCCCTCGTTTGAGACGAACGATCGCTCAAAATCTATAGTGGTGAAAATAATAAAATTATTTGTGATATATCGAAAACTCTGACAGCAATATGCCATCATAGGTCATAGGTGAATAAATCCAAGAAAATGAGACTGAATTCAAATATAACCCCAATTCTACTCAATTAATTTTCCGTCAACTTCGGTTTCATGGGGACACTGGAGAAATGAAAGGTTCAATGCGTGATAATTGATATAAGAGGTTTTTTCCAATTTCACCCAGAATTAAGCTCAAAAACAAGTAATTTTCACGATTCTGATCCTCAAGAGATGGATTATTCAAAGCACGGACGAAATTAAGTCAGAAGTTTCAAGTTTATTGTTTTTCCCTTCAAAGTGAGATATTGTGAAGAAATGATAAAGCCCTCGTTTAAGACGAACGCGCTCAAAATCTAGATGAAAGTGGCGAAAATAATGAAATTAAATGTGAAATATCGAAAACTCAAACTGCAATGTGCCATCATAGGTGAATAAATCCAAGAAAATGAGATAAATAAAAAACAAAACTTTTTTTTTTAAAGCTCTACAGCATTTATTGGCATTATATTTCCTGAACTTCATATGCGGGTATATTTGCAGGGAGAAAGATACCGGATATAAAAGCACATAATATTATTGGAATTAGTACCTAATTACAAGAATTTTACCTAATGGCGTGGGTATTTGAACTGTTTAATTATAATGATGATTGTATTTGGGTGTGGATTTTTCTAGAGGTATGTCGAAGGTCATAAATAAAACAAAACTACAACTCTAGTAGACTGACGGTTTCCAAAAATTTATAAAATTAACTGATGAGTTAGTTTATGCTTGATTTTGATGTTTGTATTCGTCTGAGTAGTTTTACCTAAGTGACTTGTTTTAGATAAGTTCTGTGTTGTGTGGGTGAAGAATTTGATGGTTTGTTTTTTAACTGTGTCTTCGATTGATTCGACATTGGAAATCTTGTGCAGTTCGGATATTTTGGTGATTTTCGGTTTGTTCAGGATAATTCTTAGAAATTTGTTCTGTATGATTTGGAGTTTTTTGTAATTAGATTGGGTTGTGTTACTCCATATGGGGTTAGCATACAGGAATGCAGGTCTAATGGCTTGTTTGTAGATTCTGAGTTTCGAATCTTGGCTTAGTTTGCTGTGTTTGTTTATTAGGGGGTATATATTTCGAAGGATGATGTAGGATTTGCGCTCAATGTTGCTTGTATGAAAGTTAAAATTGAGTTTCCGATCTAAAGTTATAGTCCTAGGTATTTGACTGAATTTTGTTCTTGTACAGTTTGATTATTGAAAGTTACGGTGGTTGAGGAGGGTTTTGGTTTTCTTTGGGTGAATTGGGTTAGGGTTGTTTTGCTTGGATTTATTCTTATTTTCGATTTGTGGAAGAATTTTTCGAGATCGAAAATATGTTCCTGGATGTATTTGTTTGCTAGGTCGCGGTTTGAGGATTCGGAAATTATTGCAGTATCATCTGCGAAAAGCCTGGTTTTGGTTTGATTTGATTTTGGGATGTCGTTGATAAAGATATTAAATAATTTTGGAGATAAGAGGCCACCTTGCGGAACACCTGCGGTCAACGTAACCTTATTCGATAGGGTTTTATCAACTCGTGTCTGAAATGTTCTTTCGGATAGATATGAATTTATTATATTCACTAGGTAGTCTGGGATTTGGGTTTTAATAAGTTTGAAGATTAGTGCCCTATGCCATACGGTGTCGAATGCTTTTTCAATGTCGAGATTTAGCATTGCGGTGATTTTTCTGTAGTTGAAATTTTTGGTAATTTGATCGGTGATGGTAGCTAATTGGAGAGTTGTACTGTGCTCTTTTCTGAAGCCGAATTGTTCATCTATTAGGTTTTCGTATTTTTCTATTCGAATGAGGATGATTTTTTCTAGGATTTTTGAAATTGAGGATAAGAGACTAATCGGTCTATAATTGGTTGCAAGTTTATGGTTTTTGCTAGGTTTTGGAAAAGATAGGACGATTGCGTTTTTCCAGGCTCTTGGGAAATACTTTGCTTTTAGACAGCTGTTTATTATGTAATACAGTTGAATTGTCGCTTTACGAGGTAGATTCTTGAGGGTGAGGTTGTTTATCTTGTCTTCGCCTGGGGCTTTATTATTTTTGAAGGACTTTATGATCTTTCGGATTTCTCCCGGGGAAGTTAAGGATTCGGGATCGGGTGGGATGTTTGTGTCTAGGAACTGTTTTTAATGGTTTCTTCAATTTCCGTTGATGTTTGAGCGTCGGACAGATTATTAGTTGATCTATGAATTGTTGAATATGATTCTGCTAGATGGTTAGCTTTGCCTTCGTTGTCAAAGATGAGACCTTGAGGGCTTTGCAGCGGTGATATTCCGAGACAGGTTTTATTTTCTTTCATTGATCTCGCGATTTTCCACATTTCATTTGTGTTGGTTAAGCTTTTCGTGAAGATTTCCCATTTGGCAGTTTTAACCGATTTTAAAAGGCTTTTGACCATGTTCGATAGTTCTTTGAATTCGCGATATCTTTCAAGACTAAAATTCCGTTGAAGTTTTTTCCTCGCATTGTTTTTGGTTTTTATCATTTCTTTTACTTCATCCGGAATATCTAGATTGGAGGAATTATTGTTAGTTCTGAAGGAGGATCGGTGAACGCAGTTTCTTATCAAATTGGTAAGAAAATGAGAATGGACCGAATTCAAATATAACCCCAATTAACTCAATTAATTTTCCGTCAACTTCGGTTTCATATGGGTCACTGGAGAAATGAAAGGTTCAATGCATGATAATTTATATAAAGAAGTTCTCATGTATCATGAGTACAATGATATACCTGTCGTTTATTATTATATAGAACTTATATCATTTAAAGCAGCCACGAATATTTAAAAACAGATCAACCCTATTCGCAAACGTTTAGTTTTGCTTTGAATATCATTGTTCTGCAATGAATTTTCCATCGCTGCAAGAAGATTTAAACAGTTAATTAATTTACAAACTACATACTTAGTAGAGGATCGCGAGAAGTTTCAATTTTGTTCAAGCCTACCATTCTTCTCAAGACAAAAATACATAAGTACAGCATATTTGGGGTTCAGACAGCTTTATGCTATAAAAACCCTTATTACCGATAGAAAACCGGAGATACAGAAATAAATATCATTTTTCCTTCTATTTTTCGATTTGACGAACTTCGACGAACGTAATACCTATACCTATTTGTTTCTCCGCATTTATTGACTCAAAATGGTGCCGCATGTTTATTTCAACGAATATAGCTATGTCAAACTCCATATTTATAGACGAATATGGTCGTAAAGAAAACCCAGAAAATTTCAAGTTTCTAGGTTTATCAGTTCGAGAGTTCACGTGTTTACGGAGTGACGGAGTAGTGAGTATAGAACCTTAACGTTTGAGACCATTCCCGGCGGAAAATTCAACAATTCTTTTAAGTAAAGTTTTCATTGAATCGTTCTGTACCAAGTTTTTCACTATATTTTGACCCCACATTCAACTTTGTCACAATAAAGATACAAAAAACACAAACGTTATATGCAAAATGTGCTGAATTTCTTAATTTTTTTTTCCAAAACAGTGCGGAGAACATATAGAACTCAACTTCATTCTGTATCTATTTTCTATTCTTGAGTTTCTCTTTTTCAATTTTCGAAATTCGTCAAAGTCATAAATACCGACAATGTTGTCTTGAGTCAAGATATTATTTGTAGGTACTCCGCGATCGTTCGAAGGCAATAAATAATAATAAAAGCCGATAAAGAAAAAGAACACGCTGCAGATATGAGTTAAGTTCTAATTTAAAAGATATACAGGGTGGCCAAGAGATTTACGTCAAAAAGGAAAAAACAGGTCCCTCGTGTCATGGGCTATTCGAATCACCCCCATGTATGTTATGCTATTTTTCACGGTTTTCGAGTTATGAATTTTTTTATGAACTTTTAGAATTTTCGACTTGACCATCTTAAAAAAGATATTAAAAAAAAGTACAAGACTTCTCTGTGAAATTCTTTTTGTAACTTAATCTCCATGAATTGTACTTTTATACATAAAATAAACAGATGGGTCGGACGTAGCGGACCAATCAAGTGGCCCCCACGTTCACCTGACCTTAATCCCATCGATTTTCTCGTTTGGGGTTATTTCAAAGAAATTGTTTACGCCCGAGAATGTTCGAGTGAAGACGAGCTGCGACTGAAGATAAGAGGAGCCGAACGCGTCCTAAAGAGAGAACAGGGCAGGTTTTATGCGATTGAAAGAAAATTTTCTAAGAAGGTGTAGAATGTGTATTGAGGCTGGAGGTGGTCACTTTGAACACCTACTGTAAATTTTATAAATAAATTTATTTTTATTTACATTATGATGTGTGATTTATTGCCATACCTTTTTCTTTTTTTTATCTAGAACTTTTCTTGACCAACATCTAAAGCTAATTTTCATTAATTTTCAGCATTTTCTATCATAACTTGATTAGAAATATCTTAAAATGGCAAAAAATAATTTTGTAGTAAATGTCTAGTTCTTTGATTTTTTCCACCTCGATGACTTTGAAGGCTAATTCTAGCAAGAGTAGAGTGTTAAGTACCATTTTTTATCAATGATTCTAAAAGTTGACTGTTGAGCGCAGTTTTCAAGCATACTAATAAACCGTGAATTAGCCTTTTTACATTTTTAATTTTGATTCGAAAGTTCAGATCATAATCCAATTTACGTAACTTTTTCACTTGAGACCAACATTTCCATAATTTTTATCAAAGTTACGAATCTGGTTATTTTATGTATGAAAGAACAATTCATGGAGATTAAGTTACAAAAAGAATTTCACAGAGAAGTCTCGTACTTTTTTTTAATATCCTTTTTAAGATGGTCAAGTCGAAAATTCTCAAAGTTCATAAAAAAATCCATAACTCGAAAACCGTGAAAAATAGCATAACATACATGGTGGTGATTCGAATAGCCCATGACACGAGGGACCTGTTTTTTCCTTTTTAACGTCAATCTCTTGGCCACCCTGTATAGTCTCAAACTGATGTCCTTGCCTGGAGTTAAATTTTCATCCTTTAGGGCCGATTGCAGTGATTGCACCGTAGACAAAACTGTAGATTGAATACAAAACCTCTATTATTAGTGTCTATGATAACCAATAGACACTAATCGAGGTTCTGGATTTAATCTACAGTTTTGTCTACGGTGCAATCGGCCCTTATTCAATTTTCCCCCGAAAGGAGATTGCCAATTTTCTTGCCGTGGGCCCCTATAGTCTACAGCAGTGGTTCCCAATTTTTTTTTGCCACGGAACCCTAATCGGCAACATTTTTCTTGGCGGAACCCTATTTAGATCCAATGTTAAGTTTGACTATTTTCATCTTCAACTTGAAAAGGAAGAACAAGTTGTATGCTGTTACACAAAATTTTGCTGCAAATGACGCATTGTCCATTTGGGTTTTCAGCCATTCCTACAGGAATAAACCCAAAAGACAAATAGGATTTTTTTTGAAATGGATCTTTCCTGAGGTTCATTCTTTTTGTGGATTGTTGAGGTTTGCAGGTTTTGACTCGTCTTAATCCATTTATCCATATTATAAACTGAAAGAAAATTGCAAGTTGAACTTTAAAACATGATATGAAGTCCAACAGAGCTGTGCCGAGCACTGATAAATAGTGCTTCAAGTACTAATCACTTGAAAAAAAGCTCCCGATTCGCGAGCACTAAGCACCAATTTCCACAAAAGGCTCCCGAATACTAAGCACTTTGGCAAAGTAATTCGATATTTCGAGAGCTAAGGCTTAGAAACACTTCATTAGGAACTGTTAAACTTGAACTTATTTTAATCGGAATAAAAATTAATCCTATTTATCTTAGCTGGCATATGTGTGATTATTGACGAGTAACAAAAAATATACACAGTGTCTCGAATTCGATAGAACTATGTAAAAGAGTTGGAAACAAAATGTTTGAAGACTCCGGATTCCGTAATTTGATATAATGAAATTTTGAATGCAAAGTTCTTCTCAAGAATTATAAAATTTCAAATGGGGAATTATATTTCAGAATGAACAGTCTGAAGAGAAATAACAAAAAAATATGAGTGAAATGTTGAAGTTACAAAAGGGCTTCGAGTGCTTTCACGAGTATTTTAAAGGTGTTACGAATGATCAAAACATACAACACTCGGATAAGACGGAACCCCTATAGCCCTTCCGCGGAACCCTAGGGTTCCGCGGACCACCATTTGGGAACCACTGGTCTACAGGTGCCCCTAGGCAGTGGCTTACAGTGCCTTATGGATTAACCTTGTCCAGGTTTGGATGTATTGATGAAGATGCAATAATCATGAACATTTGAAGTTTCTTAAAATTCTTTGAATGATAGCAAAATAGAAAAATGTCTATTCAGAAACATACAGAAGCATACAAAAATATCATTACTTTCTCCTCGTTACTCTTTGATTATTTCTAAGGCCAAAACCGAGATTTATCATATTTAAAAGAAAACTACTAATGCTGAAATTAGAAAGATACACCGAGCTTCTATAATAGAGCACATTGCAATAGATATCACACAAATTATATAGTTTTGTTTACATGTTGATTCAGCCCCCCCGAAATTAAATCCTGGGTGCGCCCGTGGTTTAACCCCCCATTTTTTTTACCTGCCACCGATAAGTGATAGGTCAACGTAACCCTGTATTCGAAGAAGTCATGAAATGGACATCAGTGTATACCTGATAAGTGTGCAATGTTAGTCCATTTTCTTCGTACCAATAGGTAAGATAAAGATACTTCTTCTTCTCTTTATTGTTTCGGTAATGTAAATTGGTAGAATGATGCTGTTTTTATAGTAGTTGAAGCACGCATGATGCAAGAAATGTTGTATCGCATGTTTTCAATCCGTATTAATCTTGCTATGTGAATACTCAATCACAGACCACAGTATAACCTTATACCAAAGAGTAAACACTCTTTGCTTATACTGTGTAGACTGTGACTCAATGTACCTACATAATATGTACCTACATAATATGTACCTACATAATATGTACCGTACCATATATTGATATATTGGAAGGATATGAGCATATGGAATCTTCATATTCATATCAAAAATATTTCTGATTTAAAAAACCACAAAACCATTACGTTTATAGAACCAACTAGAACATACATATTCTGGGAAATAGAATCTGAACTTTTGTAACTCGATCAGTCGCACTCATTAGTTTTTACTTTCTCGTTACCAGAAGTCATAAGAGAAAGTATTTTGGTCGTGACAAACTTTGAGTTTCTGATTTCACCAAATCTGCATACATATTTTCAACTTCAAATTGAAACTCAATACAATCGAATTGAGAACAAACAATTTTAAATCCAGACCAAACAAAATCAAACTGAGACATATAACACCATCATCAATCAATCTATTTCTTTGTGAATATAAATTTGTACAATTTGTTATTTGTTTTTTCTCAGTTTGAGAATTATAATAATAAATGGGATAAAGATCATTCTCAGCATTTCTGGCACAAATAGTTAGGGTTGTCATTAAAAAAACTCAACTACCCTTCCCTTGGGGTGCATGGCAGACAATCAAACATAATTATGTATATGAACAGTTGCATTAATGTATCTTCGAGCATTTTTTCAATAAATAGTAAATACCGATATGTATTGAAAATGAGAAAAATATGAATTTTGTGCTTTTTTCTCACTCTCTATAAAAAATTGAGTCAGAACATTCCAACAATTTTTCACGCGGTAAAATGATTCGGAAAATTGGAAAACAGTCGTTGGCCTGCTATTCCTTTTCGTTTCTCTTTGAACGTGGTCATTGTGTCCAGCATGAGCATAGTAAAACTGAATATCCAGATGTTACTTCCTGTACAAACTTAATATTCCTAATAGAATAAATGATAATAGATTAACAGAATAGTCCCACATTACCATTCTGATTCAATAAGATTACAGGGCAGCAGTGCAAAGAGGTCTGTGTGGTTTTAAAAGTATTTTCTCAAAAAAAGTGGAACAAAATGACTGCTAGCGACGATATTCTGGATGATATATTGCTCCAGATGGGAGGAATAAGAAAGCAACAAGTGATTATTTTAGTATGTTTAGCTACGGTTATTACTCTTCATTCAGCTACGCATATAGCTTATGTTTTCACGTCAATGGATTCTGATCATAGGTAAGCAGATCGATTATGTCTCATTCATGAAAATCCTCATTTTTGACGGAAAATAACAATTGGAAATCTCTCACACAACAAAAAATAAGGGACATATCAGATGTTTCTCGACAAAGTGTAAAATAAGTTCAAAAGCCGAAGTCAGTGGGTTTTGAGTTCTCCTTAATCCATCTTTAAGGTAGATTCGCATTTTCCAGTTCAATAATCAATTGGAAAAAAATTACAGCAGAAATAGTCAACGGTCTGGCATCATTTGTTATAGTCTACTCCACTTCATCCTAGTTCCACTAGGAATGTCTACTGAATGTCTACCTACAAGGTGCATGAACGAGAGCTTGAATATTCCTATCTTCACGCCGGTGCTTTCAGTGACCAACCTTTTGCTTACTTTTAGATGCCTGATTCCAGAATGCGAGGAGGCATTTGTTGAACAGTCGGATCTACTAGGGCATATGGTTCCTTTCAACGACCAGGGCAAACCAAAAAAATGCCTGATGTACAACAGAATAGAGAACTCATCAGAAACTGCCTGCTCTTCATCTATTTTCAATAAGTCTTCCACTGTTGAGTGTTCTACTTTTCACTTTAATGACAATGATTCCTACATAGCAAGAGAGGTTTGAAATTGAAAGGCTCATATTCATTTTGGAATGTTTCTTATAATTAATTTTTCAGTTTAAACTTTTATGCGAGGATAAAAGGTGGGCTTTGAGTCTTGTTGGAACGACGAACACATTTGGGATGTTTCTTGGATTATTGGTAACCGGGTTCATTTCTGATAGGTATGTATCTTGACCTACTCCTACATACAGTGTGAAAATTACCAATTGTAAATGGTAGATCATGGCTCATTTCAATGCATTTTATGGAAGAAGGCTTTCGAATTGATCCATTCCTGGTATTTTCTTGTTTAGGAGGCATTTATTAGATTCCTATATATTCTTATTCTTCCTCGATAGATGTGGCCGAAAAAAATTACTTCTGACAGGGATGACCGCCTGTGGAATTGTTGGCTTGATAAAGACACTATCCCCATCGTTCTACTGGTTTTTATTTTTTGAACTAACAGAAGCTATCTTCAGTGCTGGTACTTGTGGATGCGTGTTTATTATGGGTAGAAAAGTTAGGTGTATGATTTAAGAGAAGTATATAATGAGAGTTGCGTTAATTTCAGGAGTGGAATTAGTAGTACCCAAAAAAAGAGCGCTTGTAGGTACCATTCTTAATAGTTGTTATTCCATGGGGGAAGTTTTGATAGCTGTCTTAGCTTGGTGGACTCAATCTTGGAGGTAAGTGAAAAAAATTTAATTGGATGTGTTTTCAACCTTGCATTAAGATTTAGGATTAGTTTTGTCTTTTCGTTGGAATAGATTAGGTATTTCAAATCTCTATATTTCTCTCTGGAGAAAGTCTGAACAGTACAAACCCCTCCTGCTACTGTTTTGACACTACGATACTTGGAGGTTCCATTTGTTCAAAGTGAAAGTTACAGGACGTACGAGGATATATTGAAAAATTCTTAGCCTACTATAGAACCAAACAAAATTTCAATGTCAAAATATTTTATTACTCAACATATTCTCATCTTAATTGAATACATTTATAACAGCGAACCTGCAACGTCTCTAGACCTTTCAAAAAAAATGTTTCTTCTTGCTCTGCAAACCAGTCCTCCACAGCTTTTATTACGTCCTCGTTGGAAAAAAAATTACGACCTTTTAAACATTTTTTCAGTTGAGGAAAGTGATGATAGTCGGGCGGAGCCAATTCTAGTGAATAAGGGGGGTGTTCTAGTAATTCTAACCCTAAATCACGAATTTTTTGCATGACAACATGAGATTTGTGAACTGGAGCGTTGTCCTGTAAAAACAAAACACCTTTGGTTAGCTCTCCGCGTCTTCTCTCTTCAATTTTTTCCGTAGAGTGGTCAGTAATGTCAAAAGACTGAAGCAAGAATTTCTCCAGCAGATTTTTGGATACTAAACTTCTTAGATCCTGGAGACACGGGCGTAACCAGGATTTATAACAGGGGGGGGCAAACCACGGTCATGGTCCAAGGTCGTTCAAAATGTGAAATTTTGGGATAAAAAGAAATTTAATTCATTTTTTCTTCCAGGGGGGGGCAGCTGCCCCCCCCCTGCCCCACGCTGGCTACGCCCATGCCTGGAGAACTAGACTGTCGCCATTCCATCGATTGTTGCTTTGTTTCTGGATCTTAGAAATGCACCCAAGTCTCATCCATAGTAACAATTCGATTTAAAAAGTCTACATCGTTTTCAAATCGAGCACAGATCGAACGCGATGCTTCTACCCTTACACGCTTTTGGTCAACATTCAAACATTTGGGGATCCATTTGGCAGAAATTTTTCTCATGTCCAAATTGACGTGAGCTATATGATGAACGCGTTCGTATGAAATCTTCAGTGCTTCAGATATCCGTTTTAGCCCAATTCGACGGTCTGATAAAATGATGTCGTGAATTGCATCGATATTTTCGGGGACTGACACAGAAACTGGCCTTCCCGATCGGTCATCATCTTCAATGGAAAATTTACCTCTTTTGAAGCTTGCAGTCCAATTTTTCACGGTCGCATACGAAGGACATTGATCACCGAGGGTATTAAGCATATCTTCGTAAATGTGCTTACCTCTTAGCCCTTTTAAATACAGGTAGGTACTTGATGATGGCTCGATAGATACTCCAATTCTTCGATTTTTACAATTTCGGTGGACATTTTTTTTAAAAATTTATTGCCTAATCTGGTTTATTTTTTTGACGACGAACTCTACACTGACACTTCTAATAAGGTATTGTTCGTTGATATGGTATAGCAATATTTTATTTATCCATGGAACTGGTCTAGGCTAACTACACCTTTTCCAATTGTAATTCAGAAAACGTAAAATGTAATTCAGAAAAGCAAATTGAATTTCAGAAATTTGAAATTGTAATTCAGAATAGTAAGTTGATATTCAGAAACGGTTATTTGAATTTCAGAATAGTGATATGTAATTCAGAAACGGTAATTTGAATTTCAGAAAATATAAATTGTAATTCAGAATTGGTGATTTGAAATTCAGAAATGGGAAATTTTAATTCAGAAAAACGAAATTGTAATTCAGAAAGAAGAAATTGTAATTCAATTGCTTGGTACCCACACTACTTTCTCCAATATTATGTATGTAATTCAAATAGAGACATGATTCCATTTAAAATGGATGCCGAAATATATTAATAATGATTCTTGAGGTCATTTTCCACTCTCAAAGTACTTAGATACCTTCATAGAAGTGAGAAATATAATAACAATAACTTTATTTCCAAGAATAACATGAAGGTATATACAATCAAAACCGAAAACAGGAAAAAACAAACTTGAAAATACGAAATACTTGAGACAAGTTCGATGCCACATTGTCCTAGATTCCTATGTTGCATCACTTGATACCGAGCTCGATATTATTCTGAATTACATATTACATTTTCTGAAATTGAATTGATAACTTCTGAAATACAATTTTCCTTTTCTGAAATTGAACTTGCCATTTATGAATTTCAATTCACTATTCTGAATTACAACTTTGTTTTTCTGAATTACAACTTCCTAATCTGAATTTCAATTTCGTTTTTCTGAAATTGAATTAACTATTCTGGAATTCAATTTCTGTTTTCTGAATTACATATTGCTATTCTGAAATACATATGTTTCCATTTCTGAAATTCAACTTTGAATTTCTGAATTACAACTGTGAAAGGTGTAGATATCAATACATCCTTGTATGTCTTAATACTCTTAATATACTTTGAGGAAAATATCTCATGGTAAGAAATTTATTAAGTGATTTTTTCATTGGTTACGAA
The DNA here is from genome assembly GCA_951802165.1 of Adalia decempunctata. Lineage (NCBI taxonomy): Eukaryota > Metazoa > Arthropoda > Insecta > Coleoptera > Coccinellidae > Adalia > Adalia decempunctata. The sequence continues at coordinate 15,470,912 of OX637701.1, forward strand.
AAGTCCAAATCTTAAGCTCACAGCTTTCTGAAGAGGCAAAACACCTGCTAATTTAATCTCTAGAAAGCTCTGCTATTCTAGGCAGTAGAGACTACAGAGTACAGACACTGAGTATTCATCTTCTTAGATGTATTTCTGTAATTCTTCTGACGTGTTTGTTTTATTTCTAGAACTCTGATTTACTTCGCTTATGGACCATGCTCCCTGCTCATTGCCTTATATTGGATCCTCCCAGAATCCCTCAGATGGATGCTTAGTAAAGGAAAAATAGAGGAGTCCAAGAAAGCTCTCCGTTCTATGGCATTGCTCAATGCTAAACAGCTACCCAGAGACACACTCAATAAATTGGAACAAGCTACTCTTACTATCCCGACTTCTGTCTCCTTCTCAGAAATATTAAAATCTTCACGTTTATTTTGGAGGTTCAAAAACTGCTGTTTTGGATGGATCACATGTGCATTCTTATTTTATGGCCTCACTCTTAATTCAGTCAGCCTTTATGGCAATAAGTACTTAGACTTCATTTTGATATCACTGACGGAACTACCTGCCTACTGGAGTTGCAATTTTCTAGTCAACAAGTTGGGGAGACGCACTTCGATATGTACTTCGTATTTCATCACATTTGCTGCATGCATTTGTTTTATTTTTACCCCACAAGGTGAGATATTCATTTAAAGAATTGAATGATTGTCAGACATTTGGTAACAAAGAATATTCTTGTCATGGTAGGTTCAAGGAACAGAAATTCCAATGGTACTACCATTGTTTTTAAAACAATGGTACCTACTGCTCATGTATAGTGTATCAAAATATAAGTCACTTGATTTCATTGAATTCATTTACATTTTTCAGCTTCCTCAAATCTATTTTTGTTCGTTTATTGCCTTGGAAAATTTGGAGCTACTGCCGCCTTCCATATTATATACATTTTAACTAGCGAATCTTTTCCCACACCTTTAAGACACTCCATAATGGGACTATGTTCCACTGTTGGCCGACTGGGTTCTATGACTAGTCCCCAAATACCGTTACTGGTAAGTTTTATAAATATGAGAACAACTATGCCCTTTACTGAAAAACAATATTTTAGGGACAAGTTTGGGCTCCACTTCCTATGATTTTGTTCGCAATTATGTCTGGCCTAGCTGGGCTTCTTTCGCTACTTCTTCCTGAAACTAAAGGAATCAAATTACCTGATACGATTAAAGAAGCTGAAAATATTTCTTGAAGAGGATTCGTTCTGGATAAAAAAATCGTTTTGGAGGAGATGAACAGCATCTAAATTTTGAAGATCTGATTACTTTGTGTGGAAATTTAATTGGATACAGGAAATACATTTTACATGAAGTAATTCTCATTATTTATCACCCACAATTCATTCAGTTATTAGAAAATAATCAAATAATCCGTTAGGAACAACATAATGATGATAACAAGCCAGAAACTGGCCTGTCACTACCCTCCTACGATGGCATCACGATCCAGCGGTTTACTTTCGAATTAGATCTCCAATAATCCAATTCTCTAAGTTATTAAAAAAATGTATATACGAGGATATATTGAAAAATTCTTAGCCTACTATAGAACCAAACAAAATTTCAATGTCAAAATATTTTATTACTCAACATATTCTCCTCTTAATTGAATAGATTTATTACAGCGAACCTGCAACGTCTCTAGACCTTTCAAAAAAAATGTTTCTTCTTGCTCTGCAAACCAGTACTCCACAGCTTTCATTACCTCCTTGTTCGAAGAAAATTTACGTTCTTTTAAACTTTTTTTCAATTGAGGAAAGAGATGTTAGGTGGACGTCGCCAAATCTGGTGAATAAGGGGGGTTTTCTAGTAATTCTTACCCTTAATAATGAATTTTTTGGATGGCAACATGTGATTTGTGTACTGGGGCGTTGTCCTGTAAAAACAAAACAACTTTGGATATCTTTCCGCGTCTTTTCTCTTTAATTTTTTTCAGCAATGTCGAATAGTAATCTCCAGTTATTGTCCTACCCTTATCCATAAAATCAATCATGATTATTCCATGGCAATCCCAAAAAACTGAAGCGAGAACTTTTCCAGCAGATTTTTGGACACGAAACTTCTTATAGGTCTCGGAGAACCAGAGTGTCGCCATTCCATCGATTGTTGTTTTGTTTCTGGATCGTAGGAATATACCCATGTCTCATCCATAGTATCAATTTGGTTTAAGAAGTCTATATCGTTTTCAAATCGAGCACAGATCGAGCGCGATGCTCCTACCCTTGCCCGCTTTTGGTCAACATTCAAACATTTGGGGATCCATTTTGCAGAAACTGTTCTCATGTCCAAATTGACGTGAACTATATGATGAACGCGTTCGTATGAAATCTTCAGTGCTTCAGATATCCGTTTTAGCCCAATTCGACGGTCTGATAAAATCATGTCATCAACTGCATCGATATTTTCGGGGACTGACACAGAAACTATAGCCTTCCCGATCGGTCATCATCTTCAATGGAAAATTTACCTCTTTTGAAGCTTGCAGTGCAATTTTTCACGTCGCATATGATGGACGTTGATCACCAAGGGTATTAAGCATATCTTCGTAAATTAACTTACCTCTTAACCCTTTTAAATACAGGTACTTGATGATGGCTCGATACTTCAAGTTTTCGATTTTTACAATTTCGGTGGACATCTTTTTTTTTATTTATTGCGTAACTCTGGTCTACTTTTTGACGTCAAACTCTACACTGATACTTCTAATAAGTTGTTGTTCGTTGATATGGTATCGCAATATTTTGTTTATGCATGGAACTGGTGGTCTAGGCTAACTAGATATCAATACATCCTCGTATGCCATTAACTTAAGGTTGAAGGTTTTAGGAGTCAGTTTCAAATGATGAAGTTGAGCAATTTTCAGGTTTAAATAATATAATTCCCGTTGAAAAAAAAAACACATTTTTTCTTATTACTTGAAAGACTTCATCAGAGTATAAAGCATACAGTTTTTGGGGGGTCGAGTTTATGAGAAAAAGTGGTCAATTTGACTTAGTTCAGCCTTGATTTTCATTTGAAATTTCTTTCCCGAATAAATATGAATTTGTCGAAAAATACCCAATATGTATGTCCTTTTTGTGGATGAATTGGGCAAATAATGAAGGTCAACAACATTGAATTTGTAACGATGGGTTGGCATATATTATAGTCGTAAATTTAAATACTTTTATGACCATTCACACGCCCTTTTCAATTCATTTCAACAATACATATGTTTAATTTGAAGGTAATTTCTGTAACTATTGGTTTTACTCTGGATAGAGATAAGTATTTGCGAAATTTTTACTCTTAACTCAAAAAGACAAACCTAAAAAATCTCGATCTGTTTTTCGATGTGCAAGCTTTTGTGAGTGTTGTGACGATATTTCGCTGTACCATTGAGGCATTGGACATTTCTTGACTTCGAGTTTATAAGAGGAATAACCCTGCCCAGTAAAGTCTTGTTGATTCAAAGTTTAAGAACCACTGGATCAAATTCAACATCCTGCCCAATTTTAATCCTCTTAATAGAATAAATGAAGACTAATGGAGAGTTCTCTGTTTTCAGTTTGATTAGATGTAGGTATCAGATGTTATTCAGAGTGTTCACTTCCAAGCATCAATTTTTTTGAAAAAACAAGCAAAATGACCGTTGGCGATGAAATTTTGGATAATATAATCCACCAAATGGGTGGTATTGGAAAGCATCAAATTATGGTGTTGGGTTGTTTAACTTTGGTGGCAATTTTCCAATCTGCAACTCATTTCGCGTATGTTTTCACATCTATGGATACCGATTATAGGTGAGCAGGTTTATCTATGTTGGTTTTTTATAATTTTGGTTGATTGCAAAGAAATATTGAAATTATTTTACCAGAGGGAAGATAAAAAAGAAATTCAATCAACTTTTATTACCTTTATCTGCTTTCCGACTTTTAGGTGCTCCATTCCAGGATGTGAAGATGAGCTGGTAGCTAACCCTGATCTCCTTCATAACATGGTTCCTTACAACAATCTTAAAAAACCAAAAAAATGCTTGATGTACAGTAAAATCGATGATGCTACAGAAGGCAATTGCTCCTCAACTGCGTTCAATAAATCCTTCACCGTTGAGTGCTCTACATTTCATTTCAATGACGAAGAATTCTTTGTAGCTAGAGAAGTGATGAAGCTTCGGTTTTATAGAGAAAAAATACATAACTGCGTTTTTTCCAGTTCAATCTTTTGTGTGAGGATAAAAGGTGGGCGCTGAGTCTTGTTGGTACCACAAATACTATAGGAATGTTCTTAGGGTTACTCGTAACTGGCTTCATTTCTGATAAGTATGTAAGTACCTTATTACTTAAGCAAAAAATTATAATTTTCTTGACAGATACGGCAGAAAACGTTTACTTCTGTTTGGAGTGAGTGGCTGTGGTTTTCTTGGTTTGATAAAGAGCCTATCTCCATCTTTCATGTGGTTCTTAGTGTTCGAATTACTTGAAGCTATGTCGAGTGCTGGAACTTGTGCTTGCTTGTTCATTATAGGTGACTATGATTTGAAAAGATTAATATCTACGAAACATCAAACTGTCTTTCATTCCAGGTTTGGAACTTGTAGTACCGGAGAAACGGGCTCTAATAGGTAGTTTTCTGAGTTACGCTTCCACCTTTGGGGAAGTTTTAATAGCTATTATAGCGTGGCGGTGCAAGTCCTGGAGGTATGTCGATGAAGCTATCAAGTCTTCTTTTACATCCTTACAATCAGGTTCAATTTAGAAAGCTCTTATAGCTGTTCCTCAGTCGAAAAGAGGATAGAATCTTGGACATCTAGAAAAGTGTTTTTTTTCCAGATCACTAATATATCTCGCTTATGGACCATGCGCTCTTGTGATACTCTTATATTGTGTTCTTCCTGAGTCACTCAGATGGATGCTCAGTAAAGATAAGCTGCAGGAATCTAAAGAAGCTCTTAGAAAAATGGCGAAAATGAATGGGAAACATTTAACAGAAGACACTTTGAACAAACTCCACTATGCTACTGTGACTGCACGAACAAACATTAAATTTTCGGACATCTACAAATCCCCTAGGCTATTCTGGAGGTTTTCGAACTGTTGTTTTGGTTGGGTAACATGTGCATTCCTGTTTTATGGTATCATAATGAATTCAGTCAGTTTATATGGCAATAAGTACTTAGACTTTACACTTCTGGCTTTGGCAGAGTTGCCGGCTTACTGGTATTGCAATTATGTTGTTGACAAATTTGGACGTCGTACTTCACTTTGCTTTTCGTATTTGATCACATCTTTGGGCTGCATTTGTTTTGTTTTCATCTCAGAATGTAAGTAGCACTTTCCATATATTCTATATTTGATGAACTACCCAGTGGGCACACACACGTTGAATAAATGTTTTTTTAACGTTGATTGGTAGAAAAATACGTTATCGGTTGATTTTTCAACGTTGTCATTTCAGTTATATTTTATAACGTTAATTCAATACGTTTCAATAACATATATCAAACGTAATTTTACAATAATCAGTTATAAAATTGAGTGCTAATAATACGTTTCCTCCCGAAATTATTATAACGTTTATGAAAGATGTTATTTTAACGTTCTTATGTAACGATTCCACAACTTCTAGTTCATTAGAATCGTTTCAAATACGTCTCCAGTCAACAATACGAATACGTTTATGGCAAATGTTATTTAAACGTTATCTGATGACAATTCCACAATTTCTCATTAATTTTTATCGTTTAAAATACGTATCCAATCAACAATATGAATACGTTAATGTTTTACGTATGTTTAACGTACTTTTCTTACTTCCAGAAGAATAGTTCATCTGAAAATACGTTATTCTGAAATCGAATTTTAACGTGTGTTCTGAACGTTTTTTTAACGTCTATTCTTCAATTTTCTAGTCTATTTGAATTGTTGAGAATATCCAGTCAACAATTCGAATACGTTTATGGAAAATGTTATTTAAACGTTATCTAAGAACTATTCCAAAATTTCTCATTGATTTGATGGAAGGGTCATAAAAGTTGACAATACTTAAGATGAAAAACAATATAAGGTGCAATTGGATTAAATGTATTATCCTTTACATTTCATTTCACGCTACTGAGGTAAAATTCAAAGAGGTGAAAAAAATTTCAATAGATTGATTTACACAAAAGAAAAGCTGACATGTTTTAACAACTGGGCCAATAAATATTGACACTAATAATTTATTTTCAAATGGAATTCGTGAATTAGCTCAAATTTGTCGAATTTCATCAGAAAATGAGGAAGATATTTTCAGGTGGCGCTTCCTTCCAATGAATCACCAATAGAAATTACTCTTCCAATTTCCAATTCCTCAACGCAATAATAATTCATATTCCTTTTCTACATTACAATCCACTTTCAGGGAACGGATTTGCACAATCTGGCAACAAAATCAGCTTTCGACACTGTTCGCGGCATGCGCAACTCGTCTGTGACGGTCGCATCATTCGTGAATGCGCGGGAACTGCTTCTCTCTGATTGGCTTGTGACATTGCGTCTGACGTATACTTCTGCGCCTACTTCTGAGAGCTTGAGTGGTCGCAAATGCAACCGCCATCCGGCCATTGACTCCAACATTCGACAACACAACAGGCAAGCAAGTCTCGTTGATGCTGTTGATGGTTCAGTGTGTTGAGTTTCAGAGTTTCGGTTATATTGTTTCAATTATTATAATAGTGTTGTTAATTACATGTGAGTTGGTGAGTACTATAATAATCATTGAAGCACCTATGATGCAAATGCTTGGAAATTTCAGTTCAATCACTTTATACTTCTGAGTGTACCCGCTCTACCTCCATTTTCCACCAATTTGATTTTGCCAAGCGTCGGTTTTATTTCAGGTGAGTATTCTGTTTCAATTCGCTTTTTTTCTCAAGTTGTATTTTATTGATTGGCAATTATAAAATATATTGGTTAATATTTGCATCTACATTTTGGATATCGATAATAATCTTGACATTTTCATGAAAATTGAATTATTTTCGAATGATTCTTTTCTGCTTCATTCAAAGCAATTCCAATAAAAGATCGTGACAATAGCAATTCTATGAAAATGCTAGTTTTCTATAACACTTTTCTTGAAAAAAAAAATAAAATCTATTAAATGTAGATGTGTTAACCAGAAAAAAATTTTCATATAAATTTCAGAATAGAATGCTCGTGTCTGATTTTTTTTTCATATTTATAGAGGCTGTTAAGATTTCCTTCCCAACCAAAAAAATAGATGAGTTTCGACTTTGCACAGTCATGAGAGAATGGCTGAAATTTGCCACGGCGAGGTTGAAGAAAGCAAAATAGACGAACTATTATTTTATTTTTGTTTCTTGGATATGTTATAGTGAATGTCTCATTTTATAATATATTTTTTATAATAATCAGAAATGTTTTTTTTCTTGAGGTTCACTAATGAAAACACAAGGTAACTTTCGATTCAATTATGATTTATTCGTACCTATTTGTGAAAACTCAAATATAGAATCCATATATTCTTTTTAGGTTATCGTATATACCTACCTATACGTTTTAATTCAACAATTGAATAATTTATGCAAGATTCATATTTTTCCATTGAAAAATGTTTATCATAGTAATATGACTTCTTATTCAAGGAACATTATACATTATTATACGAAATTTGTGTAATATAGGTAAACGTTTCAATACAATGTTCAGATTATGCTCAAAATATATTGAATCATTACGTTGAAAGACAACGGTTAATGAGGATAAAAATTTTGGTGAAAATAAACATTATTAATATGTTAATGATTGAACATATAATTTCGTAGGGTAATATAATATATATATACACGTTATAAATTAACTTTCAGACTGAGCACAAGGTATATTATAATAATACTTTGAAAGACAACGTTTATGTGTAGGTATATGATATGGTGGAAATAAACGTTATTTATACGTTATCGGTTAGACAGCAAACTTGTATGGTAGAATAATATACATACACGTCATAAATTAACGTTAATATTGCGCCCAATTTATATTTAATCAATACGTTGAAAGACAACGTTTATGAAGTATATATGATATGGTATAAATAAACGTTATTTATACGTTATCGGTTAGACAGTAAACTTGTATGGTAGAATAATATACATACACGTTATAAATTAACGTTAATATTGCGTCCAATTTATTTTTAATTAATACGTTGAGAGACAACGTTTATTAATAACTAAATTATCGATGCAAGAAAACGTTTTTTCCCGCGACATTTTTACTGTTTTTCAACGTTTGGTTATGTAACTTGTTTTCAACGTATTTTCTACGTGCGCGTGCCCACTGGGTAAGGACTGAACGAGAATGAATTCGCTATCACAAAAACGCCTATGTCTTTTGAATCAATTGAAAAAATCAAAATTTGATCATAGTTAGCTGTTAGTTGTTATGAACGCCAGAAACATGTGGAACAATGGGCGCGTTCATCCGACTAAGCAGCTACCGCTACCGCTCCTTCAAACGTCAAAACCATATGATTTTTTCGATTCGTTGTGTCAAAATTACTAACTAATTTGACACAACGGATCGAAAAAATCATATGGTTTTGACGTTTGAAGGAGCGGTATAGCGGTAGCTGCTTAGTCGGATGAACGCGCCCATTTACTTCATAGATATTACAATTCTCTGTCGCAAAATGACAAGCGAAGTGAAAACAGGAGAATTTATAGTGAAACTTTTTCAAAATAATCAAAAATGGAGCTTCAAAAGAATCGCAAAAGAGTCGTCCGGAAACGGTATCAAGAGTTGTTAAGCGCTTCAACGAAGATCTTACAATTAACCGCAAGGAAGGAACCGAAAAAGGGGTTTCATAGCCCAAAAAAAGTGAAGAAAGCCATCAGCCTTTTTCAGAAGAATCCTAACCTTTCAGGACGGAAAGTGGCCCAAATAGTGGGTTGTTTGCAGTCAACCGTTCAGAAAATCAAGTCGAGTTGTGGACTTAGAACATACAAAGTGCAGAAAGTGCCAGACAGGAACGCTGTGAAGAATCAAGAAGCGAAATCAAGAGCAAAGAAATAAAAAAAAGATTTCTTGAAAAATTTTTCCTGTTGCGTGATGGACGACGAAACCTATGTCTTGGCTGATTTCTCGCAACTTTCTGGTCAGGAATTTTATACTGCAGATTCTCGTGGAAATGTTGTCGAACAATTTCGCGTGGAGAAACAAGCAAAGTTTCCTAAAATATTCCTGGTTTGGCAAGCAATTTGCAGTATTTGCACTTGTGGGAAAAGGAGCAAATTTTTCGTTGGCCAAGGCTCTGTTGACTCGAAGATATACATCGGGGAATGCTTGAGGAAGCGACTTTTACCATTTTTACGTGAGCACGATATGTCAACGATCTTTTGGCCAGATTTAGCTTCATGCCACTACAGCAAGGCCACCAAGGAATGGTACGAAGCTAATGAGGTGGTTTTTGTCCCCAAAGAGGCCAATCCATCAAATTACCCAGAACTCAGGCCAATCGAAAGATATTGGGCCCTGGTAAAAAGAGAATTGAAGAAGATTAAGAAATCAACGAAAACATTAGCGGAATTCAAGCAAAAGTGGAAGACAGCATCCCAGGAAGTGACTGAGAACACTATAAGAAGCATGAAATCCATGAATTTTGTAAAAATTAATTTTGGTTTTTTTATTGTAAAAACAGTTTTCATTAGAATTAGAAGATGATTCGAAAATGAGTTTGATTTTCGAAATCGGTCCAGTGGTTGAAAAGATATAAGCGTTTTTGTGATAGCGAATTTATTCTCGTTCAGTCCTTATTGATAATTCTTATTATCAATCATCAAATCGTACAGACACAATACTATAGATTTGTATCATTGTATATAATTTGCCCTGAATGGGTTCTATAGTTTTGCAAATTAACAATTATTTTCACATTTCTTCGATTATATGGTTCTTGTTTGCCTTAAAATCGACTGATTATAATAATTGATTTTCAGCTTCTCCTGTATTATATTTATTTACTTATTGCCTGGGAAAATTTGGGGCAACTGCAGCATTTTTCATGATCTATATTATAACTAGTGAATCTTTTCCTACCCCTTTGAGACATTCTACAATGGGCATGTGTTCAACAATTGGCAGATTTGGCTCAATGTCTAGTCCACAAATACCCTTACTTGTGAGTAGTCGGCCATTTCTTATGGACTCATCAAATAAAATTAGAATAAATATTGCAGGCTCAAGTTTGGGCACCCCTCCCAATGGTTATGTTTGCTACAATGGCGGGAATAGCTGGACTTTTGTCGTTGTTTCTTCCAGAAACCAAGGGCATCAAGCTTCCTGATACAATAGAGGAGGCAGAAAATATCTCATGATGATAAGGATGCCTTTAGAAGGAGATAATGAAACATTCAAAATTCGTTTACAACCATTCTTTATTCAATAATATGTACGATAACGTTTTCGAATATCACAAAATATATATATTTATGTATCAAATATATGAACAACAGCTTCTACCTCTAAAATACATAACTTGTGGATATTTCAGAGCCTCCAAAACATCAACAAACCTCACAAATTTAGTCTGTGTAGTTCTCAATAAATTGATTTGGCATGCAATGCTGTTCATATCAGCAAAGTACACATAGGAAGTCCATCTATGAGTTTCAGTCTTGAACATAGACAGGACGTCAAACCCTACATGGTGGCGCGATTAGTCTAATATTTTACGATTGGATATTCATTTCTCAGAAATGCATATCAATTCCAAAAGATGGAGATTTCGTGGGGTTTTGATTGAAGTTTGACGTCCTGTATTCGAAGGTTCTTAGTTTCAGTTTGGTTTTGAAGACAATGTGATCACAGATAAGTTGCTATTTCATAATATCACTCAACGCCTGCTAAAATTTCAGAATTATTCTCCATACATTTTTTGTTCTTTGACATTAATGAGCGGAAACTTTTTGATTTTGTGAAATCCCTGATGAGAAACTTGATTAATAAGAATGAATAAAAGCTAATTACTTCTCCATACAACCTAAAAAAATCTTTAACTCACACAATATCTCCAAGATGAAAAAGTTGTCATTAAATATTAAAAAATCTGAAAAACAACTATGTAGATATAAAAATCAGTACTTCAATATTTAACCTTATGACCTAGAAGATATGAATATACAATCGAACTTCAATAAAAAGAAATATTGGGGATATTCCAAGTCTTCAATTCTAATTGTGTACAAAAAAGTCAAGGTCAATCAACATATTAGCTTAAAAAAGTATAAAATATTATGTGAAAAATAAAAACAATAACATACCGGACAAATATGTGATAGTTAACTCAAATATCGAGTAAACATTGAAGATAGCAGTAGATAAATACTGAGCATTAGGCAAGGTATATGAATTTCTATATCCGATCATGAACAATCTTGTAAATTGCAACTTCATTAGATATTGAGTTGAAATTGAGAAGTACATCGAAATATTTCTAATTGCATGCTCACTCTGTATATGAATACATTTTTTCAATAATTTGTGGCACAGAACCCCTCATATATGTAAATATATATATTATAAAAATAAATACTAAAAGACTCTATTCTAATTTCTCATTTTCATAAACATTTTGGGCATTGAAGCTTCAATCTCTATAAGAGTAAAAGTCTAAAAGTTAACATTCGTAGCGACCAGAGGATATAATTATATAAGTCCAAAGTTATTTGTGAATTCAACGAATATAATGGCTATTATATTCACTTTTTCACTTCCTCTTACTTGTGGAAATTATGCAAAACACATGCATTTAAAAAAATTCTGAGTGAGAAGAGGACTGGAACAATAAGGATTTGGGGAGCCTTTTTTGGCCCCTCTCTGTGCTCTGCTTCGCTTGTATGCTATGTAATTTAGTGACATCATCAACCTGAATATAAAAGCCATCATAATATGCCCCTTGGTAAATAAGGCCATGATACCAATTATAGGAAACTTATAAGTTTTATTTTGCTCTCATATATGATTCTCTCGATCTTTCTCATCTTTATCAGAGCATATATCCTTTAACTCCTCGCCTTCTTCCTCGCACATAGCAACGATTTCTGCAGGTGTTATGTCATCCTCGAAATAAAAAAGCCAAAGGAGAATGACGACCATCATTGCAGTTGTAATACCGAATGTCCAAATCGTACCGAGTTCTTCGTAAATGTGCGTCACCCATACAGGACCCAGCACTCTGGACAAGCAACCCGCCCCGGTAAGTAACCCCATCCAAACACCCTACACGGAAAAAATTCATGTTAGTATACTACATTCACTTTTATAAAGTATCCCGGTTGGCCATGAAATGACTCCGAAGATAACAACATGAAGGTGCCTTCTAGTCTATTCAGTCTACCGGAATCACTATGAAATCAGAACACTAAAAACTCACCTGTGGTCTAGTGCCAAGATGTTTCGACACCAAAGTCTGTATGAGAGTTATCCCCATAGGATACCCAAAAGTCGTAAGCAGGAGGCCGATCACAAAATTCGTGATGGTCAAAGCAGGGGTGTCCAAGCACCACCCTTGAGTCGAAGGGCACCCTACCAAATCATCACCGCAGTTCAAGGTTGCCATTTTGATCAACACCACAGTCCTATTGGTTTCCTCTAAATCGCGGAATCCCGTCATATTAAAATTGAAGACCTCCAACTCACTCACGTCAAACTTTGTTACATCAAACGAAGAGTTTTTGATTGTTCTATCACAAAAGAAGGTTACACTCAATTTGAGGTCGTTATCGTACATTAGGGGAGGGTCGTTATTGAAGGGGATGTAGATAGCTCTTCCTAAAGCCATGAAGAAGAATCCTCCCCAAACCATTATCTTCACTTCGGAGAAATGCTTACTGAGATGTGGAATAGCTAGGGAAGTCAATATTGAAATCACTGCTCCTACTGAAATCAGTATTCCTGTATACTGCAACGATTCTGATTTGGACCAAGCGAATTGATCCATCGTCAAGGGAGTTGCCAACGTTTCTAGTAGCATGAAGTTGAAGACGATGACGAAAAAGGCGACAATCAAAGTCCAAGTAGCGAAATAACTCGGTTTGTGCATTTTGTAAGTATCCTTCACATTATCCTTCTTTTGCTTCAACATGGCTTCTCTTCCTGCTATTTTATGCTCAATGAAGACGTTTGGAAGAAACATGTAAATGTTGATGATGGCAATGAGGACGCTTATCCATCCACATGCTGTGTACATGTCGAGTTTCAGTTTGTCTTTCACCAGGAAGAATCCGTCGTTACCAAGTGGTACTACGGCAGCTTGGATTGCAGGTCCCATTATAAAACCAATAACTTGAGCAAGGGATATCATGCTGACAGCTCCTGTTCTTTCTGCGTACCTCGTGGCGGCAGCAAGGTAGGAGCGGCATATAGCAATGTTTGCTGAAAATTGATAAATCTCATCCAACATACAGAATATGTTAAAATACTACATAAAAACGTTATACAGAGGGAGAACTAATGAGAGTGAGCACTGCTTTTGAGTTGTTCAACACTTATAATGACTTATAGAGGCTGAGCCAAGCTAAGCAATCATATTTAATATGACTGCCGACTGGTATCTACTCACCAGAGCTGATGCCAACCAAAAACCTGGATGCCAGCATGAAATATTTCCTATTGTCACTTAAAAGTTCTATAGATGAGTACATAGCACTCGAAACTCCGAAAATCATAAGTGATATCACAACTGGAACCCTTATGTATCCTAATTTATTGCTCCACCATCCCACCAATGGCGAAAACAGCATTTGGGCTAAGGGATTTGCAGCAACAATATATCCCATAAATTCCTTGCCAGCCAGTGGGTCTAACTGTAATATAACAAAGGAAATTGAACATTGAATATCTTTTTCCATGAGATACTTATATCTCTCAAGTCAGCATCAACCGTGAATGCCATTTTTTCAGAGTTTACTGTGTGGTCTATTATTCAATCTCATACATTTCATTCATTCCTTTAATTTTCGTTTTGATAAGAATTTGTAAATCAGTCCATTCTTCTCTCAAAGAGAGCTCTACGTATAATTAAAAGACTATAGCCATTTACAGTTTATTGACAATCGATATAATTCATAGAAAAGTCTGAAAAGGAATATTTTCCTTTCCACAAGGAGTCGATCAAAGTGTAAAATCAAGGATTGAAATGCGATACTGTTCAGCTTTCGAACACTTTTTGTCCGTACCATGTACAATATAATATCACAGGTCAACCTGGTCAACCTTCAGGATGTTATTGAACCATGATGATTATTTATAATCTTTCTTCCTATTCGAATGTGTAGTTGGATTTGGGAAATGTGTCACCAGAATTTTCATTGTATGAGTTTCTAACCAGATATGACAAAGTAGATACCACGTTCCGTTAGAAGTGCGTGTTCAGATTAAATTCTGATTGGTTTTAAAATGTGATAATATTCACTTGAGTATATCTCGATTATTTCGTTGTAGAAAAAATGTATACTACATAAGTTCACTTCACTCATATTATACAGGGTCTTTCACGAGGAACCTCACCCATATTTATACGGGAAACTACTGAACGTATTTTCATGAAATTCAGCACTTATGAGTATTTCACGATGCTGATGAAATCTAAAATATTTTCAAGGCATGAGCACCTCCGGTTTTTCCGGAAATGACGTCAACTTCCGTTTTTCAAATTAGAACACCATTTTTTTATTGCAGAAATAGATCCCTTAGAAAATTTCAAGTTATTTTGATGTAACATTTTTCAGTTTTGGTTGGAAAATTCTCTCTGAGCGGGAAAATTCGAAAAAAAAATCGAAAATAGAGCTCCGCTGAAACAAGAATAACTTCGAGGTTTTTGGATGGAAAATTTTCATTTTTGGGATTTTTCAAGATGTAAGATTGATGTATCCACTTTGAAAATCGAAATCACGATTCATGATATAGGGGGTGAAAAAATCGCTTTCAAAGTTAGGGATGACAAAATCGTGAAAAATCAATTTTTTCAAATTAGAACCCCATTTTTTTATGGCAGATATTGAATCTACGTTAAAAAATAATGTGAGTGTATGCATCACACCCTTGCCCTAAAGTGGATATTTTCTGAGTTATTCACAAAAAACTGTTTTTCGTCTTGAATTTTCAGCTATTTCTTTTCCCTTCACGCCAAAAAGATGAAATTTTCAGAAACTGTTACTTAAACCATGTTTTAGATTTTACTACCCTAATATGCAAGAGAAAAAAGTTACAGGTTGTTCCTAAATAGATGGCGAATTTGGATTCGAATTTGTATCGGAAACCTCTTTATTTCAACTAATCGGCCATCGGTTTTCTCTCCAGTGATAAATAAATAATTCCTTATGAACCATATGCAAAAACTTACCATGTTTAACATTCTTTTTTTTAATGATAGATATCATTAATTACATCTGCCAAATTCCTCTTTATTCAGTTGCATTTTGTGTTTACCATTAATTTGGTGATAATTCGTATTAAGTTATGAAATCGATCACTATGCCTAATTTTACCAATGAAGATTATTTAAATCTCATTGTACTTCATGGAGAATGTAATAAAGTTGTAGATAGAACGATTCGACTATTCATTGAGAGGTTTCCTGACCGACCCAGACCAACGAGAGATACCATTAACAGAACCATGACAAACTTGAGAAATGTCGGATCTTTCGTTGAGAAAACTATACACAGAGAAAAAAGTGTAGTAGAAGATGAGAACAACGAAATTACAGTTCTTGCATATTTTCGTGTGAATCCTCAAAATTCTCTCAAAGATGCCGAGATTGATCTGGGATTATCTCAATCGAGTGTTTGGAGAATATTAAAAAAACATAAAATGCACCCATATAAATTCAATAGGGTGCAGCATTTGAAGGAAACTGATTTCGTCAGGAGAACAGAGTTTTGCGAAGCTATGATGATTCGATTTCAAGAGAATGAAAACTTTTTGGACTGTATAATTTGGACAGATGAATCTGAATTCACAAAGAATGGTTCTTTCAATAGACATAACAGTCATTATTGGGATGAAGAGAACAACTACCACTTCAGACAATGGAACTTTCAAGAGACCTGGAGTTTCAATGTTTTTTGCGCCATCAAAAATAATGCAATTCTCGATGTTCACATTTATGATGGGACTTTAACTGGTAAGATAGAACACTACACATGTTTGCATTATTTAAAGAATGTTCTCCCTTAGGAGATAGATATTCTGACATATTGACTCAAATAATTGAGCCGCTAGTACAGAACCATAATGACTTATGGTATCAACAAGATGGCGCGCCTCCACACAATTCACTCAATGTGTCAAATATCCTCTACAGGCTATTTGAAGATCGATGGTTGGCGAACAATGGTCCACATCTTTGGCCACCACGTTCTCCCGATTTAACTCCTTTAGACTATTATGTTTGGGGTAGGATAAAAAATATTGTCTACTCAACTCCCCTGACTGATAAAGAGGACTGCATAGAACGAGTCAGAAATGCGTTCAGGTTTGTTTAGATTTTTAGATTCATAGTTTTGAAACTCAATTTAGTTTTTAAACACTTTTGCAGATCTCTTCCTCCCGATGAAATAAGAAGAGCAACGCACGAAGCATTCCTGAGACGTATAAATAAATGTCTAGAAATTAACGGTCAAAACTTTGAGCATCTTCTCTAGTTATAACTGCGAGAGTTTTCCATGGTTCTCCTAATAGTAACTTGAAGTCGGTTTCAAGAAGGGGTGAAAAATCTACAGCATGGTTCAAATAACAGTTCCTGAACATTTCATCTTTTTGGCGTGAAGGGAAAAGAAATAGCTGAAAATTCAAGACGAAAAACAGTTTTTTGTGAATAACTCAGAAAATATCCACTTTAGGGCAAGGGTGTGATGCATACACTCACATTATTTTTTAACGTAGATTCAATATCTGCCATAAAAAAATGGGGTTCTAATTTGAAAAAATTGATTTTTCACGATTTTGTCATCCCTAACTTTGAAAGCGATTTTTTCACCCCCTGTATCATGAATCGCGATTTCGATTTTTAAAGTGGATACATCAATCTTACATCTTGAAAAATCCCAAAAATGAAAATTTTCCATCCAAAAACCTCGAAGTTATTCTTGTTTCAGCGGAGCTCTATTTTCGATTTTTTTTTAGAATTTTCCCGCTCAGAGAGAATTTTGCAACCAAAACTGAAAAATGTTACATCAAAATAACTTGAAATTTTCTAAGGAATCTATTTCTGCAATAAAAAAATGGTGTTCTAATTTGAAAAACGGAAGTTGACGTCATTTCCGGAAAAACCGGAGGTGCTCATGCCTTGAAAATATTTTAGATTTCATCAGTATCGTGAAATACTTATAAGTGCTGAATTTCATGAAAATACGTTCAGTAGTTTCCCGTATAAATATGGGTGAGGTTCCTCGTGAAAGACCCTGTATAAGTTCACTCATATTATGTGGTTGTATAATTTTGAATATATTTTTAAAAACAATGAAGAAAAACTTGGGTATATATGAGTTCCAACAACATGTTTTATTTATTTTAGATCAGATATACAAATGAATCCGACGACAAGGTTACAAAGGAAAATTAGCCAACTTGTTGAATTATAATGTTTTTTAAATTATTACAGTGTTTATCGAAATATGTACCTTTTGTTTGTTTTCAAGAAAAGATGGACAACACAACTTATAAATATTTCCTAGTTGCATGTTGCATTCATAGCAATAATAATGATTTCAACTCCTCCTCTTGAGCTATTCCTTATTCCACATAAGCTTTCTGCACAACAAATTTCCCCGTAGGTTGGGATATTATAAAAATTCTTTTTTGAAAAATATCAACGCCATCACAGGGAAGCTTTAATGGGTTTCATTTTCTTTTTTGAATTTGTTTTTTGAACCATTTCAGCTTTATCTTCATAGAAATGGTAATTTCGAGGTATGTTTAGAACTTGATTGTAATGAAACTACTCATTTTCAAATCCCTATATGTTTGGAAGACAACTGTCAGTTTTTATTCTTCTTATACAAACTGTGAACAGGACAGGGTGAATTTCTCAGGTTAATTTCAGCAAAAAACCTCATTAAAGACAATTTGAATAATTAGTTCCTTTATACATGGTGAAATATTATCCTGAAATAATCTCTTGGACCACAAAAAAATCATCTTATCCTTAACACAACATTCTTTTATGCTGATTAGCGCCTATAATATGTAGTGATTCAATTGTCACAGAGCCAAATTGAGTATAATTGTCGGTAGGAAATAAAATTGTCTGTTCAATTGGGTGCTTACAATGAAATATGCAAATATACCTTGCCAGAAATCAACCTTTACGTTTACATTACAAATTCAGCTTTTTGAAGGCCATGAAATGCGTTGATTGTTTTCGATTTTTGGAAGAACCCGTTCCTTTCGTGCAATTCACATAAAAAGTTTCAATTTCACTGCCATCGTAGTCATTTGCAGCAGTAAAATTTCGAAATATTCCTGTGTGATTGAGATTATTGAATTATGAATCGCTTTCAAGTCGAGGATGTCAAAATTGCTCCAGTATTTTCAATTAAATTCACATTTATCGAGAACAAGAGATACAAAGAGGTACCTACAAAATCGACTGACTTATCCACAACATACCGAACAAATTGATGCCAAAGATTTCAAAGGGTGGTTCCTTGTTCAAAATAAAGGGTACTTTGTTATATACATGTTGGATCGAAAGTCAAACGTTAGGGAGATATCGCAGATCAAAGATGGCGGAAATCTTCTTGAAAGTATCACTATTATGAAAACACACTTTCTTGATATTTTTTCATATTTTTAGAATGAGTGGAGGGAGTTGAAGTAGACTACCCATATCAATTTTATCAACAAAATTTGAAGAAAAACTTACGCCACTACTTGGATATATACCTAATTGAATTCGCATAGCCTAATTTAGTTATAAACTTTTTATTTCCTGTATTTTTCTCGTAAATTGCACCGTTTTGAGATGAAAAAAATTGTAAATAAGTTCTGAAATGAATTACCTTTTCCTGGCACGGGATAATTTACATCATATTTTTTATTATTTATCAGGCTATCCAAATTTAATTTCATCCAAGTCGTTGCGTATGTTTTTTCTTAAATTTCTCTTTCCCGCCATATTTGAACCGCGATCAATTCAGAAACACCCTGTATATGTAATACATGGTAACCAGAATGATATAATTGATACATGTTGGTAGTTGGTGGAATTCTTGCACTGATGTTATTTCCTTAGAACCGGATATATCTTCTTGTTTCTAATCAACAGCAGATCAGGGAAAGTAATTTACTTGAAGGCAGTTCACCGGATGTTCATATTTATGTAGTCGAACTCGAACAGTGTTTCAAAACGAAATGGAGCAATATTGAGAATGCCTATATCTACACCCACACTAGGAGTGTATCAAACTATTACCATATTATTATTATATATGAGTAATGATCGTCCATATATTTGAATGAGATTTGAAATCTACTCAGGGATTCCGAAAAGAAAAGAAACATCGAAAAAAAATTAAGATATTGTTCTCTATTTCCAGTTAGAGTTGGTATGATATGTGGAGCAATTTTTTTTACGAGAAAACATGCGAAAACTTTCAGAAAATAATCATAAAATCTTTTAGGAACTTTATTTTCAACGGGGTACCAGCTTTGTCAACCATTTTTCCAGAAAAGTGTTGCTAACGCACTCAAAATCATAGGAGCGAAATATTACCTAAATACTAATTTAAATTGAAGTTGAAGACCCAACTTACCCTGTCAAGGTAAGGCCAGACACCTGTGACAATAATACTAAATCCTAAAGACATGGAAAACATCGTGAAGTAAATAATGTATATCGATCTCCATCTTTCCTTGTATTGTTTCTCGTTTTCCAAATCGTCTGGTGGGTTGAACTGTGTTTTCCATTTTTCCCTGATCATTTTGGCACTATTCCTTATTCTATCCATCTTGGTGCTATCTGAAAAAAATCATAGAATAATCAATAATCTTAGAGAGGGAAAAAACTGAAAAGGTTAAAAGTTGAAACGCAATGAAGAAATATAAATTTAGATAATTTGAAGATCAAAACTAAAAATCTGAGAGAGTTTTTTTGGAAAGGGGTATTATACTGGGTTTTTATGAATTGATGCGAGAGATTTCGAAGGGTGATTCCTTGTTTAAAATAAAGGGTCAAAAGTCAAACGTTAGGTAGAAATCGCAGTTCAAACATGGCGAGAAAATGTTTTTATTTTGTATCTTGAAGACGAAAAGCTATAGAAAGATGATATTTTATGGAAGTATTACTATTATGAAAACACACTTTCTTGATATTTTTCATAATTTGAGAATGAGTGGAAGGGGTTGAAGTAACTTCCCCTATCATTTTTTAAACTTGATTTAAAGAAAAACTTACGCAAAAGACGTACGCAACGACTTGAATAAAATTAAATTCGGATAGCGTGATTTAGTTAGAAACTTTTTCATTTTTTTGTATTTTTCTCGAAAAATGTACCGTTTTGATATAAAAAAATAAAATGTAAATCAGTTCTAAAATGAATTGCCCTTTCCTGACACGTAATGATTTACATTTCATTTTTTTTATTTCAAAACGGTACATTTTAGGAGAAAAATACAAGAGATGAAAAAGTTTTTAAGGGTCTACGTCCTTGAAAAAAAGGGAATCAGAAACGATTCATTTTTTTCTGATTGATGAAGGGATGTATGAGTGTATAAAGATAAAAATAATAAAAAAAATATTTTATGAGTATTGAATGAATGAAAAATTGGAAAGGATATCCGCCATCATTTTTGGATATTTTGTAAAATTTCCACCATCAAAACGAACAAATATTTTTGTGTTTTTTCATTTCAGTATTGAAGTCTATCATTTATTTAATCAAATGTCTATCTCATTTTTCCGCGAAAGTTATTTCCTTGAATTTTTTTATTCTAAATGATAAATATCCATTTTTAGCGAAGACAATTTATTAAGGTTTGTTTTAGCCGTCGATTAGTGAAAATTAATTGTTTCTAACAATTGTGGATTCTTACATGGAATTGAATTTCTTTTAAATGACGCGCTCCACAGGTATCTAATTCCAGATGACCGAGGAAGAAAAATTAGTGTATTATACAGTCAGTGTGAGTGTGAGATCTAGTTCAGGGTAGGATTTCTTCCCTGCGCCGCAACATTTGTTCTATTGAGCTGAATAATCCAATAAATGAATAAATAAAAATTAATGCACTGCACCGCCATCTGGCGGTATACGTTTCCTATTTTGAAGGCTGAAGACTCTTAAACCAGGCTATCTGAATTCTGAATTTGATTCTATCGAAGTCGTTGCGTAATAAGTTTTTCTTGAAATTTCATTTTTCCGCCATCTTTGAACCACCCTAACGTTTGACTTTTGACCCATCATTTAAGTATATAACAAACTTCCCTTTATTTTGAATAATATATAACAATTTGTATAATTCAGTAACAGGACCTTTCGAGAAGATTCCTTCATTAGGGGCTTAGGGCCTACAAAAATAAATAAAACTGCTTTCGCCATTATATTCTTAGTCGCTAATATTTTTAAAGTTCATATCGTTGATCGATTTTATTTTTATACTTTCAAATATCATTAGTGCGATTCATTATTGAATTTTAAAATATTAATATTAGATATCTCTTTTAGAGATTAGATCTATTGGCTGCTCTTGTCTACTCCTTACTAAGTTTGAACAACGCGTTACGTGATTGTATATTACGCGAAAAATATATTTCAGTACTGAAGAAGCTATAGAGGTCACTTTTGCGAAGTGAAAAACACATATTTTATTGAGGGTTCAGGGCCGGATTCACCTAAAAAATAAAAGAATTCCGGGCTGTCTAGCCGTGGTCCAATTGGCATTTGACCTAACATCAATTCGGAGCAGTCAATCGTCGGGTTACAACCTTCGACCGAGACACCTCTGAGGATGTCTACCGCAGCAATTTTCTAATATTGTAACATATCTTCTTATTATTTCTCGTCCAAGTTTGCTGATGACTCCTAGTCTCCTAATTGAGTAGCGTATAGGAGTGAGTGAGGCTTAATTTTATGCGGAAAGGAAAGTTGCCCTTATCCTACCAAATTATTGAAGAGGTGGAGAGTAGGACTTATTATATGAAACGAAATTTGAAGAAAACTAGTTGTAAACGTACGAGACCAGAAAAAACTCGACATTTCTTTAGTTTATAGACATATTCTGGGTTTAGGTAAACCAATAAATATACAAAATACTATACCAGATATTCCACTTATTTCATCATAATAAATATCCTCTTTGAATATTCACGTAGGTCAAAAACCTGTTAGCAAGGTCGTCAATAAACAATATCGTTATCGATAGATTATATCGGGTGAAGCGGACTGTAAGTCAATAAAGTTTGAAGCTATCAAGTACTACCGATCTCATATTCTGGACAAATTCCTATTGATGTACCTCAGCACGATATACGAATAATATTAAAAAGAAAATATTTTCAAATATTTTATTGAATAAAACAAATAATATCAGGAATTGGACAAATTTAATTCTCCTTAGCGAATTTCTTCAAGCCAACGTAATGGACGAGGAAAACATTAATGATTTTATTGAATGTTCTGAATCGATTTTTTAGAAATTCATATGATTATGGAATCACATCTTTCTAAAAAGTCTCTTACCTTTGGAAGCGTCTTAATTGAATACGTGAAATTTTCACAAATTTTTGTACATATGATCACTGAATTATATGACCAAAAATAACAAAATATACTTTTCTTTATTGTGGACTTTATTTCAGTAGGTATAGGTAGGTATATAGTATATACAGTGTGTGACATATACATTTTGGGAATAAATTGACAAATATAGCATAATAGCATATTAGGGATATGTTCTAATATAGTTTGCCCAGCAAATTTTTGTTTCTAAAAGCTTTGATGAGGTAGGTATTACATTAACTACATAAAAAAAACATTTTTTTTATAAAATACGGTATCCACTGTCCAGTCCGCCTTTAGGTAGGTATTTGAATATTTTTTTGAATGAACTTTTTTTTTGTCCATTATTCTTATAACTATTTCCGATATTATCAAAGTTTTCACTCTTCTCACCTTCTCAAAAAAAAATATTTTGCGCAGAACAGCACTAAGCCATTTCGAGACACTTAAAGGAAAATTTCTGTGGAAAATCACAAGAAAACACTTTGTCCGACGAACTCCCGAAAGATGTGAACCATTTTCGGTATAAATTCAGTTCTTTCCTTTGTTTATTCAACAAAGAATCCCTCACACAATACAGCTGATTGAAACATCTTTTCTCTTTCTACGGCTCACTGTTATCACTAAACTGGAGCTCAATCTCATTTTATCTCCGTAGGTCTCTGTCGCTCAGGCAACAACAAAAATATTTCCCACTCTATTCGCCCGGATTTAATTGTGAAATAGAAAAGGTAGGATGACCTTAACGCATTTCCTTCGACCTATTCTCTAGAGTGTCCCCTGGCGACGAATTCTCCAACTCAGCTAACGGACTGCAGCGTCCATTCTCCAAAAGTGAGAAAGCTTTTTTACTGGAACATGATCATTTGAAAAAGAGTCCTCTTTTCAGTGTTCAGATAATATCCGTCTATGTTTTACATTTGTTTATGTTAACCTCAGAAACTTAGCTGTCAAGAACAAAATCAAAACATTGAACTTGAAGGCACATTTTGTGGAATTTGAATTTATATTGATTGATTAAGATGAGTCGAAGGAAGAAGCAAAAGGTTCTTATAAACTATGAAACTTCAATTTCCGATTTTCATTTTATATGTATTATAGATTGACTTGAAGGAAAATGATGATAAACCTACAATTCCTGAAGATAACACAGGAGATTCTGTATCTGACAAAAAAAATACTACACCGGACAAAAAATTAGCTTCAAATGCTAATACTTCTAAAGCGTCTAAAAAAGATCTGAAAAAAGATGATGTCAAAAAGGACGATGAAAAGAAAAAGGACCCAGATCTAGAATCAGAACCCGATGATCCTGTAATCAGGGATCTATTTTCAGGTAAATTAACAATTGGTGTATTCCGATAGTAGGTGATCTAATTCTTTGTTCGATTAGGTCTTGAAGGAGCAGCGTTTCAGAGCCGAATGCCTTTCGATAAATTAACATCTACGGAAGCAGCATGCTTTCCAGACATAGCCCAAGCAGCTTTGCAAACAGTGAAAGTCTATCTTAATATCCGTAACAGAATTCTACAAATGTGGCTGGAAAACCCAAAACAGCAACTTGTATTAGAATTTGCTATAGAGAAACTAGAACCCCCTTATGATAGTGACTTAGCTTTGGTAAAGAGAATTCATGCATTCTTGGAAAGAAATGGATTCATTAATTTTGGAATATTCAAAAGAATCAAACCAATAGAGCAGAAGAAGTACGGAAAGGTAACAAACTTTTTCATAAAGCAGACACAGTTACTGATTCCACCATTTTTTCAGGTTATTGTAATTGGTGCAGGTATAGCTGGTCTAGCCGCTGCCCAGCAAATGCAACAATTCGGCTTGGAAGTAATTGTTTTGGAGTCCAGAGATAGAGTCGGTGGAAGAATAGCAACATTCCGAAAAGGTACAACGAAAAAATTCTGTTTTTGATTTCTTTAACAACCATTTCACTTCAGGAAATTACATAGCTGATCTGGGAGCAATGGTTGTAACAGGTCTAGGGGGAAACCCAGTTACCACCCTGAGCAAGCAAATTGATATGGAGTTGCATCGAATAAGGCAAAAATGTCCACTATACCAATCTACTGGTGTAACTGTAGATAAAGATAAGGACGAGATGGTTGAGAGAGAATTCAATAGACTTTTGGAGGCTACATCGTACTTATCCCATCAGTTGGATTTCAATTATGCGGGAAATAAACCTGTAAGTTTGGGACAAGCCTTAGAATGGGTCATCAAGCTGCAAGAAAAACATGTTAAAGAAAAGCAGATACAACACTTGAAGGCTATGATTGCACTGCAGGTAAAATAATCCTCAAATCTTGATAGTTCTGATGAAATAAGCAAATACTTATTTTCACTACAGGAAAAGCTGACCTTGAATCAAAAATCTTTGGTGGATGTTAAATCCCAAATAAAAGAAGCTAATGTTAAAGTGAAGGAATATGCAGCAATGGATAGAAAAAATATTGAGCTTGAATTTGCCTATCGAAGTGCAATGAAGGATCTTAACGATTATGTTAAGCAGTGGGATCAACTTCAAGAGCAAGCCAAAGAAATAGAACAAAAGTTGAAGGACTTGGAAGCATCTCCACCAAGGTGAATATAGTGCTTTGAGACAAACTTCTAGAATAATCATTTCTTGAAATTTGATTCAACTAAATATGTGCGAATTTGACTAAGATGACTAGAATATTCTAGACATCTTAAATTTGACATAATGTTTACAATTCTATGATCATTTTATTTGTCTATGGAATCAAGAGATATCACATCGAAGATTTGTGGTCATAGAACTTACTTTCTTTGTAGTAGGTACATAGATGATTTATCAATTGTGGAAAAAAAACAGTTGGAGCTCAATTAACTTAATTTATATTTGATTTTGTTTCAATGAAAAGGACGTTTTAGTTTTAGCTTATTGGGGGTTTAGGCCTTGTTTCAGTATCTTGTATTGATTTAAGGACTGAAATGAAGAATTATTATTTTGAATATTCATTAAATCGACATTACTGAGCCGCATTTTGTTTTCGTGACAATTTTACGAATCGCATAACCACAAGCATATAAAATTCTTGCAAATTATCTACAAAATCCCAATATTTCTGTGATAAATGATCCTGTATCGTTCGCATTTCTTCGACAGCTGCTGTAAATTCTTTTTTGACAGCTGTCAAAAATTGTTTCCAATTCATTTATTGAAAAGGAAATTGCGAATCTACCTAACAGGTGGATGAATGATCATGCAAGCCTCAAATCAAAATCTCTCTACTTCACGTGATTTTTCCTTAAAATTTCAGCGATGTGTACTTATCATCGAAGGATCGGCAGATTTTGGATTGGCATTTTGCAAATTTGGAGTTCGCGAATGCAACCCCTCTATCAAACTTGTCTCTGAAGCACTGGGATCAAGACGACGACTTCGAATTCACCGGGAATCATTTAACAGGTAGGTGATATGTTCGGAACAGTTAATAGCTTGCATTGATTTATGGAGGTTCATTTGCAACTTATATTAAGTCTCAGAATCTAGGATGTTATTTTCTCCCAAAATAATATACTACTTTGATTGGAAAAAGTCGCTGATATTCCATTGTGATCGATGATATTCTATGACAGTCGCTGATATTTTATTGTTTACGTAAATATTCGATGAAATTGAATGACATTCGCTGATATTTCTTTGTTTACCTAAATATTCGATGAAATTGGATGACATTCGCTGATATTTCTATGTTTACCTGAAAAATCGATGATATTGCATGACAGTCGCTGATATTTCATTACTTACCTAAATAAACGATGACATTTCATGCCATGTGCTAAAAATAATGGTGAAATAGGAATAGGTGGAATCTTGTATGAAAGAAATATAAGCAGATAAAACGCAAGTGACATTTCAAATGTCTGCGGACGTTTTTTGTTGAAGTTTTTCGATCCGGCCATATTTTTTTTTGAAACGTAGGTACGTTGTTGTACATAGGGGCCCACTGGCAGATCGAAAAAGATAATTGACTCGATAACCGAAGCCGTCTCACGATTTCGTTTTTTTCTTTATTTTCTCTTGCGAGACTGCGACCTCTGCTTTTTTGGCGCGATGCCCGACCGATATGGCGCGGGCGAGAGCGCGATGCCTTCTCGATTAAATGCCTCGTTACGGTCCGGGAGACGTCGCAAATTCTGACTGCAATTTTTCAAATTCTTATTTACTCCACTCTTGATGTAAAATTAGATTTTGAGGCAAGTTGAGAGAGATATTGTAGTGTTAGAGTTTAATTCATATTGCTGAATGGTTGGTCAACATAAATAATTTGGATCAAACGAATCATCATCGTCCTTAAATATGAAAAACTCTTCAACCTCGATTCTGCACAACTCACAGCATCGAAATCGCAATGGTGCTTCGGGTTATGCCTAAGGTCACTCTAGCAGAGAATTCTGTACTTTTTTCGATATCCACCAACAACTACTTACGAGAAAGAATATCGGACATCTCCCGAACTTGCATGGAATATCGTCGACTCTATTAAGCTGTACCTAAATCCTGGTGCCCCATGTTTGGACACTAACAAGATCGTTAGGTGGGTACCTTATTATAAATTTTCCGAGAGACGCTTTCCTGACATCCCGGTCCCTTTGTTGGGCGCTTTTTAATGGGCCGAAAATGGGCTAAGGACGAATTGTTTCTGCCACATTTTATTCCATTTGGTGATTTACAGTTTCAAGGTTTCGTGATTTATTTTATGTTCGAATTCAATGAGGATTCGCAGATGTACAGTAAGGAGAAAAGTGAACTATCCTTTTATTAATAAAAATAATTAGACCAAAAAATGTTACAGTACTATCTGTATCCAGAGTGTGAATCTTTGACCTGTATTTTTTTTAAAGTGTATTTAAATTTTTAATGAATAAATAATAAATAAACGTCAGTTGAAATCCTACAATGGACAGGACTAACTTACATGGTGCACTTAAAACATAAACCCTTCCATAAAAATAATTAAGCCAAATATAGTTTTCATTTCTTATCTCATAAAATCCTTATTATTGTTTAACTGATTTCATCACTTAACGCTTATTCTTGCACCAATAAAAATCATCAAAAAGAATGAATAAACTACCATTGCTTTGTCCGACTACAATATCAATGAACATTCAAAATTCAATCTTACGAAATGCAATTATAATTGAAGATCAAACTTAAAATTGGACACAAGATGTTTAATATAGACAGAATGGCAACTAAGGGAATATGGAGGAGAAACTTCGTTTGTCTCAAAAGAATGAGCCATCCCCAAAGATTGATGTTTTCAGGTGAAAAACTGCCTTCATTTTAATTCTTTCGTCTCTAACCAAAGCATCATTGAATATCGAAATCGTAAAATGAGAATAGATCGATTTTTCCTTGTTGAATGCCTTAATTTATAATTTAATTATAATGTTAGGTATCAATCATATAAATTGCTCAAAAAGTGATAAGATTATATGTTTGTAACAAGTTATGGGCAAGTTCTATGGAATAGTAGTTCGAATGGTAATGGAGCGTACCTATGATCCCATAAGTGTCTTAAAATGAACATCAAAGGGGGCATATCTTCATAACCACGGACAACCAAGCCACGCTGAGGTGTCTCAATTCATATGCAAACCAACCCTTTAAAACTATGAATCAGGCTCAAACACGGACAACAGAAAATGTGTTCGTCTTTCTTCTTTGTGCCTCTATCTACGATATTGCCGCACTGATAAGTCAATCAAGTGCACTAACAATATCACCAGAATTTGCCATCTTTCTAGAGAAAATGAAATGAAAACCCCCAACAGGTATTTGAATCCACCATTGTATCAAGAAAGAACGTCAACTGTAGAAAGTCTTTAGACGAAGTGCACTGAGCACTGTTTCATGTTTGTGCATATGTAACAATTATGCTGGTAATATTGTTCAAATTAAATCGTTATTGTTATATGATTATGATTTTACTGATTAATGTATGTCCCATAAGTTTTGGCACAAATTTCAGAGATAAAGAAAATGACAAAAATTATACATTTGTTTATTGTATTGTAATACACATTAATAAACGCTTCAGCAGCCACAAAACTATCAATTAAAATTGAATGAAGAGGGCCATTATCTTCCACAGACCGCAACTTTCTGCGAACACCTAGCATCAGGATTTTGACGGTATCTAGATCGAGTTCTCGGATCTTCTTGTATATTAGGCGTCGAAGTTCCTCTTCATTTTGGGCTTCCCATCCTCCATCGTGAACTTTTCGCGATGAGAGAGACGAAAAATCTTCTATGGGTCGAGCCTGTGGAAGGTAAGGGGGATTGTGGTTTCTCGTAACAAATGGTACTTTTTGGTCGGCTAGCCACTCTTGAGGTTCTCTTGCATAGTGCCTGGACGCCAGGTCTGCCCAGAACAAAATATCGTCTCCAGTGTCTTCTGCTTCAATCAAAATAACTGGCTATATAGTTAGATGTCCTAAATTGACGTGCTAGTTTTCTTAGCGAAGTACCAACCTTGTTTTCCGCTCTTCTTACCAGTCTTACGGACCTTGCAAAAATTCTAGGTCGTCAACTTTTTGCAAGGTTCATACAAGGATTACCTTGCTCACATTATTCATTGTCTGATAAGTATATATATATATATATATATATATATATATTTGTCTGGCAGACGTATCCAGTCCCGGTACGTTCTTAAGGCGACCTAAGACCCACATGATCCGTATGTTTTTTACGAGTATATATGCAAAAAATGGGCTCTTTTGAAATATAACTCCCTAGGCACATTGAGAGGGGAAAAATTTTGTTTCATTCAAAAAAGTTGTATATCTGATAGTCCTGTTCAGACCCGATACATTGCGCCAACTTTTCAATCCCACATATACTGCACCGGCAAATACGATCAACGTTTTCGATCCCAGCACTGTTGCCAGATTGTCGGGATCAGTCGCTACGATTTCAATGTATAAAAGGGATTGAAAGAGTAGGTGTTATGGCAAGAATTTGTATATGTGTTAGTGAGTCGACGGGAAGACTAAATATCTTCACGAAGTGAACAATTTTGCTGTCTGTGAAGATAAAATTCCTCATTCTCATTTGTTGAATCAATTTTTTATAATCACTGACTTGGATTTTCCGAAATATTAGTTTTAGGATTATGTCACATTATTTTTCGAGTTACTCTCAACAAGCCCTTCCATTTGATGCCCATATTGTATAAGTGAATAACTATAACTATTTCGAAATCTTGGATGGTCCGCCATTTTGGATTAAGAATAACATCGCATTATGTTTCAAGTTACTTTCATCAAGCCCTTTGACTTGATATTATATATTATAGGGCACAAGCATTTCGAATGAGCAATAATCCATTTTGCCTCATTAGATTATTATGTTGTTTGAAATGATTACGAATAGATCGTATAATTCGTACGAATGAAATTTTGATGCTTATCATTATCTACAAACTACTTTTTTTGATACTGTGGGAATAATTATCTCATTTTTCGACATTTCCACTCATTGAAACATTAAGAATCTGATCTTACAAAAACTATTGTTTTCAAATTCTCTTAGAAAAACCGCATATTAAAGAAAATTAAACCTGAAACAAAAAATCTGACACATTTCATTGTTGTTTTCATGAATGAAATATTTGATTTTTCCTTTTTCCCTTTTGATATTTCTTCGCGGTTCGGCTGGAAGTTTGAATTATTATCACATATATCGCATATATTATCACGTGATGTGAAAAAGTCTGAATGCTGGTGTAGCTTGACACTGTAAAAAAAATTAGAATCAATTCTGGATGCCGTCATATTTAACGAATTACATAAAGGGTGTCAGGATTAAACATTCTTCATATATTTCAGGAGGTGATTCTAAATATCGAAACTAGAAGATATTTCCATATCTACTCAGGTTCTTAATGCATTCCACGGGTGACCTCTAAAGTACTGTTAGTTGGTTAGTTCTGCACCAAAATTTATCGAATTTAAATGAAATTGATAGCATGGAGTTTTCTGGATGAACTTGATCGTTTGATTGTAAAAGAACTGATTGATTCTCATTAGCAGCAGAGATAATAGGGGGTGTCTCAAAAAATCAATTTCAATTTTTGAGTTGATGATCTAATTGAAATTTCAGTCGAAGAAATGGGCTCCTAAAATATTTTCAAATTGAAAGCGTTACGTAACCCCTATCTCGAAATAAAAGTATTTTAGTGTGATGAAATGTATTCTAAGTAATTTTTTTTCTATAGGATGGGACTCCGTAGCGCTGTACCTCTTTTGCTCCGAAATGGTTGAGGAGACCATGTCTTCGACTAACATAATCGGTTATCAGACATGGGTGGATACAGCTCTTCTTCATGGGGGGGTAATATGATTGAAAACCATTAAATCAGGTAGTTCAGGTACACAACATCCTCAAATAAACTTTGAAACGTGATTTCTTCTTAGGTCTTCGATACACATTACCCCCCTCCCCCCCGTCAATCCGCCCTATTATCAGACGATTCAGTTTATCCAGAAACCCCCATGTACTGAATTTCATTTAATTCCGACAAATGATGACATAGTTATCGCAAATTAGTTGGACTTTGGAGGTCCTGCTGAAGAGCCTCTAGCACTGGTGTTTTAGGGCCTAAGTTGATATAATCTAACTTTGAACTCCACTCTCCAGAATCACCCTCTGAAATATATGAACGTTGAACCCGGACACCCTGTATTCCTTTACAACGCCCTTATTATGGTTATGGAGTAAAAGGGCTTGAGTAATGCATAGTTCACCTAGAAGAATTCCACAACCACGATGGCCATCATTACGGAATGGTAGATTTAATTGATGTTTTAATCTTATGAATGAAATATAAAAGAAGGAATGCTTTCAAAAATGAGGCCATAAATATTCAAAACACAATAAACAATATTAAGTAACGAAAAGAACTGAGAACTTGTACTTTTTTCAGAATGTCAATAACATCAATCTCAGTGATGTGTTAGGAGCTTAATATATTAGGTAGGACCTAGACAAAATTCATAACACTACTCTCCTTCATTCATCACATTGAAAAACACAATTGTATAACTTCTGAAATTCTTATGATAATTCAATTTCACTTTTGATTCTCATCGGTGAAATCAAGAATCAGATTTAGAAGAATCACTGTTTTACTAAAAACAAGAGCCTTGTTATATAGTGTATAATCATTATCCGATTCTGGTACATCATTTACATCATTCCTAGCTTTCATTTCTATGAAATTCCAAAACTCAGCATATTGTGATAATCTCTTCAACTGAATCACACTCCATTTATATATTTATGAATTATACAGGGTGGTACTTTAAGTACAAAAGCTTTCAGGGAATGATTCCTAGCATAAGCTAGTGCGAATTTCCTTTGAATATTACATTCTTCCAAATATGAGGAAAAAATACTATTTTTCTCTTGGGAGCGCTGAAAATTAAATCCTTAGACGTCTGTCAGCTACATTGTAAAAATATTCATTTGAGAGTATTTTGATAACGCACCTCTGGTTTCCAGTTGAAACCGCAGTATATCACGTGATTAGCCAGGTATATAATTGACGTATTCGATTTTGTGGACATGTCTCACAAATGAATATTTTTTCAATTTTTTTGTGATCTTTTGATGCTTTTCACGTTAGCCCGTATTCTAACTCAAAAGCGTACATTCATCCCCAAAACCCGAAGAGGGCTCGAGAGATACGTAAACATTTTAAATATTCATTGATCTATCATGGGTTTGAAACATTCCTCTTTTGGTGGATTATGGCGAAAAGGTTGATCTATCATAAAGTAGTTTGCTGAGCTCTTCTAGTTCCTTAATAATCAAATGAAATATATTGTGTACCTACATGGGTGCCCACAGGCAGGTGGACACGCCTCCGTCTTGAGATTATGATCCCTTTGTCATTTTTCAGCACAACAAACATACCGTCATAATATAATATTGACATTCTGAAAATGAATTTTGAAATGGAAAATGTAAAAAAATTCTCTTTTGCCACCCTTTGTGATTGTGCATGAACGAATCTTGTAAATCGGAAACAAGAAAATTTAGTATGTGACTGTAACTTCTTCTCTGTTCACAAAATGCCATTTTTTCAGCACGTGAAAAAGTCTCTCTTCTCACTTTCGAAAGGAGACCCCTACTCGAAGACACACGTACCTATACTTGGTAACACTTTGTTTACTGTAATATTCATCGGGTTTGTATAAGCTTCCATACCGGAGAATCTGCAGTTCATATTGATATCAAGAGAATCTAATATCAAATCTATGAGTCTATTCGAAGTATTCACTAAGACCCATGACGACGTTCGTCCATACCGGGATCGTATAAGTACTCGAATAGCGTATTTGAGGTGTATGAACGGAAAACAGCGTTGCCATATTTAGGGACCCAATGCGTTGGTCAACTATACGAATTATATACAGCAAGTTGATGTCGACTGAAGCGCCCTCGCACTGGCCAAACACTGAAACTTTTCCATATATAATCACATGTAAAACCGACTTTTCAGACCCGGCTGAAAATGCACCCCTAGCATCCCCTCAGACCCCTCATAACTTTTCTATAGTCGAACGTTACCAGTCCCGAAGCCGGGTCTGAAAACGTCACTTTTGGACTGAAAAGTCGGTCGAGTATACCGATTTGGGTCTGTATGTGCGGTCGAACAAATCTATATATATATATATATATATATATATATATATATATATATATATATATATATATTCTTTTGAAAGAGAGAATTACATACTGTTTTCTTAAATCTACTGGATATACAGGGTGACAACTTCGGACAAATTTTGCTGTGGTCTGGAACAAAAGTATTTCAGCGCAGCCAAATAATTTTTATTCTCTTGGTTTCTCTACACCTTCCTGTACTAATATGTGAATTTTCAGTTTGATATAATTTCATTTCACAGAGTTTTAGAATGTCAAACAAGCGTAATGCGATTTTGTAGCTGTTTCGTCAAGGTAGGCGTCAATGCGAAATTGTTCGTTTGCTCAATGTGCCTCGATAAACCGTGTCCGATGCAATTCGTCGTTTCAAGGAGCTTGGCCATGATGGTCGTCGTCCAGGAAGTGGTAGAAAACGCACTGTCAATACACCTAGCAATCGCAACATCGTCGAGAAGCCAGTCAATCGAAATCCGAGGGTTTCCATGAGGAAAATAGCCTGTGAGACCTGTATCAAATGCGAATCAGTCTGTCAAATTGCTAAAAAGGAGCTCAACCTCAAGCCATACAAGCTACAAAAAGTTTAACCCCTCACGGAGGAAAACAAGCGCGTACGACTCCAAAGGTGCCGCCAACTCCTTCGTATCGCCGCCGGTCAGCAATGGGAGCGAATTCTCTTCACAGACGAGAAGCTTTTCACCGTAGAACAATCCCACAACCACCAAAACGACAGAGTCTGGTCCGTAGACTCCCGGTACATCGGCTATCGTCGAACACCTTCAAAATCCGCAATCCGTCATGGTCTGGGGCGGAATTTGCGGCAGTGGTAAAACTCCCTTAGTTTTCGTGGATCAAGGGGTCAAAATCAATCAAGAAGTCTACCGCTGCGACATCCTCGAGGCCGTAGTACTTCCGTGGGCCAAGCAGCACTTCGGCGATAAGCATTGGACCTTTCAACAGGACTCCGCTCCGGCTCACAGAGCGAAAATGACGCAAGAATGGTGTAAGACCCATTTTCCTAGTTTCATCTCATCTGCAGAATGGCCGCCCTACTCGTGGTCGATTTTGGAGCACAGGACTTGTGCTAAAAAACACAAAAATTTGGAGTCGCTGAAGCAATCTCTGCGCCGGGAATGGAACCGATTAACGCCCGAGTAGCTGCGGCCCATTGCCGAAAATTTCAAGAAGCGTCTGTAGCTGTGGATCGCCGCCAAAGGAAGCCACTTCGAAACGGCTTGAATATATTATTAACAAATGTTCAAGCTATTATTATTTGTTGTTGTTTTGTTCAATTTCTTCTGTTCAATAAAGATGAAAAAGAGTTTGTCCCAGGATTTTCTTGTCACACTGTATTGGTCTATGAAATTTGTGCCAAAACTTATGGGAAATACGTTACTCCTAGGTCTCCCAAGGAGAGCTACAAGCTTGTGCGAGTAAGGAGAATCGGAGGGAGAATCAGTTGTGTTCTGTGTAGTTAATGTGTCCTTAAGCTACCCAACAGTGAAATGGTGGCAGACTACTGCCTGAATATTTCTGTGAATTTGTTGATGCTTTCGTGTCCATCGTTTAATCTTTTCTAGAGCATTTCGGCCGTCGACGATGTTAGAAATTTTTTTTCCTAGCCTCGGGATTGAACTCAGACTTGCCGGGTACGAGATAAACGCCTTCACCACTGGGCTAGGGGCAAAGTAGTTTCTTTTATCACCTCCTAGTTCAGAACCAGCATCTTTGAGATATAATAGAAGAAATACAGCTCTTGTGGTGATTTTATCGAAAAATTGTGGGGGGACATAGTATAAACTTCCTTTTCATCTACGTATATGTCTGAAATGAATGAAATTAACGTATCAACCTGTCTGGAACAGGCCGAACGCGTCCATATCTCAGCGAGATGCAACTGTCGATATTCGCTTCGTGATCGGCCCGGCGATTTGCACAAAATTACCGTCCGATTCAGACCGGGTCGAAACGGCGTAATGATACATTCTCGAGAAATTATCGGTTCATCTGCCTCGATTTCGACGACTGCCATTCTCATTTCGATCCAATAATAATCGTTATTATTCTCATTGTTTCGAAACGATCCATCTCGATACCTCCGGCTTTCCGAATAAACCCCCATCGAGCTTCTGGCAATTAATATCTCGTCCAATCAATGCCGGGTTTCGGATTTGCCACCATAATTGATTCGCGGCCATTGTCCACGCGGTATTGAAAGGACTTCCCGAGACGCTCGGTAGGCGCCTCGGCCGTTTGAAGAATGAAGAAAACATCTCGTCGATGCTGCTGATTGGGTTTCAATCAGCCCTCGATTCAGACGTACTTCGTAAGATCATTAAAACCGCGATTCAATTGAAGAAAGAACTGCCGATACGCCGATGTTCGGATGATATGACGGCGGTAATGAAGGAGTCGTGCAGGACGAGGCAAGGCTGGACTTGTCGGATTGATTGATGCACGTGGCAGGTTATTGTCAGGGGCTGCAGGCTGCAGATGATACTTTTCCCGTTAGTCCGAGATCCCAGAGCCATTGGAAGTGTACCATCTGAGCATGAATATCTGGAAAACATTTGGTACCTACAGAAAATCAATTTTAATTTCTCCGCAGCATAATGTGTTAGGTGAACATG
Organism: Adalia decempunctata; assembly: GCA_951802165.1. NCBI lineage: Eukaryota > Metazoa > Arthropoda > Insecta > Coleoptera > Coccinellidae > Adalia > Adalia decempunctata. The sequence goes on from OX637701.1 coordinate 15,507,056, forward strand.
CCGAAAAAATTGAAAAGGCTATTCCTTGGACTATTATTATTCTTCATCATCGGTCTCCCGGTCTCAGCTCGAGCTGGTATTACTTCTATGAAGCAGTGAAAAAACATTTCAGTTCCTCCCGCTAGTTCAGGAATTTCCGCACGATGTGACAGGTTTGCAAAGCTACAGCCTGCTGTGCATATCTCGCGATCCTCTGGGATAATTCTCTTGAATGATTGGGACATGACTCCCTCAGCCGAAATCACTAACGGTATAATAGTGACTTTCGACAATTGCCACATATTCTTCAGTTCTATTGCCAAGTTCTCGTACTTCGTTATTTTTTCGGACTCCCTTCTTCCGATGTTATGAGTCAGTGGTACTGCCACATCAATAATCACCCCATACTTCTGATCCTTCTCAATGAATACAAGGTCCGGTCTATTGTAGTCCACTGATCTATCTGTTGTTATGGGTCTGTCCCAATAAAGAACCGCTGCGTCCGTTTCCAACACTGCTGCAGGTTGATACTTATAATATGGCGGACAAGTATCCAAAAAACCATGTCTAAGAGCTAACTGCTGGTGAACAATTTTTGCCACTTGGTTGTGTCGGCCCAGATATGCGTTGTCGGCAAGAACTCGACAACCTGCGATTATATGTTCAACTAGCTGGCCCGGCGAACTTTGTTTTGCCCAACTTATACTTGTTTTATTAACTCACCATAGCTATTTTTCAAGCAGGAGATAAATTAGGAAGAATTAAGTTCAAAATAAACAAAATTTTAATATTATTGTAATTTACATGAAGAGAATTCTCTTTATTTAAGCGGTACCTAATTGTTGAATATATAACATTTTGTTTTTAATGTTTTGAAAATCAGTCATGATAAATTCTCAAAATCTAATCAGTGCTCACACCATTATTTTAGACATCTTAGCTATGCTGCTAAGCTCAAAATAGTGGGTAAACATCTCAGTTGGTGAAGCAGCGAGATTTTCATGTTTCCATGGATATGAGCTGTCACTGTCACACAGAACATGTGCTGGGAGGCTGGGACGGGGTTTACCAATAATAAGGGTGAATGTAAAATTCTGGTAGATGTTATTTTATTTTATTGCGAAAATCTAAAAGGTTGAAACATGTATTTTTAAGCTTTTCATCATCACATACAATGCTTATACCTAAAAGGTTGACCAAATTAGATGAATTCCCTATTTTCGAACAATAGGTACGGCAAATAAACAAACATTTTAGGGTTCAATCACTTCAATCTCTCTTGAATTTGTTCAATTTAGTTGACGATAGGTATCAAGCTCGTAAGAAGGCAAATCGAGATGTTCAAATGAAGTCGATAGCACGATCGACACGGCAGAGTGAAATATGCAAGAAAAAAAATTATCAACACTGCCGGCTGTGTTGAACTCACATTCAAATTTATTGATGGTCATTCGACCAGATCAGATTAGGCAACCCATGAACCATTATTGATGTATATCATTAGTGAAACCCCGATGAGCAAACGTTTCAAAATTATTGACGCTTACAATACTGTCTCTGTGCAAACAGAAACACTAAAATAATATGTCAATTACTTATTATGGGCAATTTTGGATTCAGTTATTTCCGCAAATATATTTATTACCCAAACAGAAATTCAAAAACATATCAAAAATAAAGAAAGAAGATGAAGATGGGCAACTCACATTTAAATCTGATCGTCAAAATCCGATTTACTTGATATTTCGGTAAAAATTCACTGTTCCACCAACTTTTTGATCTGGTAATAGACTTGTTGTTAACATGAGTTCCATGCGAATCACACATCGCCATCTAACAGCGGTAATATCACTAATATCAAACTAAGTACCTACGACCATAGTATAAAAAATTCTTTATACTATGCTACGACTACGTACAGAGACTTATCTAGTCACTGTACGACTATACGCATCAACGGTAGCGACACCTAGTGGACCTATTCAAAAGAAGAAAAAGCATTTCATGCATAATTAAAATTTTCATCGGTTTTTCAAAGTTTTATTGTATTTTATGATAACCAGACCGTAGACGAATCCAAAAATGAAGTTTTATATCAAACAGTCCATCCGATCTCGAGTCATAAATGGTGTAACCAACATCTTTCTTTTATATATATAGATAGAATCGCCAACTGCGCCGCACTTCCTGCATTTGTCCTCAACGTTCAGCTTCAAACAGTGCTTCTCATAGTTGCGAGTTCTTATAACTCGGTCTTGGATAGCCGTGAGGAATCCCTCAGTTTCAGGATACAATTGCCCCGCATTCAACCACGACAAAGAAACTAATTTATCGACATTTTCCCCCTCAAGGTGTTTGGGAAATCTGCCGTGCAGAGCTTGTTCCCGCCATATACATATCTTAGCTTCTCTTAGTGATATCGTTCCATGTGTTGTAGGTTCAGAGGTGTGTATTTCTTATCCTCTGTTGTCACCAATTTCATCAGGCTATCTTCAGACTCGAGCAGTCGCTGCCTCAAGTTTTTCTCCTGGGTTCTGCATAGTTTATAGATGTTCAACAGACCTCGTCCGCCATCTCTCCTGGGTAGATAAAGCCTTTCACCGATGCGTTGGTGTGCAGACATCGGAACTTTGTCATTAGGCATGTATACTGAGTATACATATTGCAGGATGTGTATTAATCAGTTTTTTCTGTTCATTGCCCCCTGAATCTATATATATAAAAGAAAGATGTTGGTTACACCATTTATAACTAGAGATCGGATGGACTGTTTGTTATGAAACTTCATTTATGGAATCGTCTTCGGTCTGGTTATTATAAAATACAATAAAACTTCGAAAAAATTGATGAAAGTTTTACTTATGCAGGAAATGCTTTTCCTTCTTTCGAATAAGGCCACTAGGTGTCGCTACCGTTGATGCGTAGTCGTACAGTGAATAGACAGGTCACTGTACGTAGTCGTAGGTTGATATTACCGCTGTTAGATGGCGATATGTGATTCGCATAGAACTCATGGTAACATGGAAGTCTATTGCCAGATCAAAAAGCGGGTAAACTTATCTCAAGTTGGTGGAACAGTGAATTTTTACCGAAAGATCAAGTATCTGATTTTGACGATCAGTTTCAAACGTGAGTTGGCCATCTTCATCTTTTTCTTTATTTTTGAAATGCTTTCGAATTTCTGTTTGGGTAATAGATATATTTGCGGAAATAACTGAATCCAAAATTGCCCATAATAAGTAATTGACATATTATATTCGTGTTTCTGTTCGCACAGAGACAGTATTGTAAACGTCAATAATTTTGAAACGTTTGCTCATCGGGCTTTCACTTATGATATACAATAATGTTTCATGGGTTGCCTAATCTGAGCTGGTCGAATGACCACCAATAAATTTGAATATGAGTTCAACATAATTCACAGTGTTGATAATTTTGCCGTGTCGATCGTACTATCGACATTTTAACATCTCGATTTGTCTTCTAACGAGCTTGATATCGTCAACTAAATTGAACAAATTGAAGAGAGATTGACAGCTCATATCCATGGAATAATGAGAATCGCGCTGCTCCACCAACTCAGATGTTTACCCATTATTTTGAGCTTAGCAGCATAGCTAAGATGTCTAAAATAATGGTGTGACCACTGATTAGATTTTGAGAATATAAGAAAAGTTTTGATTTTGCCACTTCAGGTTGGGCTATTAACGAATAACTGATTTTTTAATTCTGGTCGACGGACTGTGTTAATAGTCGATAGTTCATTAAAGGAATAATTTTTGTTCATATTCTTGACATTTTGATTCATATAAGAGGAAAGGTATAATATGGATTATACTCCTGCTATTCACAGTCACATGAAGTACTGCAAAAAGAGAACTGTACAACAATTAAAAACAAAAAGTTATATGTTCAAGTTCAACAATTAGTTACCGCTTAAATAAAGAGAATTCTTTCCATGTGAATTACAAAATTATTAAAATTTTGTATAAGTATTTTGAACTTCAATTTTGCCTAATTTTTTTCCTGCTTGAAAAAAAGCAATGGTAAGTTTATACAACTTTTAAGTATAATTCAGGCGGTACAAAGTTCGCCGGGCCAGCTAGTTTTTAAATAAATTATAAAGTAGGAACTTTATTGGTCATATTTTCAACCAGGGTTTTCTCCTAATATACGAAGAAAAAGGGAAAAGCGAGTAATGCACATTCTGCAAAATATTATTCCGCATGTACACTGAAAATTTCATACATTTATCCCGAAAATTGACGGAGATATCATGGAAATAAAATTGTTTGTCCAGATTTTGACGAAGTTACAGCTCACCAGGTTTTCTTCGTAATATACGAAGAAAAACGGGAAAGCGAGTGATACACATTATGAAGAAATGATTAAGCTTTAATTAAAAAAAAATTGTTGGTCTACGCGGCATACGAACTGAGATATCATGGAAATAAAAAGCCCAATTTTTGAAGGGATCTCGCGAGCTGGACGTGTACCATTTTCCCTTAACCAGTTGCCCGCTGTTTAAGATAACTCCCAGTCTTATTGACGAGTCGTGATTTAAATTATTCTAATCATTTTCTTCAACCTTTAACTCCCGATTGAATACACACCGCTATTCCCCGAATAGCACTTTGCCGTCTCCGCTTGAGACCGTACTAAACAAAAATGAATTCCTTCTTTAACTTTCCTAAAATCCGAATCCCGAGTGAACTGAGCACCTTCCCGTCTGAGGCTTCTCCAGCTGTTCTTAACTTCCGATTTCAATACTTCAACTCCGCTATTCCCCGAATAGCACTTTTTCCGTCTCCGCTATGGGACCGTACCTCCAAACACTGAAGTACCATTCGCAAAGGAAACTTTGTGTTATAATGAAATGAAAATAATGAATTTCGAACACCGAAGAAATCATTAGAAAAATCAACAGAAAGGAAGTCAGATAGTGTGAACTGAACCCGTGCGACATTTCCATAGTTTTTATCCGATGTTATCAGCCCATCATCCCGATAAATCGATCGTGATCATCTCTTCCTCGCCGGCCATTTCTCGTCACACGGTCCGGGCCTCGAAATTCTCAGACCGCTCGCAAAAAAGACGGTGGAACGCTCAGCGGCGCTGCCGCCGAACGTTTCGAAAGGGTTCGCGGCGCGTCCGTTTTTGCCTCCCCGCGCCCCGCCTCTCGCGCGGCGGCACGCAAGCCATCCCGTCTCCGCGAGGCGGCAGGTGAAAGCCGCCGACAGTTGCTTATGAGTTTTATAAATTTATTAATGATGTCGCGCTCATAGTTCTCAATCCCGAACCGGTTGAGCGGTCGTTTTGCGTTATCGCACGGTCCCATCGATCGGGGAGCGTTCCCCGACGTGTACAGGTCGGTCTGGATTAGGTGCGACAGTTCGAAGATGGTACCTAGGAGCATAGAATAACTGGAGAGAAGGCTCCCCTACGAAAATGAACTGCCAAAAACGTCCGAACTTGTCAGTTCGCCGCAAGGTCACGAGATGGCGACAACGTCGTTTCTTCCTACAACATGGCTATCCTTAATAAAATTATCTTTAATGGTAATTCGTTATTATTACTTATTAGGTCCCATTTATTACTATATCATAATATATATTCTCTTGAAAAAAAGCAATACATACTTTTTTTCGTAAATCCGACAATATAATGCATATAGCACGTGTAAAGAAATGGCTATAAGGATCAGATTGAATATAGGAAGAAAAATCTGTTTCCCGCTCCGAATCTAAGTGTAAGCAGAGGGAATGTAAACGGGGTACCATACAATTCTGCGTATAATACACGAGAACAGATAAAACCTCAGTCTTCCCGTATAATAATAATAATACTTACCTGAATGTTCGCTTTTTCCGATAAGGATATTGTTTTGACAAATTTATTATCGATCACAGACTTCCCATAAAATTGCGCATAAAAAGTTGATTAGAATAAAGCGATTTTATGTCATCAATATTGTCTATGTTATGATTTATGGCAATTTTCAATTGAAAAGAAGCATAAATGTATCAATAACAATGACAGCCACATTATATTCTTTGCAATTGTAGCGCCATAGAACAAAATATCTGACATGTTACTGAATAAAGGATCTCAGCGTTATCTATCGGGCGTCACACGAAACTCTAACCTCCGCCGTTATTGGCAGTTCAAAATGATCTGTCGAGCGTATGAAGCCTTCCCTCCAGTTATTCTATGCTCCTAGATGGTACTTCGGACGTGAGAGGAAATGGTTTCAATATTTGCAAGATCGAGGCCTTATCCTTCTCTATACTCTCACTTGTTGCTCTAAGCGTCTAACTGGTGTTGATACGGTTCAAGGTTTTACTGATCTGACAACGAATCTTATCCACAGGCCAACAAAAATCGCACAACAACAAAGACAGGCTCCCCTATCAAGAACTCCTACAACACCAACGGTAGCTGTGGGAGTCTTTCTAGATTCACCACCCCTTTACTAATTTTTGGAAAGTGAGGTGGAATGGACTTCACCAAATGGCAACGAATCCGGGATGCTGGAAGATCTTCCTACACACAGCACTCAGATCTAAGGCCGAAATTGACAAGCCTCCACCGAAACTTCCAAATAATCATCTCCACAAGAGAAGATTTGACTGATCTGTGGCGATGTTCATATCTAAACAACATCCCCTTGGAATTTTATAAACTCCACACTACACGGTTAATATTACATTCATTCACTGAAAGTCTTCACATAATCATCACGAGATCGAAGGAAAACACCTAAAATAATCACTTTCCCCCTTTTATAACAACATAGCTCTATAAATGACTTCCTCCATATTTGTTTACGCCAACTAATCTTCAGGAAAATCGAAGAAGGAACTTTTTTTGGTGGGAGAAATGTGGCTTTTTAATTGGAGAAATAATCGGACAAAACTAAGCATTTTTGTGAAGAAATATCGTGTTTTTGACATTCTTATTTAAATAAGGTTAGAACTTGAGTATTCCCTGAAGGTATCAACTCAAATTCGATCGAGAAATATGAACTTTGAGGTTTTTGCAGAGAATCGTATCAAACACGTATTTGGCCCACTTTTTCTTCAAATGGCCATATCTTTCAAACAGAGCCGAGTTCGGAGAAATGGAAAAAGGTTTCTTTTGACCTCAACAATCTGAACTGCTCCACATGAGTTAGGGATATTGACTTAAATTGCAAAAAAATATAGTTAAAATGAGATTTTTGTGATGAAAATCCATATTGATATGATTTCAAGTTGCAAATTGATTTTAGCCTGTAGGTCTGCAGCACTGCAGCGTATACAGGGTGGTTGAGAAAAATCGAGTAAAATAACGAAATTTTATTCCCAGACAATTCAAGCATTTCAAGACTACCAATACAGTGTATGGCCTCCACGGGCATCAATAACAGCTTGATATCTTCTTTGCATACTACACACGAGGTTATTGAACATTTCTTGAGGAATTTGGTTCCATAAAGAAGCTCTCTCAGATCATTTAAGGATTCTGGGGAAGGTTGATGATTATCTAATCTTCTTTGGAGCATATCCCATACATGTTCTATGCAATTCAAATCTGGTGAGTGCGGAGGTATTGGTAAATGTGGAATACCAAGCTCCTTGCGCGCATTCTCAACTATGGCTGCACGGTGCGGTCTAGCGTTATCGTCTAGAAATTGAAGAGTTTCACCAATAGCAGCGTGAAAATTTGGCACAACATTGTCAATGACATGCTCGCTATAGTGTAAGGCGGTCATATTCCCAGGATAAATGTGTTGATCTGTGCGCCCGTTGAAACATATCCTGGCCCATACCATAACACTACCCCCTCGGAATGGATGGACTTCTTGGATATAGTGACGATTACGGGGTATGCGTGGGATTGTCCATAGCCTTATTCTTCGAGAGTCTGAAAATCGTCCATATCTGGATTCATCAGTGAAAAGGACACTACGCCATTGATCGTTCCAATTGATATGTTGCCTTGCCCATTCCAGCCTTTGACGCTTATGGTCACGTGTAAATGGAACTCCTCTTAATGGACGTCTAGAACCTAGATTCACCTCTCTTGAACGTCGTCTGATGGTTTCGATGGAAACTTGGATCCCATCTGCATTTTGAAGAGAATTCCGTAGCATTCTACACGTAGATGTAGGGTATCTTCTCGCCGAAACGGTGATGAAACGATCCTGAGCAGGTGTTGTTTTTCGTCGCCCACCAAGCCTTGGTCTTTCCAACACGGAACCTATTGCAAAGTCGAGATATCACACTTTGGCTGACTTGGAGCCTTTCCGCTACAACAACCTGAGTTAGGCCACCCTGTACCATTCCGATAGCCCTATTAGCCTCAGCGTTTGTTAATTTTCGTCTTGGCATTTTCAGAAAACTCGTTTCAAATCGAAGCCGTTGATAAACTGACTTAATTTCGAAATAAGAACATTCATGAAGCATATGCAAAGAACCAAACTTCAGAAAAAAGGCCACCAGATTGACGAAATGTCTCATACTGATTTTTATTGGATCGATTCAAGTTGTTATTGAGTTTTAAATGATTTTACAGCGATTTTCTCGAAGATTACATATGTACTTTTAAAAACGATCGAATACGATATCCCTAACTCTTTTGGAGCAGTATATATGTACAAGTCAAAGACTCAACCTGAATATCACTGTTAGCGTATACCTTAAATCATTCATATTGATCGTAGCCAGTTGGTTCAAGATAACAAGTGCTACATTGGCAGTGCAATCAACATCCTTAGACAGTCGATATTTGATGTACGAACCACCATCCATTCCTGCAGAAGATCCTCGCAAAGTCCCAGGTAGACTTTCGTCCGTTTTCAACGGCATCATCTAATTATTACCGACCATCCTGTGCTACCGGTTAGCATCCGAATCGTGGCATCTCATCGTCGCCGTATCGCTTTTTCCGATCTCTTCTCATCGCGTATCATTCCATCCACTCGAATTATTCCAGATCCGAATGTGTATCAAAACGTAAGATGATGACGACGACTCACTTCAGGTAGTCGTTTTGGATTATTTAACGCTCGAACGGTCCGCCGAGGTGTCCGAGGCCGAGACAGGCGTTTTTGAGTTTTGCGGGATCCATTGTGCCCCGTTAATTGTCCGGCCGGCAGCGGATCGTCAGCAGCGCTGCCAGACTTGAGGATTTTTCCCCTGCAGAATCATAGATTTTTCTGTTACTGTGAGAGCATCTTCATGCTCTGCAAGAATGATTTCAGGGAAAAAGTCGATTGGCCATAGGGTCTTTCAAAGGAACTGTCCTTACTGCCACAGAGAAGTCATAGACCGAATCGAGACAGAGCTCCTTACTGACCACAGTATATGGTGTACGTTGAGGAAGAACCTCAAAAGTTGCATAAAGAAAATTCTAATAATTCTTGATTTTAGGAATCTGTAGCCGAAACCATTGGAGATCTAAGAGACTAAGACACTTTTCGCCAATAGTAATTACATTGACACCTGCCAGGGAAATTACCAGTTATCCTGAAAAAAGGCTCTAGTGGTCGCACTGAGAAAAGGCATCCCTTGATCAACTATCGCTTTTTTCAATTGAGCCATCTGGGTTTCTCTCAGCTTCTCGAGACATCCTTCTTCAAACACATCAGATTGTTCTTGCACTGCCATCGGCAGATTGAACTTAAATTGGTAACTGAACTTAAATTGGCAACTGAACTTTTTTTTTGCCATCGAAACCAGAATTGTTGACTTAACTCGAGCACAACTTGCCTTCGTGATCTATTATTTTTTTTAAAAATTGACTAAATCCAATTCTGTTAAGAGTTGCTAGCGGGTATCAGACTTCAAGGACCTGTGCTGTCGTGCTGATGGCAAATTAATTATCTCCCAATCTGCCACATTGTATTATTTCATAGGCATGAAACGTACATATACGCTATAAATTATTTCAAGTGAATCCTAACCTTACAATATCATTATATTAGGCAATCCAAACCATGTGATTATTCCACCACTGTTAAACTCAAAACGTTACTGACAGGTCATTGGTTCGCAACACCGACGAGGAATATTTTAATCAAAATCATATGATCATAACTTTCACTATTGGAGCCCGCAGAAATTGTATTGAAATTATTGAAGAAGGAATATTCAGCAGAGCACTGCAACTTCTAACTTCTTCAACCTCTTACGAGGATGTAATGATATCTAGTTAGCCAAGACCAGTTCCATGCATAAAACAAAATATTGCGATACCATATCAATGAACAATAACTTATTAAAAGTGTCAGATGTTGAGTTCGACGTCAAAAAAGTAAACCAGAGTTACTCAATAAATTAAAAGAAAAGATGTCCATCGAAATTATAAAAATCGAAAAATTGGAGTATCGAGCCATCAAGTACCTGTATTTAAAAGGGTTAAGAGGTAAGCAGATTAACGAAGATATGCTTAATACCCTTGGTGATCAATATCCTTCGTATGCGATCGTGAAAAATTGGACTGCAAGCTTCAAAAGAGGTAAATTTCCCATTGAAGATGATGACCGATCGGGAAGGCCAGTTTCTGTGTCAGTCCCCGAAAATATCGATGCAGTTCATGACATGAGTTTATCAGACCGTCGAATTGGGCTAAAACGGATATCTGAAGCACTGAAAATTTCATACGAACGCGTTCATCATATAGTTCATGTCAATTTGGACATGAGAAAAATTTCTGCAAAATGGATCCCCAAATGTTTGAAAGTTGACCAAAAGCGTGCAAGGGTAGAAGCATCGCGTTCGATCTGTGCTCGATTTGAGAACGATGTAGACTTCTTAAACCGAATTGTTACTTTGGATGAGACTTGGGTACATTTCTACGATCCAGAAACAAAGCAACAATCGATGGAATGGCGACACTCTGGTTCTCCAAGACCTAGGAAGTTTCGGGTCCAAAGATCTGCTGGGAAAGTTCTTGCTTCAATTTTTTGGGATTGCCATAGAGTAGGTAATCATTGATTTTTTGGATAAGGGTAGAACAATAACTGGAGATTACTATTCGACATTACTGACCACTCTACAGGAAAAAAATTAAAGAGAAAAGACGCGGAAAGCTATCCAAAGGTGTTTTGTTTTTACAGGACAATGCCCCAGGACACAAATCTCATGTTGCCATGTAAACAATTCGTGATTTGGGGTTAGAATTACTAGAACACCCCCCTTATCAACCAGATTTGGCTCCGTCCGACTATCATCTCTTTCCTTAACTGAAAAAAAGTTTGAAAGGTCGTAAATTTTCTTCCAACGAGGAGGTAATAAAAGCTGTGGAGGACTGGTTCGCAGAGCAAGAAGAAACATTTTTTTTGAAAGGTCTAGAGACGTTGCAGGTTCGCTGTAATGAATGTATTCAATTAAGAGGAGAATATGTTGGGTAATAAAATATTTTGACATTGAAATTTTGTTTGGTTCTATAGTAGGCTAAGAATTTTTCAATATATCCTCGTATATGATAAAAAATTTGAATATTCATCAGTTTTTCATTTAACATGAACTGAATGCTGCATATTTCAGTGTCTACGAGGAAATATTCACTTCAGTTTCTCATCTTCGATTTTGTCAAGTCTTGATGACTGCTGACCAAATTTCCCTTTGTTTCCTGGTAAGTCATTTAATATGTGAATAATGCACACACTGGGACATTCAAGAAAATCCTCTTGAAATGAACTACTTGCACATCCAACTTTGGCTCACATTTACGGCATTTTTGTAATAAAAATACATTTATTTTGAATAATTTTCGCTGGTCTGATATTCCTAAGAGTAAGATTTCCTCATAAAATAATTTTTCAAGCATATAAACGTTTCAATGTCTACCTACATGAACAAAGCTAAATTTCCATTGTTTGACCACCAGCACTAACCTCAAAAAATATTTGACAGGTCGTTGGATTGTCTAATTGGTTGCGTACACTCTTGACAAGTCTATGACATCGGATGTATAACCTTACTTTGATTAGGAGGCTGGCCAATAATGTATTGTAGTGAAGTGTGAAGTACACAAAAATGGAAGAGTCATATTGATCTTTCTGTTTGTAGGTTTTTGTGCCTTGCAGTCTTACATCAGAAGTTCATCTGCTTTCATATCAAACAGGAATGTTCATGAATTCTCAAGGAAAATACACCAAGCCTGGATGAAAACGTGCATGAAAAAAGAGTAGAGTTTTCTCTAAACGTTTTCATTTTGATGAAAGAAATATTCTGATTCTCTTTAGAACAATATCATATTTCAGTGAATTTGTGACTGAATGATAATTTGGCTATAGTTGCAGAACAGAAAATGTTTTAGTAGGCATGTTTTTTTGTTCAAATAATTTTTCTTTGCCGCAGGATAGCCAGCTCTGATGACTTGTCAAACATTTACGAAACCAATAGGGTCCATTGAAGTTGTCAAGAATTCGGTATCCTGATCTGGCAACACCGCCAATCCGGAAAATGAGATGCGGTCACCTAGATATCCTGCGGGCTGACAGCCCGGTTGTAATTTGTCGTTTTTAGCGTTTCATTCGAAATGTAGATATGCTGTAATTAAATCGTAATCACACTTTTTTGCGACTCGAGATTGTACCGTGTTTTTCTTCAAGTGGGGAGAAGCCACGGCTTGCTCGGAGGATAATAGTCGGTCTTGGCTAAATCGATTTGTCGTTAATTCTAGAGCTGAACGTCGAACTTCCTCGTTCTCAGATCATTTAGAGAAGTAGGATACATAGAACTTGAATTTGTTCCGTATCACATTTGCTGATGATTCTATAGAATGCCATCGAGTAATACCATTAAAACCGTGTTGAATTTAAGACCGATAAGAACAAGAACACAATTTATATTGGAAAGTGTGTTTATGTCTTCTCAAAAACCTTACCGGCGACCTTTAAAAGTAACTGTTGATTGTCTATTGAAGCATCGCAACCCATACAAATTTTCCATATTATTCTACTCAGCTATTGACTACGGTGTGTTGTTTGGGTACTTGACTCCGATTTTATTATTCGGCACGCCCCAAATTGAAACAATTCGATCTTCAAAGGCTTTTGCTTTGATGAACTTTCTCGCTTAACCGTTCTATAATACGAAATGTTAAGTGATTGTCATGCAAACAGAGATAAATAACTTCAATTTGTCATGTTACGTTAGATGTATACGTGCCCCAGTTCATTCAGGTTCTTTTCATGGTGATTTATCGGTTTGGAAAGTTATTTCGGTCATGAAAAATTTCGTTGCTTCGCAGCTATTCAACGTGTATTTTTTAATTGAACGTTGTAAAGGTATTTTATGTTGCCAATGGGTTTTTGGATAATCGATACTTGGCTTATGTGACTAGACAAAGGTGGATAAAATACAAGAGCTTTCTTGGAGAGAATAGACTGTTGTACTAATTCTTATCACCACGAGAAATGAAGAATGAAATGGATGTATGAAATACCACAGAGTAAACACTGTAAAAAATGGTACTTACGGTTGATCTGACTTGAAGAGATGTAACTGCTGGTTTTCTGGCTACGTGTAAATGTACTGAATGAGTCTTTTTTCCCACGGAAAGAATCCACTTCATGGATACCTGAGTGCTAAGGTTTTAGTCTTTCTTGTCACGGAACGAATTCAGTGTGTACGAATATAAAGGATCCCGACATAGGGGTACATACTGTTAATTGTTCCGAAGTTTCAAGGATAAAGGTGTTTTTCATGGATTTCTAACACCCTTTATCTTTAAAACGAAGCTGAATTTTGAAGAATGGCAAGGGAAAAAGTATTCTGTTTGTTGAGGGCAATCTTCAACTAAAAATTATGAGCTTTAAAGTCAAATACCCGGTATTTATAAAATAATATATAAGTTGCAAAATGGCGGAGGATTTGGTTCTCATAAAACAAGTATCGATTACTGAAGTAGCAGTGGCAACATAAAATACCTGTAAAACGTTCAATTTTGAATTATATATTCACTTTGCCACTGAAATTGCTCACACAGACGAAGAGATGTGACTGTTCAGATTTACGAGCTATACAGGGTGAGTCTTTGACTTGTACATATATTTTAACTGTAGATTCCTCTCATCAAACGAAACACTTTTTTCCTATACCATTTTTCAGAATTCGGTTTGGTTTGGGAGATACAGGGTGTCGAAAATCCATGAAAAAAACACTTTTCTGTTTATATCTTCGGAACCGTTATTTCGAATGAACTGAATTTTGGTTGATTGTTTACTCTATTCATGGTGTATATTCCTCAATTGAAACTCATTTCATATTTCTACTGGTAAAAAAGTTACAGTATAGTCGACTTAAAATTCTCGCAAAAATACTATAAAACCACTTGAAAAAGATGAACGGTTCACGTTTTCGAAAGAATTAATTATTTTAGAAAACAAAAGTATTCTTATATTTTTTCAATAAAACGCGTCGTTCTCAAGTTATTCCTAATTGTATAAGATTGAATTAGAGGAAAAAATCATGAATTTCAAGAATAACCTGAATGCTGTCCTGAGTTAAATCTCATCGAATATGATTTTTCTCTGGCCTCTCAACAAGTTACCAACGTTGTCAGAATGTTTTTCAACTTTGTCAAGACTAAAATCTCTATGATGAAAAAAGTTGGATGTAGAGATATGTGATAATAAAATTCCACATTCGTGGGACATAACATTATTCATTTTATATGCAGTTTCTATTTGAAATTCATTGTTACCAGTCCTTCAGCAAAATATCTATCGAAACAATATAACTCGACACCAGAACGACAACCAGAATTCACTGAAAGTCATTTACATAATCATCACCTGTTTGCTTCATTCTCTGTAAATAAATAAAGCGTGAAATTTGTTTATGCCGTGCTGAACTAACGTTTTAGGTTGGACTGGTTGGAGCACAGAGCATCGCGGGTACATCTACGGCCTTCTGAAAGGAAGAGTGGCCTACTCTTCCCTTCAGAAGGCCGTGGATGGCAACTGGAATTAGGAACGTAGCGCTATATTGGCGAGAATCAGAACTACTCTTTCGGCATTTTCAAAGAACAACGCCTAGACGCCTTTAGCGATTGTGATAGTTCATCCGCTAACGATAGGGGACGTACTGCTTTCTTGAGTTCGCATTGTTTGAAGAGAAAATCGGCAATCTGGCATCGTCTTCTCTATAGTTCTGTGCTATATCACAGAGAATGTGGTAAGCTTAGGTCATTGACCCTGAATCATATGACTTTGGTTAATGGAGTTAGGATAGGTTAGTGAAAAACCATTTTTTATGCGATCGTTTTAGAATATCGAGGAAAATATGAACAAATTATTGGTGTTTACAAACTAATCTTCAGGAAAATCGAAGGAGGAACTTATTTTGGTGGGAGAAATATAGCTTTTCAATTGCCGAAATGATCGGACAGAACTGAGTGTTTTGTTAGGAAATATCGTGTTTGTAACATTCTTATTCAAATAAGGTCAGTGCTTGAGTGTTTTCTAATTGTATCAACCAGAACATCTAATAATCACCTCAATTTCAATCGAAAAGTATGAACTTTGAGGTGTTTGCAGAGAATTGATCCAGGCACGCATTAAGCTCAACTTTTTTTTTTCAAATGGCTATATCTCTTTAACAGAGCCGAATTCGGAAAAATGGAAAATGATAAAAAGGTTTCCTTTAGCATCAAGAATCTGCAGTTAAAATATATGTACAAGTCAAAGACTCACCCTGTATAAAGGGTTTATTTGTTAACTTTTCAATTTTTTTAAGAAGAACTTTTTTCTCCCAATCTAAGAAATACGAGGATATATTGAAAAATTCTTAGCCTACCATAGAACCAAAGAAAATTTCAATGTCAAAATATTTTATCACCCAACATATTCTCCTCTTAATTGAATACATTTATTACAGCGAACCTGCAACGTCTCTAGACTTTTCAAAAAAATGTTTCTTCTTGCTCTGCAAACCAGTTCTCCACAGCTTTAATAACCTCCTCGTTGGAAGAAAATTTACGACCTTTTAAACTTTTTTCCGTTGAGGAAAGAGATGATAGTCGGACGGAGCCAAATCTGGTGAATACGAGGGATGTTCTTGTAATTCTAACCCTAAATCACGATTTTTTTGAATGTCAACATGAGATTTGTGTACTGGAGCGTTGTCCTGTGAAAACAAAATACCTTTGGATAGCTTTCCGCGTCTTTTCTCTTAAATTTTTTCCCGTTGAGTAGTCAGTAATGTCGAATAGTAATCTCCAGTTATTGTTCTACCCTTATCCAAAAGATCAATCATTATTACTCCATGGCAATCCCAAAAAATTGAAGCAAGAACTTTTCCAGCAGATTTTTGGACACGAAACTTCTTAGGTCTTGGAGAACCAGAGTGTCGCCATTCCATCAATTGTTGCTTTGTTTCTGGTTCGTAGAAATGTACATAAGTCTCATCCATAGTAACAATTCGGTTAGGAAAATGCACCTATAAGAAGGAATTTATGCTGAACGAGAAAACCGAAAGAGAAAAACTCTGGCGGAATCTCCCAGGGATGGATCACTCCAAAAAGTTCCTCCGGAACTTTGAAACTGCTAGATCCAAAAAATATCTGGATCTCAGTAAAAACCAACTTCACCTACTCACTGGCTTTCTCACAGGACATTATCGCCTAAAGAAGCATCTGTTGAGAATGGGTTTATCGGACACTGATGAGTGTAGATTCTGTGGGCAGGAGGAAGAAACACCTATTCACCTGGTTACGGAATGCTATGCCATTGCAAGCCAAAGGAAAGATAGCTTTGGACAAGAAACTTGTAGAAGTGGGGAGTTATCCTCCTTGAAGCCGTCCCAGATACTGGATTTCATCAAATCTCTGGAACTGGAGGGCGAGCTGTAGGAGGCGCGATGATGACAGCTCTGTCAGGGGGCACAATAGACCTTAAGGTGGCAGTGGACTGTAACCCCTTTTTACTATAACTATAACAATTCGAGTACAGATCGAACGCGATGCTTCTACCCTTGCACGCTTTTGGTCAACAGATTTTAGCCCAATTCGACGGTCTGATAAAATCATGTCATGAACTGCATCGATATTTTCGGGGACTGACACAGAAACTGGCCCTCCCGATCGGTCATCATCTTCAATGGAAAATTTACCTCTTTTGAACCTTGCAGTCCAATTTTTCACGGTCGCATACGAAAGGACATTGATCACCAAGAGTATTAAGCACATCTTCGTAAATCTGCTTTCCTCTTAACTTTTTTAAATACAGGTACTTGATGATGGCTCGATTCTCCAATTTTTCGATTTTTAGAATTTCGGGGGACATCTTTTTTTTTAATTTATTGCGTAACTCTGGTTTACTTTTTTGACGTCGAACTCTACACTGACACTTCAAATAAGTTATTTTCGTTGATATGGTATCGCAATATTTTGTTTATGCATGGTGTTCACGCCAAGTGAACGGTTCAGATAACTTTTCTGAATTTTTCATTTTTATTCCTTTCGAAATTAATTCAATTTCTCCGTACTTGGGGAAATCCCATATGGAGTTTAGGTGCGAGAAGATCGTCACTTGTCAGCTGTGTAACATATGTCGTATTTTTATTTCATTTCATTTTTCAGTTCAGTTCATTGATTGCCGTAATCGTGAATACAATATATCTGCTACCGATAATATAAATTTATTCTGTTTCCTTTCGTGAATCTAGAAAAGTTCAGTTTTTCTTGTGATTCAGTGAAATTAAATCTAAAATCTAACAAACTAATATCTAAAAAATTGAGGAGAATTTGAAGTGAGCGCTTAAAATTAAATCACATGTCATCTGCATCCACCTTTCAAAGCTCCAATAACTCACGTAGCTTCCCGAATTCAAGAAAGTTTCGTTGTCCGAAGTGCTCTGATTCGCATCCATTATTCGCCTGTGCTTCCTATATGAATTTGTCAAGACAAGACAAATTCGAATTTTTGAAAAATTCCAAGCGCTGTTTTAACTGCCTTGGTCTACACAATTTCAAAGATTGCGCTTCCAAAAATTCATGTCGATTGTGTAAATCGAATCGTCATCACACCAGTCTCCATCCCGATAACGAATCTTCTTCTAATAATGAATCTGCCAATCAATCAAATGGACCATCTCGGATTCCACGTGAAACAAATCATGTCGAAAATCCGCCTTCAACTTCTCATTCCATTCCTTCGAATGATGTTATTAATTCCTATCACATCAATAGGAAATCGGCCTCAGTAAATCAAGTACTTCTTGGCACTGTTCAAGCGAGAATAGAATCCGCAGATGGTTCAATGATATCTGTAAGAGCAGTTTTAGACCCTGGATCCCAGATTTCAGCCATTAGTCAACCCCTAGTCGAAAGATTAGGTTTGAAAATTGATCCTGTCAATATATCTATTTCTGGCATTGGTCAATCAAATGCAAGACCGTTAGGTTTAGTAGAATGCCGGATGTATCCTAGGTTGGGATCACAATTCTTACAGGTGGATGCCATTGTATTACCGGAAATAACAAATAATATTCCTTCTGCTCCCTTATCATTGGAGATATTCAGGCATTTTCAACATTTAAATTTGGCTGATGACACTTTTCACATTTCTCAACCAATAGATGTACTCTTGGGCGCTGATACGTATTCGCTGGTTTTCGATCGCGATGGTCGAATTTCGTCTCCTTTTCATCCCACAGCCGTTAACACATTTTTCGGTTGGACTATCATAGGTCCTATAAAGGAATCCTATTCTTCTTTCAAATCGGTTCTTTTCGCCCAATCTGCCCTCAATGATCAGCTACAGAAATTTTGGTCATTGGAAGAGGTTCCAGATACCTTTGTTAAGGATCCTATAGATGATTATGTCGAAAAACATTTCCTATCCACTCATTCTCGTGATGGAAATGGCCGATACATAGTTTCCCTACCTTTCAAATTAGAGAATACGTCTCCGGATCTCTCTTATAATTCAAATAGGTCATTCAAATCGTATTTGTCCCTAGAGAAGCGATTAATGAGAGATGTTGAATCTTATGATACTTATAAAAATTTCATGTTCGAGTATCTAAAATTAAATCACATGTCACCTGCTAACACCTCTAATAAATACGTGATACCACATCACGTCGTTCGTAAAGAGTCAAGTTCGACAACAAAGCTTCGAGTTGTTTTTAACGCTTCCGATATAGATATGTCCGGTTCATCATTGAATGATAGACTGTTAGGTGGTCCTAAACTTCAAAAAGACATTCGCATAATTTTGCTTTCGTTTAGAATGTACCCTATAGCAATTTGTGTCGATATCGAGAAGATGTACAGGCAGATTCTAGTGTGTCCGGCCGATCGCAGATATCAACATATCTATTGGCGTTCATCTCCTTATGAACCTGTTACCGAATTTGAATTGAATACGGTCACTTATGGTTTGAAACCTTCGGCATTTTTAGCTATTCGAGTTTTAAATCAGCTCGTTTTTGATGAGGGTAAAATTCATCCTGAGGCATCGCAGGTTATCCTCAATGATATATATGTTGATGACATTATTCGATATTCAACAGGCGGTGAAATTGCGTAATGAACTTCGTGAATTGCTCAACAAGGGCGGTTTTTCATTAAAAAAGTGGTCTAGTAATTGTCCTAATATCTTGGATGATTTGCCATCAGATCACATTGAATCACAATTAAACTTCGACGACGATTCAACGGGAATTAAGATTTTGGGTTTAACTTGGATTCCAAAAATAGATTCATTCGGTTTCAATGTGAAGGAATTCACTGAAAAGCCAAGTAAACGATCCATTCTTTCATATATAGCCCGTATTTTTGATCCGGTTGGGTTTTTGGCTCCCATTGTAGTTTTAATGAAACTATTAATGCAGAAATTGTGGTCGGAAAAATTAAGTTGGGATGAACCCTTAAGTGATTCTTACTCGGACGAATGGTCGAAAATCGTCGGCGATATTCGAGCACTTTCAATGCTCAAGATTCCTCGCTCTGTCGTTTCTTCACCTGATTGTCATATCATATTAGCGGGTTTCTGTGACGCATCTGAGAAGGCATACGCAGCCTCTGTTTATCTTTCCGTTACAGTTGAAGATCGCATTTCATCGCACTTGTGGGCCGCTAAATCAAAGGTAGCTCCATTAAAAACACTTTCGGTTCCTCGATTGGAACTATCTGCTGCGGTTTTGTTGGCTAAATTGGTCAGAATGATTCTGGACAATAAATTTCCCCTTAGAATATCTGAAGTTCGTCTGTTTTCAGATTCTCAAATTGTGCTGTCATGGTTGACAACACCCCCTCATCGCCTCAAAACGTTTGTTGCCAATCGTGTAGTCGCGATAAACGATTTAGTTTCTGACGTTTCATGGCATCATGTGCCCACCGAGTCAAATCCAGCTGATTTGCCATCTCGAGGTCTCACACCTCAACAATTTCTCACCCCAAGAATTCACAATTTTTGGCTTCATGGTCCTGATTTCTTGTTTACTCCAGTTTCCAATTGGCCACCACCTTTCACCGGTTGTGATCTGAATTCAGCTCCCCTAATTGAATTCAAAACTAACATTAATGTTGCAACCACAAATGAGCCTCCAGTAAATCCGCTTTTAATGGTTATCGAGAACTTTTCAACTTTGAATAGAGTAAAACGAGTTTTCGCCTATGTAAGAAGATTCATTGTCAATTGTCATCACAAAACCAATTCAGCGTCACGATTGTCCGGCCCGATTTCTCAGGATGAGCTGGAGGAAGCCCTTCAATCCATAGTGTTAATCACACAGCAACACTATTTCGATAAATTGCGCCAGAATTTATTTCAAAAAAAATCAATCGAGAAATCGTTTCGATCTTTGAATCCTTATATCGATTCTGCAGGATTGATCAGGGTAGGAGGAAGATTACAATTCTCTTCTTTACCACAGAGTGCTAAGCATCCAGTTTTGCTTCCGAAAAACTGTGCATTGTCACGGTTAATATGTCTCCAATTTCATTTAATCTCGCTTCATTCCGGTCCTAACACGACGATGTCTTTAATTCGGCAAAATTATTGGATTCTGTCCTTACGAAATCTGGTTCGAGAGTGCATTCGAAAATGCATAACATGCACAAGGTTTCGAGGTACAACTTATCAACCCTTCATGGCTCCTCTACCTGCCCCCAGAGTCAATATTTCGCGTCCTTTTAGTAAGGTGGGTGTGGACTTTGCTGGCCCCTTTTCTTATCGGTCAAATAATTCGCGCAAACCAACAATGATGAAAGCATATCTTGCTCTCTTCATTTGTTTCGTCACCAAGGCAGTTCATTTGGAACTAGTCTCGTCCCTCACCGTGGAGGCCTTCTTATCGACCTTAGATCGATTTATCGCTAGACGAGGCCTTCCTCAAGAAATTTGGTCTGATAATGGTACCAATTTCGTCGGAGCTTCACGCTATCTTGATGGGGTTTCTCAGTTTTTGAGGTCGAATAATGTCGATATATGCGATAATTTGTCGAAGAGATCCATCAAATGGAAGTTTATTCCTCCATATGCCCCCCATTTCGGAGGTTTGTGGGAGGCCGGTGTTAAATCAGCAAAGCGTCTGCTTCTCAAATCTCTAAATTCGGTTGCTTGTACATTTGAGGAACTTGCAACGATTTTCACTCGTGTTGAAGCGGTTTTAAATAGTAGACCAATTTGCCCCTTGTCCTCTGATCCATCCGAATCCGCGGACTTTTTAACACCTGGACATTTCCTGATAGGCGCCCCATTGTTGTCCATTCCCGAATTGACGCTTGACAATGTTCAAACGCCCATCAAACGTTGGGAACAACATAAAAAATTGTTTCAACAATTCTGGAAGCAATGGTCACACGAATATCTCCACACTTTGATTCCGCGTAATAAATGGAAAACACAAAACGCTTGTCCATCAATTGGAGATTTAGTTTTCATTAAGGGCATAGATTCCAAACCTGGCACTTGGCCTATCGGACGTATAAT
Organism: Adalia decempunctata; assembly: GCA_951802165.1. Classification (NCBI taxonomy): domain Eukaryota; kingdom Metazoa; phylum Arthropoda; class Insecta; order Coleoptera; family Coccinellidae; genus Adalia; species Adalia decempunctata. The sequence continues at coordinate 15,528,969 of OX637701.1, forward strand.
CGAGTTGCATCCGGGACCCGATGGTACGATTCGAGTTGCGTCTATAAAAACCGCGGCCGGTCAATATACAAGAGCCCTAACACGTTTGGTTCCGATCGATATTTAATTTTAAGCGCTCACTTCAAATTCTCCTCAATTTTTTAGATATTAGTTTGTTAGATTTTAGATTTAATTTCACTGCTTCCAATATTCTGTAAAATTCACACAATTTTACGGCGGCCTGTTTTGTTCACGCCAAGTGAACGGTTCAGGTAACTTTTCTGAATTTTTCATTTTTATTCCTTTCGAAATTAATTCAATTTCTCCGTACTTGGGGAAATCCCATATGGAGTTTAGGTGCGAGAAGATCGTCACTTGTCAGCTGTGTAACATATGTCGTATTTTTATTTCATTTCATTTTTCAGTTCAGTTCATTGATTGCCGTAATCGTGAATACAATATATCTGCTACCGATAATATAAATTTATTCTGTTTCCTTTCGTGAATCTAGAAAAGTTCAGTTTTTCTTGTGATTCACAATTTTAGTGATTTCGAGTTATTCGAATTACATTCATTCAAGAACATTCGTTTGTGCGAATTTGGTTCGAAAAGTACTGTTACCAGTGGCGTGGTTATTATTTGGCCACAAGGATAAGTGTTCCTACTTTGACATTTTTAGCAACGGATTTTAACGTCATAAGCTTCATTCCATGTTCGTTTGTCGAGCTCGATCACTCTGTTCATGGAAATAGGAGTAACCGAAGAGATCTGGTTGGCCGTTTTGCTGAAATAGGTAAGACCTTGCAATTGTTAATTTGGGTGCATTTATCCTTTCATTTGTGTTGGGTTTCAATAACTATTCATAATTATATACAGTCCATTAGCTCTTTTAACTTTTCATTCAGAAATTTGGTAAATTTCTCATTCAGTAAAATTGAACCGCACTTCAGTTCTTTAACTGAAACTCTATCCAACACATGGAACTGGTCTAGACTAACTAGATATCAATACATCCTCGTATTGTAGTAAGATTTATACCTATAAGAATCCTTATTGAATGCGCTTACTTTTACAGCTCTCCCAACGGATTCAGTACATTTTTGTTTTCAGTACAGTCAGTTGAGTTGGGCGAAATATTAATTTCGAAGGTTTGGAAGAAACTCGAATGACAGCTACTGACATTTCTACCATTTTGATCATGGCTGCCATCACGTTTCAAAACTACATGATCCCTGAAGCAAAGAGCTTCATAAGTTACGTATAAGGATGAAGTATCGATAAAACCAGATCAGTGAAAACACAGCGAGGCAAATATTCCATCAGAAAAACATCCAGACAATCTTTCCCGTCCTACCCACATCTCCCATAACCTGCGGAATACAAACCGATCGTCCTCATTGCATTTCAAAGACCGTCTCTCCCGAGAAATACCTGGTCGCGGAAAAATGACGAGCACACATATCTAATACACGATATGTTCATGCAAGTTTAATGGGAATCATGCAGCAACGTACCAGACGTCATTCGAAATATTAATTTTCATGGGACGGACGCCGCTTACTTTGATAGAATTACGCGTACTACGTGTCTTGCGTTTGTCCGACGATCCGATGGAATAATCCGAGGAATAATCTCGGGACTAAGATGGTGAAAAAATGCTGAAATACTTGTTAGCGGGACGCGCGGCGGGGTACGGATTCGAGGGGGCTAGGGGGGCGATCGTAATGTCGATTTGACGTGAGAAATAATCCTAGAACATTGCGGAATTCGTCCTGTTCCATATAAAAAGGTATCGGACGGTCTGCCTCCTAATCGCATGACGGAAAACTTTTTTATTCGCACCATATAGAGAACATACTTTGACTTGTACATATATTTTAACTTCAGATTCCTCTCATCAAACGAAACACTTTTTTCCTATACCATGTTTCAAAATTCGCTTTCGTTTGAAAGATACAGGGTGTCGAAAATCCATGAAAAAACACTTTTCTTTTCATGCGGTGAACATTTTGAAAACAATATTTATATTTACATCAATGAATAAATCTTGAGCTTATATGAAATCTTCTCCATCTGGTATGAAAGTTACAGTGTAGCCGACTCATAAATCCACGCAAAATTTTTTTTTGTATCCGATAAAGTTTGACGAAAAAAATCATAAATCTCAAGAATAATCTGGATGCTCCCCTGGATTTAAATATCACCGAATCGCAGAAAAATTGTTATCTCTCTGATCGCACTACAAGTTAACAAGATGATAAGAATGTTTATCAACTTTGTCGAGACTGAAATCTAAATGAGGAAAATCGTGTGATGTGATATATAAAATAATGAAATCCCACAAATGTGGGAGATAAAATTTAATTCTAAGGAGCATGAAATTATACATTTTATACGCACAGTTTCTATTGAAAATTGATTGTTACCGGTCCATCCTTTAGGAAAGTATTAAAATTAAGCTGGGCGTTCAATGAAGTCTGTTTTTATTTCACGTTGCATTTGGAAATGGTTTCACTTTGAGAACTGAAATTTGGTGGGTAAACTCAGAAAGGATTGGAGTGCCTAATGAAACAATTTTGAATCATGCTTCTGTTTTATTTCAAACGAAAGACCCATGAAAATAGTTCAACTTCCGATTAAAAGTGAATATACAGATAATTTCCATCAGAAAAACAACTTGAAATACGGAATTGGTAGAGAATGGCCAAGTCAAATATATGGCGGGAAATAGTTCCTGCTCTATACCCACATATTCACTAATTTCATTGTTCACCGATGTTCGGATAGAGAGCGCCATTGTACATTTCATTCATGATTAGAGAGATATTCATAGAACTTAAAGTGATAATGTAAGTTCTATGGAGATATAACATAAAATGAACGCTGGCGCCTCTATCGGATAAGTTTTCCTACTCGCTCCGAACGGCGACCTTAAATGTCAATGAAATGAAAAATTCAGTTTACATGATTGACGTCGATACAAATCACGTAAAATTGAAATTTATGAAAAACTAGTTGGCCCGGCGAACTTTGTTCCGCCTAAATGATACTTACGGTGGATTTCACAAATCGTAATCACCGGTGATCGGAGATCAACAGCTTGGTTCTCTAATTTTTAAACTGTCGAATCGAGTTGATTCTATATCAAGCTCCGATCACCGATGATTACGCTTTGTAAAACCCACCGTTAAAGTTGTATCAACTAATCATTGCTATTTTTTCAAGCAGGAGATAAATTAGGCAAAATATACAAAATTTTAGTAACATTGTTATTCGCACGAAAAGAATTCTCTTTATTTAAGCGGTCTCCGGTATCTAATTATTGTTGAACATATAATTTTTCTTTGAATGCTTTACAGTTTTCTCATTGCTGTACCTAAATAAAAATATAAATCACGATCGAATTATAAGGATGAGAAATAGTTCCAATGATTAATTACTTCTGATCACTGTAGAAACCATTTTAGTTGTGCCAATATAACGCTAAAAATTCGAATTGAAGTACTTTGTCTATCGTACTTTTATCTCACTTCACAGAATACAAATACGCTAAGACGTTTTCCTATTTTTCTTCTTGACTAAGAAATTTTTGTTTTGGTCCAGAGCACAGAGTTGAAGGCAAATCAAATTAAACACTATTTGTTTACATCGCCAACTAACGGGGAGAATATCAAATGAAGAACCTACGAATACGCTGTAGCGTAACTGTAACTGTAGCGACACCTAGTAGCCTTATTCAAAAGGAGGTGAAGCATTTCCTGTATAAGTAAAATTTTCATCGATTTTTTAAAGTTTTATTGTATTTTATAATAACCAGACCGTAGACGAATTCATATATGAAAATTCATAACAATCAGTCCATCCGATCTAGAGTTATAAATGGTGTAACCAACATCTTTCTTTTATACAGGGTGAGTCTTTGACTTGTACATATATTTTGACTGTAGATTCCTCTCATCAAACGAAACACTTTTTTTTATACCATTTTTCAAAATTCGGTTTGGTTTGGGAGATACAGGGTGTCGAAAATCCATGAAAAAAACACTTTTCTGTTTATATCTTCGGAACCGTTATTTCGAATGAACTGAATTTTGGTTGAGTTTTTACTCTATTCATGGTGCATATTCCTCAATCGAAACCTATTCAATATCTTTACTGGTATGAAAGTTACAGGGTAGTCGACTCATCAATACACGCTGAAACACCATAAAACCACTTAAAAAAGATAAACGGTTCATATTTTCGAAAGAATCAATCATTTCAGAAACTAAAACTATTCCTATTTTTTTTTCAATAAAACGCGTCGTTTTCGAGTTATTTCCAATTTCAAGAATAATCTGAATGCGTCTCTGAATTAAATATCATCGAATATAATCAGTCTCTGGTCTTTAAACGAATTTACAATGTTGTCACAATATTTATCAACTTTGTCGAGATATTTTTTAATAATAAAATCCCCCAAATGTGGGAGAGAAAATTGAACACCAAGGAGGATTTAACACGCACAGTTTCTATTGAAAATTCATATTTACCGGTCCATATTGAAGTTAAATGTCGATGAAATACAAAATTCGGATATGAATGATGAATCTCAACACAAACTACTTATTAAATTGAAATTAATGAAACGATACCTGATATGTTTAGAATCTAAACAACGTCCTCTTGGAATTTTATAAACTCCACACGGTTGAAATTATATTAATTCACTTCATGTAATAATCACATTAGAACAATAATCCACTGAATGTATTCAGAACTCGACATAATGTTTACACTGTTTATAGTTTGTTCAGAGACTCTGGTTTGTTATGGTTTAACGTTGGCCTCCAGAGCTCCAGATAACCAATATTTCGGTTTTCGCTCTACGCATGCGTGGTAAAATTTTGCGGAAAAGTCGATTTATGATGGAAACGGCAGAGTTCATAGATATTCATACCACGGTACACAAATGTATCGTTATTTATACTATGTTCCGTAAAAAAATCCTTAACCTCAATGAAAATATCAGCATGCTGACAACATCTTCTTGTCAATCTTGTCATTTCTGTGCGAAAATTCACAGAATCGATACAAATTAGATTAGTTTAGGTTGTTTAATAATAAATCTGAATGAAAGTCTTTCTTCATGATATTGTTTGAGAATTTCGAGGAAAATATGAACAAGTTATTAGTGTTTACAAACTAATCTGCAGAAAAAGCGAAGAAGGAACTTATTTTGTTGGAATAAACGTGGCTCTTTCGTTGCAGATATAATCCGATGAAACTAACTGTTTTTGTTGAAATTATCGTGTTTGCAACATTTTTATTCCAATAAGGTTAGTACTTGACTGATTGAGTATTCCCTAAATTAGGCCTAAATGTATAAACTCAATTTCTATCGAGAAATATGAACTTTGAATCAATTCCACAGTATCACAATGTTTTTTTTTCAAATGGCTATATCTTTTTAACAGAGCCGAATTCGGAAAAATGGAAAATGAAAAAAAGGTTTCTTTTGGCCGCAAGAATCTTCAGTTAAAATATATGTACAAGTCAAAGACTCACCCTGTATATTTAGATATAATGATACTCAGCGCTTAATAATCTGTGGCGCTGTTTCTATCTGAAAAATGTCTTATGTGATAATTTGCTACCAACTATCGACTAGTAACAAATTTCTGCACAAAAAATATGCCAATTCATTGAAAGTCACTAGAACCAAGAAAAACACGAAACCAAGGAAGCAGTACACACCCTATTGTTAACTAATGAACTAACGCTTGGCACTAGCTTTGTTAACTTTCTCAAATGGCTCTGAGGCGTTCCTCTTTGGAAATGCCCATAGAGTTCTTCTGATTCTTGCCGATATAGTGCTACAATCCTAATTTCAGTCGCCAATAATAATCAATTTCCCTTCTAGAAAAGATTTCCTCAATGTTTGTTTACGCTTCGCACCGGTTGTCGCTATACGCATGCGTCGTGAACATTCACAGATCAAAGATTGAAGTTTGAGATGTGTCTATTCCTGATATTGAGGAATGGTAGAATTCATTGATATTCATTATAGGTTATCCGAAAAATCAACAAGCTGGTAACGTCCTGCCGAAAGCTGTGTGAAATATTCATGGAAGATTATTGTTTTGAATACGAAATATGTTGATATAGTTTGATTAATCACAAATTTAATGAAAAACCTTTCTGAACGAAATAGTTCCTGAGCTCCATCAAATCACCGTTTATAAGCGCACGCTATTCATATTCCGCGGATTATCTCTTCATTAATCGGGGCACGTACCTTACCGGCGGAAGAGAGTGAGGTTAGCAAGGAGAGCGGCCTCCTTTGAGCGACCCCGTTTTTCAGCGCGTAGCGAAAGGGTTATCGAAGACCGGGGGGAAGAAGAAGAAGAAAAGGATCGTTTCTTTTTCTTATCGGGACGGTCGCGCCGCCACGCCTCGCAGCGGCAGCGCTTTTGATTCGATTGAAATGTCACCAAACACCCACTTAGGCCGTCAGGGATTCATGAATATTGTTCTGTGTTCGGAATCGGGATGCACGCCCGGTTCCCATTGCCCGCGATCGGCCCCGTCTGAAATTTGATACATTTATGAAGTTTGCCGACTCGGATTCGTCCTGAATGAGGGAGTTTTTGCGGGGGTACTTTCGAGGGAAAATTGAATGGAACGTGACGGGAATTTTTTGTCAGAAAATTAAACTTCTGAACGATTTGTTGTTCGCACAGATCGAATTACGAGAACATTATTTCCACATTCTCTTCTGAAGCGTTTGCAGTTTGTCGCGATTGTCTGCTTTTTATCCGCCAATTATTTAGAAGGAATCCTGTAGTTGTTCGGGATTTTATTGCGAAAAATTTCAGTTGTATTTAAACGGCTTCTGAAACTATTATACTTTTGGGTGTATTTAAAAATGAGGCTTTTCTGTTGACAGATGGTAGAACTCATCAAAATAAATCATTTTACAAAAAAAAATAAACATGAATTATGTCCCTGTTTCAAGAAAATGAAACTACACTGCGCAAAAAAATTAACGCACATTCTGAAAATCTCAATTTTAATGAAAGTTAACTCTACATTGACTTTACCACTTATTTTTTATGTTCTCTCGGGAAGGTTTTGAACGAAACCCGACACATTAAATGGAAGAAAAATTCAGGATTTCACCGAATCTTATGTGAAAGAAGAGAAATGAACAATTTTCAAAATACTGAAATGCTGATAAGTGATTTAATACTTGGTATTTCCACCCCTTGCGTTAATTACAGCTCGGCAACGACGCGACGGTTCATACTCAAAATGAGTGATCTTAAAATGTTCTAATCCTCCCCAGATTTCTCCGAGTTGGATTCCTAAGTCATTAAGAGTATCTGGATGATTTTCTGAACTTCTCAGCCTTCTATTGAGGTTGTCCCAAACCTGCTCAATCGGATTGAGATCTGGACTTCTTGCTGGCCATTCCATTCGAGAGACTTCAACCTCTTCAAGGTACTCCTGAACGATGCGCGCACGATGGGGTCTGGCATAATCGTCCATAAAAATGAAAGTTTCACCAATTAATGGGGCAAATGGCACTACATGATCTTCAAGAATGTTCCTTATATTCTTATCAGCATTCATAGCTCCATTATCAACGACCACTAGGTCTGTGCGAGCAGTCAAAGATATTCCACCCCATACCATAATCGATCCTCCCCCGAAACCAGTAGTATTCAGGAAATTGCACTGAGCATATCTTTTATGTGGACGTCTGTATACAAGGGAATGTCGATCACAATGGTAGAGGCAGAATCTAGACTCATCTGTGAGGAGAACTCTTTCCCAATCGGCCTCTTTCCAATGGATATGCTCTCTCGCAAAATCCAAACGCGCCCTTCGATGGGCTGGGGTAAGAGCTGGGCCTCTTGCCGCGACACGAGGCCTTAAATCATATTCTCTGAGGCGATTTCTTATTGTCTGAGTGCTAATTTGCACCTCATGAGTTTGCTCAAGCTGATTTTGAAGGAGGCGAGCGATTGCAAACCGTTGTCTCAACGAAGAAACTCTCAAGTAACGTTCTTGAATGGCAGTTGTTACCCGTGGTCTACCCTGTCCTGGTCTTCGGACACTCATACCTGTCTCCCTGAATCGCTGCAACATTCTGGACACACTTGTTTGGGAAACTCCAAACCTTTCTGCAATTCTTGTGTATGTCCCTTCTTCTCGCAAAACTACCGCTTGGGCACATTCCTCTTGGGTCAAATTGCGTGTTTCGCGTTGCATAGCGATCGAGTGTAGAAAATCAAACGAAAGAAAAACTATTGATCACTAGAATTGATCGAGAACAACTGATTTTAGAATGGAGCCAATACATGCAAAATCTGATAATATCATCTTTTTTTATTCCTGCTGGGAGAAAACATCTGTGTTGAAGGAAAACGTTGAAAGTGGATAACATATGCATGCATAATTCTGATAAAAATAATTTTGAGATTTTCATAATGTGCGTTGATTTTTTTGCGCAGTGTAGAATATTTTTTAGTTTCTAGGTGAATCTGAAAATTCCTAAGTCCGAACCTGCTCCCCGGCCTGGTTATCCGTAGATATCAACATCTCTTGTTTTTCGCCTCAAACACGACTCAGTTACGGCGAGGGTGCGGTGTAGATTGTACGAGTGTTTACGTTTATTCAAATAATGAACTTGTTGATATGCTTTTAATTTATGGTGAATCAAAACAGAATGCCAGTTCAGAGTATAAGTTGTACAGAACAAGATTTCCGCTAATGTTCTCGGATGTTCATAAACCTGGAACAGAGAGATGCAGGCCAGAGTAGTATTAAGGTATTGATGCCCATAATTTTTTATGAATATGTATTTCAAATTGAACATTTCATATAAGAAATTTTCGGTAAAATTACTTATTTTGATGAGTTCTATCACCTGTCAAAAGAGTAGCCTCACCTTACAAGGTGACAAGAAAAACTTCGGACAAATGTCTGGAACAAAAGTATTTCAGCGCAGCCAAATTATTTTCATTCTCTTGGTTTCTCTACACTTTCCTGTACTAATATGTGGATTTTCAGTGTGATATAATTTCATTTCATAGAGTTTTAGAATGTCAAACAAACGTAGTTCGATTTTGGAGCTGTTTCGCCAAGGAAGGCGTCAATGCGAAATTGTTCGTCTGCTCAATGTGCCTCGACAAACCGTGTCCGATGCAATTCGTCGTTTCAAGGAGCTTGGTCATGATGGTCGTCGTCCAGGAAGTGGTAGAAAACGCACTGTCAATACACCTAGCAATCGCAACATCGTCAAGAAGCGAGTCAATCGAAATCCGGGGGTTTCCATGAGGAAAATAGCCTGTGAGACCGGTATCAACCGCGAATCAGTCCGTCAAATTGCCAAGAAAGAGCTCAACCTCAAGCCATACAAGCTCCAAAAAGTTCAACACCTCACGGAGGAAAACAAGCGCGTACGACTCCAGAGATGCCGCCAACTCCTTGGTCTCGCCGCCGGTCAGCAATGGAAGCGAATTCTCTTCACAGACGAGAAGCTTTTCACCGTAGAACAATCCCACAACCACCAAAACGACAGCGTCTGGTCCGTAGAGGCTCCCGGTACATCGGCCATCGTCGAATACCGTCAAAATCCGCAATCCGTCATGGTCTGGGCCGGAATTTGTGGCAGTGGTAAAACTCCCTTAGTTTTCGTGGATCAAGGGGTCAAAATCAATCAAGAAGTCTACCGCTGCGACATCCTCGAGGCCGTACTACTTCCGTAGCAGCACGTCGGCGATACGCATTGGACCTTTCAACAGGACTCCGCTCCGGCTCACAGAGCGAAAATGACGCAATAATAGTGTAAGACCCATTTTCCTTGTTTCATCTCATCTCTAGAATGGCCCCCTACTCACCGGATCTCAACCCAATGGACTACAGCGTGTGGTCGATTTTGGAGCACAGTGCTTGTGCTGAAAAACACAAAAATTTGGAGTCGCTGAAGCAATCTCTGCGCCGGGAATGGAACCGATTAACGCCCGAGGAACTGCGGCCCATTGCCGAAAATTTTAAGAAGCGTCTGAAGCTGTGTATCGCCGCCAAGGGAAGCCACTTCGAAACGGCTTAAATATATTATTAACAAATGTTCAAGCTATTATTATTTGTTGTTGTTTTGTTCAATTTCTTCTGGTCAATAAAGTTGAATGAAAAAGAGTTTGTTCGAGGTTTTTCTTGTCACACTGTAAAATGCACCCAGTAGTTATAGTGACTTAGGTATTTTGAGTTCTAACCGTTATTGTGAATGCAAACCATAAATTTCAAGAAGTGCTCTTTAAGTTTGTTCTCAAAATCAGTGTTCTAGATTTTGAAAATAAATTTGAACAATTTGTAAACGTTGTTGCGGCGTGAGTCCATGCTAATTGGTCAATGCTTACTGAAAAGAAATGTCAAAACAACATTCTACCTTTTGTCAAATCAGAGTTATCCCTATTGAAAATTCTAAGAAACACCCCATATAAATACAATTTCATTGCCGTTAACTTCGTCGTAGCGCACTCTGAGAATGTTCTGAAGGAAGCTTTTAATTGCTTTTCGCCCGCTGTGGCGATATTCTGAAAACAGACATTGGAACGGCCAATAAATATTGACCTGGCTTGTTCATCTCGTGTATTACATAATACATTAGTCGGAACACAGCGCAGACAAACACTAGGAACGGATTTGACGACCTCGGCGTCGATAAACTAGCCGACAAAAAAGCGTTGTCGCGCGAGTTCTGAAAAACAGTTCTATTTTATGGCGACGGTCTAGTTTTTTCTTGTGAAGCCCGTTAGTTTGATGACGCCTTAAGCGTCGAGGATTCGAATAAGCACTGGATTCGATTCTAGAGTGTTATTTCAAAAATGAACTTTTGGAATCAGCAACAACGAAAAATTATTATCCCATCACAAAATATTATAATTAATCCTTCAAAGGTTATTCTTTGTGTTATTGAAATATATTTATATAGTTTTTGCCTTGTTTTCTTTAATAAAAATTATAACAAGGTTATTTTGATATTACAATTTATATAAAACTTCACATTAGATTGCCCTGAAGGAGACTGAGACATCAGTCGAAAGCTTGGAATTTCACCAATAATGTCAAAATATTTTATTACTCAACATATTCTCCTCTTAATTGAATGGATTTATTACAGCGAACGTGCAACGTCTCTAGACCTTTCAAAAAAAAATTCTTCTTGCTCTGCAAACCAGTCCTCCACAGCTTTTATAACCTCCTCGTTGAAAGAAAATGTAAGACCTTTCAAACTTTTTTTCAGTTGAGGAAAGAGATGATAGTCGGACGGAGCCAAATCTGGTGAATAAGGGGGATGTTCAAGTAATTCTACCCCTAAATCACGAATTTTTGCATGGCAACATGAGATTGGTCGAATGTCGAATAGTAAACTCCAGTTATTGTTCTACCCTTATCCAAAAAATCAATCATGATTACTCCATGGCAATCCCTAAAAACTGAAGCAAGAACTTTTCCAGCAGATTTTTGGACACGAAACTTCTTAGGTCTTGGAGAACCAGAGTGTCGCCATTCCATCGATTGTTGGTTTGTTTCTGGATCGTAGAAATGTACCCATGCGTAGTAACAATTCGTTTTAAGAAGTCTACATCGTTTTCAAATCGAGCACAGATCGAACGCGACGCGATGCTTTCACCCTTGCACGCTTTTGGTCAACATTCAAACATTTGGGGATCCATTTTGCAGAAATTTTTCTCATGTCTAAATTGACGTGAACTATATGATGAACGCTTTCGTATGAAATCTTCAGTGCTTCAGATGTCCTTTTCAGCCCAATTCGACGGTCTGATAAAATCATGTCATGAACTGCATCGATATTTTCGGGGACTGACAGAGAAACTGGCCTTCCCGATCGGTCATCATCTTCAATGGAAAATTTACCTCTTTTGAAGCTTGCAGTCCACTTTTTCACGGTCGCATACGAAGGACATTGATCACCAAGGGTATTGAGCATATCTTCGTAAATCTTCTTACCTCTTAATCCTTTTAAATACAGGTACTTGATGATGGCTCGATACTCCAATTTTTCGATTTTTACAATTTCGGTGGATATCTTTTTTTTAAATTTGTTGCGTAATTCTGGTCTGCTTTTTTGATGTCGAAATCTATACTGACACTTCTATAATAAGTTATTGTTCCTTGATTTGGTATCGCAATATTTTGTTTATGCATGTAACTGGTCTAGGCTAACTAAATATCAATACATCCTCGTAAATAAGACTTGTTTTATGACTTCATCTCCTGATGTTACCTGTCTTGTTTTTCATCGAAGTCGAGTCATCCACCCCATTGAAAATGCTGTATATTTTGTTTTTTTTTCAATATTGAGGGACCGTTTTAATTGGGAAGCCATATTTTGATTTTTCCATTTCTCCAGTCTTACCTTTTATTATCAAAGCTGTATCATAAGCATATATGTAATGAAATTGAACCTTCCACTTGAATTTCTAGGAGTGTAGTTAGATAAATATAAATAGACTTGGACCAAGTACTGTCCCCTGTGGTATTCCCATCATTTATAATTTATCTCCGAATATGTTTGATATTTTTGTCATCTGTTGTCTTTTGTACAAATAATTCTCGATTAATTCTACAAAAACTCCCAGGATTCCATATTCAGGAGATTATTTGAGACATTTTCTGGTTTTCGACACCGATTCGAATAACCATGAGGTCATTCGGTACTTTCATCCCATGGAAGGAAATTTTTATTTTGTTCGCTTTCTTTGTTGCTCATGATTGATTTACGTACAAGATTTATGTCTGTTTAATTGAGAAAGTCGAGAATTCCTGGTATCGCTAATATAAAGCTGCGTTTACCGGAATATCCAACGGTTAATGCCGATAGCAATCGCGTTCGGATTCACGACTTTTTTATAATTTTTGGGATGAAACCGAGTTATTGGAAGAGATTGCCATCGGAATAAAGTAACGAAGTCTGCATTCCATAATTACTGATGAATAATTGTTTTTTGCAGGTCAGTGCCGTAGCTAGCTAAGTGTGATGGGAATGTCCCAAGCGGTGAGTACCAAGACTATCTGCGTCTTATGTTGGGCTTTTATGCGAAATGATATTGACGCTCAAAGAGATTATTTGATGAATTTTTTTAAGGTTGATGAAAAATATGCGAACGGTTTTGTGGTTAGTAGCCATCACGAATAAACTGAAATATGAAAGGAAAAAGTATATGCACAGGGTGTCCCAAATTCGATGATCACTGAGAGCATCTCGAGAACCATAAGGGTTAGAGAAAAAATGTTCAAGGACTCCCGATCTCTTTTTTCAAAATAATCAATAGCCAGCAAACAGATCCGAGATATCTGAATTGGTTCTCGAGTTACGAGGCGTTTCTGAAAAATTGCTGATTCAAATATTTCGCTATACCTCGTTTTCTGTTGGAGATATCACGAAAATTCCAAAAAGTTTTCTTTGGTAATTTCCATTGCCTACACGCTGCTTCCATCTAATCCGAAAAATTATTCGCCGTTCAAGTGCTAGAGAGAAAAGTTTGTGCTTTTTAAATGGAACACCCTATATTTTTCATCATTGCTTCTTAGCCGCAGATTCACCGAGTATCACCCTGTAACCGGTTTCTCGAAAATCTGATCCGTTTCAGAGGTATTGAGTTTTTCGTCTTCACTTGGGACAGCCTGTATATAAAGATTTTTCTTTTATTTGGAGATATTTTATTTTTATGTTTTGTCTTGTTTGTTTTTTTGAATAGACTGATCTTTTTGAATGAAAAAGATATCCTAGAAGATTACAATATTTCCTATAAATTTCGATTCTATAAAATGGAAAACTTCATTTGTGAAGAAATAGATTCCATTCAATTAAAAATCTAATTCGTGTTGTGTGTAGTGAATAATTTTAACCAAATGATTATTTTGAGAAGAAGAAATCATCAGATACAATTCGAACATTTATTGTAGGTAGTTTTTTCAGAATTCATTTGTATTAAAGTTTTTATTCGATTAATGTTAGTTTTTCATAGAATCATCGAAAATAAAATATCTCCAAATAAAAGAAAAATCTTTATATACAGACTGTCCCAATTCAATTGGAGACGAAAAACTCAATATCTTTGAAACGGATCATATTTGCGAGAAACCGGTTACAGGGTGATACTCGGTGAATCTGGGGCTAAGAAGCAATGATGAAAAATATAGGGTGTCCCATTCAAAAAACACAAACTTTTTTCTCTAGCACTTGAACGGGGAATAATTTTTCGTGTCAGATGGAAGCAGCGTATAGGCAATGGAAATTACAAAAGAAAACTTTTTGGTATTTTTGTGATATCTCCAACAGAAAACGAGTTAAATATAGCGAAATATTTGAAACAGCATTTTTTTCAGAAACGCCCTGCAACTCGAGAACCAATTCAGATATCTCGGATCTGTTTGCTGGCGATTGATTATTTTGAAAAAACAGATCAGGAGTCCTTGAAATTTTTTTCTCTAACCCTTATGGTTCTCGAGATGCTCTCAGTGATCATCGAATTTGGGACACCCTGTACTGTTCTATTAGGTGGGAAAATGTGACTGTGTAACGATTGACCGAACCTACACTAGCGGGGTACATCACATACTGATTTCGTGTCAAACTTCGAAATTGACGACCACAAAATCAGTAGGTCATCACAGCAATGAAGTTTTAAATTCATGAAAACCTATAAGCTTCACTGCAATATTTCCTGGGAATATCCCCTCAATCCTATCGTTTTTGGCTACCCTGTCACACCCTGTTGAAACAGTGTATGTACTAGTATTAATCAACAGAAGTCTTCTAATACTTTTCCATTATTTTTCCACAGCCAATCACTTCCCTTTCCTGTCTCTTTCCCTTCGAAGCAATCAGAAGATTTTACAGAAAGCATTCTTGTAAGAATCTATGTTGTTGGTGTGAAATATTGAACACAAACAACTCCTGAAGATTGGGTAGGAAATCCAGGTGAACAAAATATGGACTCTGGGGGACAATATCATTATCAGAAAATACTTGAAATATGCAATAAACACAAAAATATTAAGCAAGGAAACACTTTGGATGTTATGACCATTTGCCATATGTTTTTATAACTTGTAACAATAAAACTTTTAACACCAGAAAATATCAATAAAATTCTAAGGAAATAATACACAATAACTTGAATTGCATTAGTTTTAAGAATTGGTGTTGAAAATGCAAACATATGGAGAGGAATCAATATAAAAACTATGCGTTAGTTACTAAATACCATATACTAGGTCGAAGTGTATTTAGTTTCACTGCTCTATAATAGATTTAGTAAACTAAGTTTAATGTTATGTTAGGTTTGGTTTGGTTAATTAAGGTTAGTTTGGTTAGGTTATGTTTGGTTAGGTTATGTTTGGCTAGGTTTGTTTAGATTAGCTTTGATTTGGTTAGGTTAAGTTTGATTTGGTTAGGTTGAGTTAGATTTGGTTAGATTCACTTGATTGAGTTAGGTTAGTACTCTGACAAGTAACTATGGGAATGATACCGCAGATAGGATTTGCAATCTTGAATGAACAAAAATCAACAAAATGGAAATAATGCCTATTGAATTGGGGATTGCCCGTTTATACCTTTCGAATGCTACGGCTATGCTCTTTTTTAGGAGATATGAGTTACGGCCCTGACCGGGTCCATGGGAACATCTCTCGAATACAAATTATCGAGATGAACGGACCTGCTGATTTCCGAACACATACGCTGCCTCGGGTAATTACGAACACGAGAACCGGTAAATCGATTGTTCGAACTTTATGCGTTCTACATTACAACGCGTGATTCATTTCGGGAGGATGGTGCTAGCACTCGACGCCGACGTCCACTGAACTAGGCGTCAGAAAGTGCCTAGCAAATTGACGTTTGAGATGGGTCGATTGCTGGTATTAAGGAATGGTAAAATTCATATATATTCATACTATTTTATCCGAAAAATCAACAAGCTGCCAACGTCTTCTCAAAAGCTTTGTAAAATATTCATAGAAGATTATTGTTTTGATTGTTTGAAATACGAAATAGGGCAATTTAGCTTAATGATCACAAATTGAATGAAAAACCTTTCTTTACAAGATATTTCTGGGATATCGAGAAAAATGAATAAGTTATTAGTGTTTACAAATAATCCTTAGGAAAATCGAAGAACCTGTTTTGATGGAAGAAATATGGGTTTTTGATTGCAGATATAATCGGACAAAACTAAGTGTTTTCGTTAAGAAATATCGTGTTCCTAACATTTTTATTCCGATAAGGTAACTTGAGTATTCCCCAAATGTATTAACTCAATTCCGATAGAAAATATGTATTGGCATTCATATTAGAGAAAGGCATCAGTCACCTTTTGGAACATTTTTTTCAAATCTTTTTAACAAAGCCAAATTCGGAAAAATTTAAAATTAAAAAAAGGTTTATTTTGGCATCAAGAAATGAAAAATGTATGAATTTGTTTTTAAAACATTTCATCTAAAAGTGTTTGTATCTTACCCACGTGTTAGGTAAGACGTATGGGAATTGTGTAACCTATTGAACAAGAAGGTCACATACAACGGAAACGGATGTTGTTCTATTCTATTGGGTCTCCAGTAATATTTGCGAATAGGTAAATTCTCGGTATATGTATGAACTTGGCTCTCCGTACACCGAAGGAAAATTCCACTTACCTATGCAATCAAGATGATTGCGCCATGTTATTTATGTAGAAAATCAGTGAATGATATTGAGAAGCAAGGGGGTACCCAGGATTTCAGCTAGAGGGGGGCAGCTCATAGCTGAGAAGTATATTGAAACAAAAAATCATCAAAATTGATTAGATATATAGCTATTAATTGTCATTGTCACCTCCAAAATATAAACTCAACAAGCGTTGTCACCTCATATATAACGCTGTCACCTCCGAAATCGGAGGTCACAATATTTTGCCTTGTTTCTTAGATTGTTAGACTCAGGAGACTTCAGGGATCAACATATCAAAAAATCGTTTTGAGGTCAGAACGCACCATATTTATGTACTGTACAATC
The DNA here is from genome assembly GCA_951802165.1 of Adalia decempunctata. Lineage (NCBI taxonomy): Eukaryota > Metazoa > Arthropoda > Insecta > Coleoptera > Coccinellidae > Adalia > Adalia decempunctata. The sequence continues at coordinate 15,546,019 of OX637701.1, forward strand.
TTTTAGTTCAGCTATATACCACCAGCGCTAGTGCGCCGTCTTATACAGGGTCTTTCACGAGGAACCTCACCCATATTTATACGGGAAACTACTGAACGTATTTTCATGAAATTCAGCACTTATAAGTATTTCACGATGCTGATGAAATCTAAAATATTTTCAAGGCATGAGCACCTCCGGTTTTTCCGGAAATGACGTCAACTTCCGTTTTTCAAATTAAAACACCATTTTTTTATTGCAGAAATAGATTCCTTAGAAAATTTCAAGTTATTTTGATGTAACATTTTTCAGTTTTGGTTGGAAAATTCTCTCTGAGCGGGAAAATTCGAAAAAAAAATCGAAAATAGAACTCCGCTGAAACAAGAATAACTTGGAGGTTTTTCGATGGAAAATTTTCATTTTTGGGATTTTTCAAGATGTAAGATTGATGTATCCACTTTAAAAATCGAAATCGCGATTCATGATACAGGGGGTGAAAATATCGCTTTCAAAGTTAGGGATGACAAAATCGTGAAAAATCAATTTTTTCAAATTATAACCCCATTTTTTATGGCAGATATTGAATCTACGTTAAAAAATAATGTGAGTGTATGCATCACACCCTTGACCTAAAGTGGATATTTTCTGAGTTATTCACAAAAAACTGTTTTTCGTTTTGAATTTTCAGCTATTTCTTTTCCCTTCACGCCAAAAAGATGAAATTTTCAGGAACTGTTACTTAAACCATGTTTTAGATTTTACTACCCTAATATGCAAGAGAAAAAAGTTACAGGTTGTTCCTAAATAGATGGCGAATTTGGATTCGAATTTGTATCGGAAACCTCGTTATTTCAACTAATCGGCCATCGGTTTTCTCTCCAGTGATAAATAAATAATTCCTTATGAACCATATGCAAAAACTTACCATGTTTTACATCCTTTTTTTTAATGAGAGATATCATTAATTACATGCTACTGAATAAAGAGGAATTTGGCAGATGTAATTAATGATATCTATCATTAAAAAAAAGAATGTAAAACATGGTAAGTTTTTGCATATGGTTCATAAGGAATTATTTATTTATCACTGGAGAGAAAACCCATGGCCGATTAGTTGAAATAAAGAGGTTTCCGATACAAATTCGAATCCAAATTCGCCATCTATTTAGGAACAACCTGTAACTTTTTTTCTCTTGCATATAAGGGTAGTAAAATCGAAAACATGGTTTAAGTAACAGTTCCTGAAAATTTCATCTTTTTGGCGTGAAGGGTAAAGAAATAGCTGAAAATTCAAGACGAAAAACAGTTTTTTGTGAATAACTCAGAAAATATCCACTTTAGGTCAAGGGTGTGATGCATACACTCACATTATTTTTTAACGTAGATTCAATATCTGCCATAAAAAATGGGGTTCTAATTTGAAAAAATTGATTTTTCACGATTTTGTCATCCCTAACTTTGAAAGCGATTTTTTCACCCCCTGTATCATGAATCGCGATTTCGATTTTTAAAGTGGATACATCAATCTTACATCTTGAAAAATCCCAAAAATGAAAATTTTCCATCGAAAAACCTCCAAGTTATTCTTGTTTCAGCGGAGTTCTATTTTCGATTTTTTTTTCGAATTTTCCCGCTCAGAGAGAATTTTCCAACCAAAACTGAAAAATGTTACATCAAAATAACTTGAAATTTTCTAAGGAATCTATTTCTGCAATAAAAAAATGGTGTTTTAATTTGAAAAACGGAAGTTGACGTCATTTCCGGAAAAACCGGAGGTGCTCATGCCTTGAAAATATTTTAGATTTCATCAGCATCGTGAAATACTTATAAGTGCTGAATTTCATGAAAATACGTTCAGTAGTTTCCCGTATAAATATGGGTGAGGTTCCTCGTGAAAGACCCTGTATATGGAGGAATAAAGCCAAGGGACGTTCAGTTCGTTGTCACCTCCGTAAATGGCAACACTGTAAGCCATACTCGTACGGAGCAGGTGCACTGAGGAATGCATAAAATGTGTTTGACTCAAAACAACATGTGGCATTCTTTCGGAGCTTGAAATCGTCTCGTTGATGTAAAATTAATCGTTTGTGAAAAGTTCGGAGGTCGATATTTCTGACCCGACTATGAGATAACTAAAAACGTCTAAACAGAAAATTTTGAATTTTATGTAATTGTTGTTTTTAGCTTCATAGGGGTTCTTTCTGTATTTTATTTTTAAAGATTACCAGAGTTTATCTAAGAATAAAAAAAAAAGTTTGCATACCAGATTTCATTGAAATAAACTAGTACGACTGAAAACAATATATTTTCCTCGGAACTGAATTACGAGCCGGTTTTCTAGTGACGTTTGCTATTTTTTTACCTACTCAAATTGAGTTTTTCAGTTTTTCGGGCCTAATGAACTCATTCCAAAAAAGAATTATAAATTGCACCAATATTCAGACGGTAGATGGACTGGAGCTCCGTCGTCAAAATTTTCTGAAATGGTACATCTTTTCTCCGTTTCGTCGAATTTTGAAAAATAAAGAAAAGACATTGTGACTGATTGCATTCATAGTTGCCTTTCAAGATAAACTGCGAACATTTCTCCACAGAAACAGTTTCAAGAGAATGGTGAAAGGTGGAATCACCCTTCATATACATATTCCTTGAAAACAGTTGGAGGCTTCCAAAAATGAGAACTTAATGATGAATTCTATTCTTATGTTGATCATAACATAAGCTTTAGGTTTGCCTTTCAAGAGCACAATAACTTCGGAAAAAAAGATTCGATATTCATGAAGCGGGTTTGGAAGTTCATTGCGTAGATCCAAATAATACTTGCATCCAATGATTCAGCAGATGCGAAATGTTAATGTCACAATATATTCAAGATTTCAGATTCAATCAAACTGAAATCTGGTATCTTGGAATAAATATGTCGACTCAAAATTTCAGACGAACTTGACGAATAGGTTAGGTATGAAAAAGAAATTTCTAAATTTTTTCAGCTTTCTTATACTTAATACGATCTTCACAGAATTTCGCATCATTTCCATTTAGGTATATACTTTTCAGTAAATTTAAATTCGATCGTATTTTAGAGTTATTAATTGAATGATAATGGATGTAACTCGAAAACAGTCGAGCAGATTTCGTTCGAGAGAGAGTCTCAACATCTGGACCCCACAGCGCACAAGAAAATTTCTAGTCTTTTTATTTCCCACTTGCCAGGAAAATTAACATTTATTTTATCTTCAAGCGGGGGAGGCAGCTGCCCTTCCTGCCCTCCCCTGGGTACGCCCATGTTGAGAAGTCAAGCCGTGAAGTATTCAAACAGTGGCGCACCCAGAAATTTTTTTCGGGGGGGGCTGCTCAATAGTAATCAGGTTTTTGTAAGTTATAAAATTTACAAATGCGTCGCAAGCTAAAACCTTCTTAAGGGGCAGTATCACCTTTTGAATCGTGGTAAATCTAGGTTCAAAAGAGGTCTCTTATTTCACGAGTAAATACCCTAATTTACGACGTAGAGACTTGATTTTTTTTTTAACTTGAAGTTGAAGAACGTCCCGAGGGCAAATAGTTTTCTTTTTTTCGATTTAATTAGTTTTCAATTAAAAAAAACAGGGTAATCGTTAGATCTGGGGTTATTGAATATGTTTTTCGTTTCTCATGAGTACTATATTTTTCAAATAATCATCATGAAAATTTTTGTAGTTTATAGAAGATTAAATTGCCGAGGGCAAATAGTTGCGTTTTTTCCAAAAAATGATGAATAACCGTCGGAAAAAAATCATTAAGTGTAGTTTCCAAAACGCTGAAGTTCAACCTGTTTTTTTTATTGATAAACTAATTAAATCGAAAAAATCGCATCTATTTGCCCTAGGCACTTTAATCTTCTATGAACTACAAAAATTTTCATGATGATTATTTCAAAAATATACTTGTACCCATGAAAAACGAAAAACATATTCAATAACCCCAGATCTAACGATTACCCTGGGGTTTTCAATTGAAAAACTAAGTAAATCGAAAAAAAAAGAAAACAATTTGCCGTAGGGACGTTCTTCAACATCAATTTAAAAAAAAAATCAAGTCTCTACGTCGTGAATTAGGGTAGTTACTCGTGAAATAAAGAGACCACTTTTGAATGGAGATATACCACGATTCAAAAGGTGATACTGCCCCTTAAGTAATGGATATATCGCATTCATTATTTTGGGAACGACGAAAACAATCCCTTATTTTTGAGGAATTGGAACATAAGATACAAAATATACTTAAACATTCTCAACTGAAAATGAAAATAGTAAAATTGAATAAATAATATAACAGGACAAGATGACCGAAGAGCTAAGGGAGGGTGCAATATTCCCAATTTCCAGATTTACGCGCCAACAGACATGACAGCCAGCACGCGCCTTTCGTAATAGCCGCAACGCAGCGACAAACAGTGACACGATGTAAGGCCAAAACACACAGTTTTGCATATCGAATAGGATGCGCATAAAAATATCAATCCCTATTTCTATCTCTAAAGGAAATGTTTAAGTTTCCATTCTGTTCTAAAATAATTATTATTACTTTTAGAAAAATAATAAGATGGAAATATTTGAATTACTTTCTATTTGTCAAAGCTCGGGGGGGGGCTGCAGCCCGACAGCCCCCCCCTCGGTGCGCCACTGTATTCAAATTTTATCTCGATTTTTCGCAAATATAGACTCCAGCGGTCTTATTAGTAATTATTCTACAAAAAATAATGATTCTGAATAATGTGGACGATGTAAGAATGCCAATCAAAACTCAGAAGAGCAGAGGAATATTTTCAAAAGGAAGAGGTCTTGAAGGTCCGGTTACACTATTACACTAAAAGGGTTTTAAACATATATATGCTTCTGAACGTCATATCGTTTGTTAGGACTCTTATATTATGAAGAAGTAATTCAGCTTCGGAATAATTCAGATCAGTATGAAATGGGAAACATCAGGTAAAAATATATGAATTAAACACTTGATTCAGATACAAAGATTGATAACTTCATTGGTCCATGTGGAATTACAGGGTGGAAACGAAAAAGGTCAGTAAATCAGTTCTCAGTCCTCACGAGCTGGTCCGTTTCAGTCACGGCGCCCAGATCCTCAGGATCGTCTTGATCGGCATCTCACAATCACTGGCATTCCATGGCAGTTATGTGAAATAACTAGAAATTTAGAATGGATAACAGTTGATTCTTGAAACAACAAACAAATCAATTGTTTCCAAGCCTCGTGTTTTCTTGATACGGTTGTATATTTGAATGTATGGTAATTCCTCTAATATAAAATGTCACCCGGGATAGTTCTTGACGGGAAACAGGCGTAACGAGCCACAACAAATCGCGGGAGATCCGCGAACGGGCCGTAGCCCCAGTCCATAATAAGACTTTGCTCGGGGTGTACGCACAATGGCCAGTATGGCGACCGCAGTGTTTATGGGATAATAAGGCCCAGCCACGTGGGTTATTCTCGCGCATATAAACAATTGTTCCTTGTTATTGCAATTTATTCCGATGCCGTTACGCTTAAATGTCTGGTTTATGTGAAATAATACGACCCACGTGAACTGATAAATATTCTGGTTTTATTGTTTCCGATGATTAATAAGAAATGTATTGGGGCTGTTCAAATGGTTCGCGGAAAATGGCGGAATAAGCCATTGTTGGGATGATCTCTAACTCTGTGTTTGAGTTGATGTAATGTCTCAGATTCTCTAGAGATAAATAATTGATGAAAATACCCCAAATACGAGGATGTATTGATATCTAGTTAGCCTAGACCAGTTCCATGCATAAACAAAATATTGCGATACCATATCAACGAACAATAACTTATTAGAAGTGTCAGTGTAGAGTTCGACGTCAAAAAAGTGAACCAGAGTTACGCAATAAATAAAAAAAAAGATGTCCACCGAAATTGTGAAAATCGAAAAATTGGAGTATCGAGCCATCATCAAGTACCTGTATTTAAAAGGGTTAAGAGGTAGGCAGATTTATGAAGATATGCTTAATACCCTTGGTGGCCTTGGTGATCAATGTCCTTCGTATGCGACCGTGAGAAATTGGACTGCAAGCTTCAAAAGAGGTGAATTTTCCATTGAAGATGATGACCGATCGGGAAGACCAGTTTCTGTGTCAGTCCTCGAAAATATCGATGCAGTTCATGACATGATTTTATCAGACCGTCGAATTGGGCTAAAACGGATATCTGAAGCACTGAAGATTTCATACGAACGCGTTCATCATATAGTTCACGTCAATTTGGACATGAGAAATTTTTCTGCAAAATGGATCCCCGAATGTTTGAATGTTGACCAAAAGCGTGCAAGGGTAGAAGCATCGCGTTCGATCTGTGCTCGATTTGAAAAGGATGTAGACTTCTTAAACCGAATTGTTACCATGGATGAGACTTGGGTATATTTCTACGATCCAGAAACAAAGCAACAATCGATGGAATGGCGGCACTCTGGTTCTCCAAGACCTAAGAAATTTCGTGTCCAAAAATCTGCTGAAAAAGTACTTGCTTCAGTTGTTTGGGATTGCCATGGAGTAATCATGATTGATTTTTTGGATAAGGGTAGAACAATAACTGGAGATTACTATTCGACATTACTGGCCACGGGAAAAAATTTAGAAGAAAAGACGCGGAAAGCTATCCAAAGCTGTTTTGTTTTTACAGGACAACGCCCCAGTACACAAATCTCATGTTGCCATGCAAAAAATTCATGATTTAGAGTTAGAATTACTAGAACACCCCCTTATTTGATACAAGGTTCCTGGGAGTACACGTTGATGAGTTCTTGGATTGGAATAAGCTATGGAAAAAACTGGGATGAGACTGAGTAGCATTGGATATGGAATAAGGGTGGTGTCAATACTGTACCATGCTAACTTCGAATCGGTACTCAGATATGGGATTGTTATTTGGGGATGCAGCTCCAACATCAACTCCTTTTCATCATTTAAAAAAGAACCATAAGAACAATGAAGCATATAAAATTCAGAGACTCCTGCAGGGGTATTTTCAAGAATATGGAGATTATGACAGTATACGGTCTATATGTGTTTGAGTGTCTGATGTTCTTTTTTAGGCACCAGGCTGAGTTCAGGTCAAACTATGCCCATGGATATAATACAAGGACCTGACTTCGTTTATCCTTCTCATAGGCTCACAAGTACAGAGAAAGGTTCCTATTATACAGGGTGGCCATTTGAAAACGAAACAGACGAAATAAATGCTCGGACATGTCGATTTCTGTTTCGAGGGGGACAACTTAAGATGTAGGTTACGGACGCATAGCGCTTCAACCCTTGCTACTACAACCCTCACCCTCAATTTTTGAATAGGGAAGATGGGGTGAGTGATACCTCATTTGAAAGGTATTTTTATACTGATTTCAGCACAGTAATTGTTTTTCCATTTTATGCATTAGTTCTCGAAATATTCTTAACTAAGTATTTGAAAATGAAGTGGTGTTTTGATGGCACTTGTAGTGTTTTTTTGTGAAAAATCGACATTTTGAGCTTCAAAACAACCATGACTGTGGCTTCCTTCCTCCAATCCACTGACATAGAAATCTTCAATCAAGATGTCGATTTTTCACAAAAAAACACTACAAGTGCCATGAAAACACCACTCAATTTTCAAATACTTAGTTAAGAATATTTCGAGAACTAATGCATAAAATGAAAAAACAATTACTGTGCTGAAATCAGTATAAAAATACCTTTCAAATGAGGTATCACTCACCCCATCTTCCCTATTCAAAAATTGGGGGTGAGGGTTGTAGTAGCAAGGGTTGAAGCGCTATGCGTCCGTAACCTACATCTTAAGTTGTCCCCCTCGAAACAGAAATCGACCTGTCCGAGCATTTCTATCGAAAAAATTTATTTCGTCTGTAATCTCGTCTGTTTCGTTTTCAAATGGCCACCCTGTATGTGCATGAAGCTATACAATAAACTACCATCTACATACAGATTATCTAGCTTAATTAAATTCAAAAATGCTATAAAGAAACTACTAATTAAACTGGAAACAAATTCACCTAGCGACTTTCTGAATTGTAACAACTTATCGGAGTTTGTTTAAATTGTATATTTGCTGTTGTTGACATCATTTCATTCCTCTCTCTGTAATTTTACTTTTGAGATGATTTGAAATGAAGGAATTATTTACTTATTTATTTATTCACCAGATTTGGCTCCGTCCGACTATCATCTCTTTCCTCAACTGAAAAAAAGGTCGTAAATTTTCTTCCAACGAGGAGGTGATAAATGCTTTGGAGGACTGGTTTGCAGAGCAAGAAAAAACATTTTTTTTAAAGTTCTAGAGACGTTGCAGGTTCGGTGTGATAAATGTATTCAATTAAGAGGAGAATATATTGAGTAATAAAATATTTTGACATTGAAATTTTGTTTGGTTCTATAGTAGGCTAAGAATTTTTCAATATATCCTCGTAGATGACAGTTCCGAAGGAACTTTTTGAGGTGGTCCATTTCTTGCAGATGCCGCCATAGTGTTTTCCTTTCGGTTATCTCCTTCTCCAGAAACTTAAGAATTGAAGGTTTCGACATGCATTGTCGAATAATTGTTCTTGCGGAAGAGCTCTCCAGAATGAAACAGTAAGCAATATTTTTACGAATAATGGACTTATAATTGAATCCTTGGTCTTCCCAAGATCTCGTGATGCGGAATTGGCTACAAAGTGTATATTATTACGTTTGCAAATTTTTCGGCGATATCACCAAGTCGGCAACAGAAAATGTCGATGGTAGGATGGCATCCTTTCCGTAGGATGACAGTCGCTTTTTTTCCGCCGTTAAATTATGATGAATGATTCGGCAATTTCAGGGGGCGTTCCATGCAAAACGCGAATAAACCATATGTTTTCGTCATGCCCGACAAATTAGGCGGTCGTTAGAAAATAGTCCAAAAGACGGCGGAGGTGTGTGTGTTTATTTTATTTGCACCATCCTAGGAGGCAACGAAGGTGACTGTGTTATTAGGTCCGAGAATTTTGGAAGAAAAAATAGAGGTCTCAATCATTTTTCGCTTAGTATCTACTGTCTGGAAATAGGTAGCAAATTGTGACTTTTTGCCAATTATTGCACAACATTTTTGACACCGAGCAAAGGATTAAAAAATTGGTGTAACAGAATGAGAATCTAGTCTGGAATTCAGTTTAAGCACCCTAACTTCTTGGAAAAATATCAGGTGGACAGCAGATGCAAAAATGGTATATTTAACCGAGTGACCAAAGTCACTCCGTTTCGCCTCGTTTGGAATACGAGGTCCTCAAGCTTATAAAACCACTCTGCAAGTTTCAACACTACGTTCTATCCCAGGAATTTCAATGAGAACAAACGTCAGGAACCCTCTTGTCGATTGTTAATATTTTCTCTATTTCAGTATCGTAATGAGTTCATTACAGCACTAAAAACAGTGCTGTAATGAATTCATTACAGCATCGTTTTCAGTTACATTTTTCGTTTTGTGGTTGTCAGCAATGACTTCTGATCCTTTTAAATTTCAGCAGACGTCAATTTGGAAATGTCAATTTTCCTATTTCCTTACATTCACACCAACTGCCAAGATACCCATTCTGCAACTAGTTTTAGTATATACTATTGCAGAACAGAAAGCAAGCAAGTAATACGATAGAATAAAAAACTACCATGTAACTTAGGGAAAAACGAAGGAAGACTAATAGGTAGTTAGGCCCACAAAGGAAAAACCCTCGGCCTTACAGTTGGATAATATCAAATGCAGTTAGTGACAGGCAGATTGACAACAATCAATTGTTGAATATATTAAACAGACTGGTTGGATCATATAATCACATATGAAAGGGACTGATCAATTCACGATGAGATCTCTAATTGGCAAATAGATAGAATAGGATCATGCTATATTCCAGAAAATCAGTTCATTCAGTTCTCAGAATATAAATACTCCAAAGTAAGTGTATATGAAGTTTCAGAGTGTCCTACTCAAGTCGTCTAACGAACTGAGATTGACAGAACTCCTGAACCAGGCCCCACGCTGAATTTTCGTTGTTATCATCGTTACAAAGATTAAATACATAATACACTATGTATTATACGTTTCACAGTGGTGCGGCAGAACTCCTGATCCAGACCCAACACAACTCCTTTAGGGGTTTATATTGTAGTACAAGGATGTATCTAGTTAGCCTAGACCAGTTCCATGCATAAACAAAATATTACGATACCATATCAACGAACAATAACTCATTAAATGTGTCAGTGTAGAGTTCGACGTCAAAAATGTCAACCAGAGTTACGCAATAAATTAAATAAAAAGATGTCCACCGAAATTGTAGAAATCGTAAAATTGGAGTATCGAGCCATCATCGAGTAACTGTATTTAAAAGGATTAAGAGGTAAGCAGATTTACGAAGATATGCTTAATACCCTCGGTGATCAATGTCCTTCGTATGCGACCGTGAAAAATTGGACTGCAAGCTTCAAAAGAGGTACATTTTCCATTGAAGATGATGACCGATCGGGAAGGCCAGTTTCTATGTAAGTCCCCGAAAATATCGATGCAGTTCATGACATGATTTTATCAGATCGAATTGGGCTAAAACGGATATCTGAAGCACTGAAGATTACATACGAACGCGTTCATCATATAGTTCAAGTCAGTTTGGACACGAGAAAATTTTCTGTGAAATGGATCCCCAAATGTTTGAATGTTGACCAAAAGCGTGCAAGGGTAGAAGCTTCGCGTTCGATCTATGCTGGATTTGAAACGATGTAGACTTCTTAAACCGAATTGTTACTATGCAACAATCGATGGAATGGCGACACTCTGGTTCTCCAAGACCTAAGAAGTTTCATGTCCAAAAATCTGCAGGAAAAGTTCTTGCTTCAGTTTTTTGGGATTGCCATGGAGAAATCATGATTGATTTCTTGGATAAGGGTAGAACAATAACTGGAGATTACTATTCGATATTACTGACTACTCTACGGGAAAAAATTAAATAGAAAAGAAGCGGACAGCTATCCAAAGGTGTTTTGTTTTTACAGGACAACGCCCCAGTACACAAGTCTCATGTTGCCATGTGAAAAATTCGTGATTTAGAGTTAGAAGCACTAGAACACCCCCCTTATCCACCAGATTTGGCTTCATCCGACTATAATCTCTTTCCTCAACTGAAAAAAAGTTTAAAAGGTCTAAAATTTCTTTTCAACGAGAAGGTAATAAAAGCTGTGGAGGACCGGTTTGCAGAGCAAGAAGAAACATTTTTTTTGAAAGGTCTAGAGACGTTGCAGGTTCGCTGCAATAAATGTATTCTATTAAGAGGAGAATATGTTGAGTAATAAATTATTTTGACATTGAAATTTTGTTTGGTTCTATAGTAGGCTAAAAGTTTTTCAATATATCCTCGTATATCAAAGGCAGTTAGTAAAAGGCAGGTTGACAATAATCAATTGGTGCAATATTAAGCAGAGTGGTTGGATCATGTAACCACAGATGAAAGGGACCTATCAATTCATTATGAGATCTCTAAAAAACAAACAGATAGAATAAGCTCGTGCTATATTTCAGAAAATTAGTTCATTCAGTTCTCAGAATATAACTACTCCAGAGTAAGTGTATGAAAAGTTTCAGAGTGTCTTACTTGAGTCGTCTAACAAACTAGATTAACAGAATTTCTGAACCAGGCCTCATGCTACAAAGATGAAATACTTAAAGGAATAGTGTGTAAGACTTTTCACAGTGCCCTGCTTCAACCGTCTAACCGACAGGCACTGAGATCGGCAGAATTCCTGATCCAGGCCCAACACAACTTTTTTAGGGGTTTATGTATAGTAATTTCATAATTTATCTTATATTCCTGATTTGAGAACTGAGCTCAACTAGAAATACATTCGGTGTCTCCGGCAGTTGGAAAGGATAAGAATAATAATCAGCAGATAAAGGGAACATGTGAATATTGTTTTATGTGTATAAGATCAGTCGAACCACTACATACGGAATTAGAATAATAGCTGAAAATACAATGGAAGTCGAACATGAGAGATGCTTTTTCTATCACGAGGTGTAACGATTCATTCTGTCGTAGATGAACACTTTCTCAAAGCCACAATGGAGCGTGCAGCTGTTATTCTTTGCAGTATTTTGTTTTGCCTTGGACTACTTGGAGTGCTTGTCATCAGTATATATTAAACGAACGAAGGAAAATAGTACGATTTTTGCAAAGTATGTAATCTGAAAATAAGGTGCAAATTCGAATAGTTTCTGCCCCATTCGACGATAACACCGTCTCCATTTTTTCAGGCACTTGTCATACTGGTGTGATTTTCATGGAAAATGTATGTAAATATTTAATGGTCGCGATCCATTCCATCTTTGAGAGCCGGTTTCCGCTGAAAATAAGATTCGCTGTAACGAAAGTCTCTAATTATATATTCAACACGTTGATAGCCTGAACGCATTAGCGTACAAATAAGCGCTTTTTATCTCGATAATTATTCACCGAGTCCAGGTTCGAACCCGGTCATTAGCGAAAGTAGATTAATTACCGAAGAACTTGTCATAGAGTCCGTCTGATAGGCAGTCTAATAGATAATTACTGCGAAGTGGAATGTTTGTTTTATTTTATGATTACGGGTTGTACGTACAACAAATCATAACTTCATGCGGCGCATGCAACGAGGTTGGTGTGTTGAGACGGTCGGAAATGTCATATCTGTCATTTGGCCTGGAGTGTTCGAGGATGGAATGTATAGCTATTCGAACGTCGCAAGGTATGCAGGAACTAGGAATTATTAAACTGGAGTTATGTTATTCTTTCATCTGTGATTAATGCCTTGATAAAGTCAGAAATGGATTGGCCAGGAAGCTCGAAATAAAGCGCTAAATTTATAATTCAGGATGTGTCCTACCTGGTAAATTATATAGTTTGGTGAATAAGATGAGTAAAGTTTATTAATTTTTCAGATTCAAACTGAAAATAATGAAATAATAGAGAAATTTCCAGTTGATTCTTCATTTTCTGAATAATTTGAAGTAGGAATCGAATTCCGCTTTCCAAAATAAACCGAAAACAAAGAAAAACCATCATTCTGCCTTCAAGTTTGAAAGAAGAAGAAGATCGAAGATCCGCACATTTGTGGTTTCCCCGCTGTCTCTTCGTTTAGCTCGGCTTAACCAGTTCGCCACTCCACTTTAGTTCGCTACGTTCGAACACAGTTCGCTAGCCTGATCCACGTTAGTTTCGTATCCATAAACGGAATTCGTTCCGAGAGAAGGACTCTAATTAGTAAAACACGAAGCTAGAAGACCAACAGATATCGGTAGCCAGCAACAACCTTGAGTAACATTATTTCAGTGTGTATTTGTGATGTCAATGTCATACATACATCCATTTCTTTAATTTAAGCTGTTACGGCAAGAAAGCCATCATCGGCATTCTGTTAATTAAACGTAGAGCTCTTTTGGAGAGAAGAACGGACTGATGTACCAATTCTTATCACCACGAGAATCGAAGATAATGTATGTATGAGATAGAAACAGTACCTACCACAAAGAAAACACTGAAAGAATAGTATGCACAGTTGGTCTGACTTGGAGAGATGTATCGGTTTTTTTTTAAGAGTCATAGAATTTTCGATGGGTATAACTGTGATTCGACAGAAGGTAGAAGCCATTTTGTTTTGATATTTTTCTTCAATAAGCATTGACAAATTATCATGGAAACTCACGCCGCAACAACCTTCACAAATTGTTGAATTTATTTTCAAAATCTATTCGCCAAACTTATAGAGCAATTCGTGAAATCCATCGCCCATCAGAGCAACTCATTCGTCGAACTATCGATAGATTTCGGACAACATTTTCTCTACTCGATGCAACAACAACAACAACAAGACAACTGTATGTACAGAAGGAAATATCGCTGCTGTAATTTATAGTGTTCCGATCCAGATTTGTCTATTCGTCGACGTTCACAACAAGTTTGGACTTTGGCATCCACCACATGGGAAATTTTTCGTAAAGACCTTGGTCTACACCTATACAAGATCCAACTGGTTCGAGAACTAAAGACAGTTGACCATAATTCGCGTCGTTTGTTTGCTGATTGGGCCCTAGAACAGCTTGAAGTGGATCAACTTTTCATCGAAAAATTGTGTTTATTGATGAAGTTCATTTCTGGTTGAACAGCTACGTAAACAGTCAAAATTGCCTTATATGGAGTGAAAAAATCCCCAAGAAGTTCTGCAGGTTCCATTGCATCCTGAAAAATGCACTGTATAGTGTGCTTCACACGCTGAAGGCATCATGGATCCATATTTCTTTAAAAACGATGCTGGAGCTAATGTTTCAGTGAATGGTGCTCGTAAGAGATCGATAATCAATGATTATTTGTTTCAAAATTTGAATGGTATCGACCCAGAAGTGTTTTGGTTCCAACAAGATGAGGCTACATCTCTTGCTGCTACCGTAACAATTGATTCATTGAAAGAAAAATTTGGCGATGACATTATTTCGAGAAATGGTCTAACTCATTGGCCTCCAAGATCATGTGACATAACTGTGATAAGGAGGATTAAAAGTTGGTGGTGGTTTTCTATTTTTAGAATTCCAGACCGCAAGAAAGTAAGTAAGAAGAAAGTAAGTAAGAAGAAAGTGGGTGAACCATAGAGCTCAGGCTCTTCTTTGCTACCGACGCAGTCCATTCGCCGTATGGTATTAAAAATAAAAATATAATAATAATAATAATTTATTCATGCTTTACATATCTTCATTGTTTACACTTGTCAGGAAAAAAATATACAACCTCACATAACTGCTACGAAAATCAGATAAAAGTCCTCACTGCTAGAGAACAATCCAACATGGACCATACAATAAAATCAATGCATTACAGGCACAAAACAAACACAATATCTGAAACGCAACAAGTCGAATGGTTCAAACACACACAACCAGTCAGAATACGAATAAAACCATAAATTAAGACATCTTAAATTAAGAAACTCTTTCACATCATAAAAAGCGTGGCTGATCAAAAAATCCTTAACCTTATTTTCAAAAACTCGGTAGCGGTAAATTAAAAAGAGATGAAGGAATCTTGTTATAAAGTTTCTTTGACATAAAAGGACTCTTCTGCGACAAGGTCAGTCTATAAAAATCTGTTTTTAAAAGATCTCTAGCTCTGGTAGGATATGCGTGGCAACTTCCATTTAGGGCAAAATTATGTTTATACTTATGGACATAAATCAATGCTTCCATGATATAAATGCTAGGAAAAGTTAAAATACCTAGTGTAGGCATTCCTACAATCTTCCTTGTATCTTAGATCAGCAATTATTATAACGGATCTCCTTTGAAGTGAAAATATTCTAGAACTGGATACACAGTTACCCCAAACTAGGAGTCCATATCTGATAGGCGACTCTAACAAAGCGAAATGAGCTAGCTTCAACACCTCAGTTGATAATTGGGGTGACATAAATTTTAATGAAAAAATGTTTTTAGTCAGTTTCGATGCTAACTGGTCAATTTGGGCATCTCAAAGGAGACTACAATCCATAGTGAGCCCAAGGAACTTTGTATTACCCCCAAGGTCATCCAATTTTCTCAGGGTGAAAAGCAATTTAATGCCGGGTTTCCACCAAGCGGACACAACAAAAACAAAACACGGTCCGTTTGTGACAGTCCGCGAATTGCGTTTTTACGGACACAAACAGAGTCCCATCCAATGTCGGTAAACTTCAAAGGATTCACGAGTTCTAGGACTGTTTGTCAGCTTGGTGTAAACGCCCAGTTTGTTTTTACTTACGTTGTTGCGATCTAGTGGTAGTTTGATTCGGTGCGTGAAGGGAAGAAGTCGTAATGTTTATTAAAACTTGATCGAAGTTCTCCTCCTATACTCATATCATCTCCTCTGAGATCTTGTAACAGTTTAGACGTCACATTTCCTCCTTTTTGCCTTAAGGATGGCCTAATCCAAAACCGGCGTTTAGTTTTGTTCTTTTTAATAATGTAAAATGTAACTGCCAGCAAAAATAAATCCTCGTCGTCTTGTTTTCTCAAGTTTGCAGCGCCCCACATTCTCACAACTACACGTCCGGTGTAAACTGAATGAAACTTAAACAAAACACGAACAGTTTTCATTCATTTCTGTCCGCTACTGGTGTAAACAGAAAGTCCGTTGGGAACCCCGACAGTCTTCGAACATTTTCCGAACAAAACTGTTCAAAATTTCTGTTCGAACGAACAGTTCGTGTTTTGTTTTGACCTGTCCGATTGGTGGAAACCCGGCATACCAGCCTGTTCGATGTAAACCAGCTAAGAGCCTCCGACTGTGCAGTTGTACTTTCATTCAGCACAGTATGAATATGAATTTTGAATAATATCCTTAAGTTATTGTTGTCACGTCACGTCATGTGAGCTCACGCGAGGAAATGGGAAGAAGATATGGAGAATATAGCTGCTTTTACAGTTGCTGGTGATTCTCATAGAAGGGATTCGATTTACCAAATGAATCAACGAACAGAGGAAGTGAGGGAATTCCATCAATTAATTCAAGAATTATTGAATGAGCACCAAGATCGGTTTCAAATGTATGTCAGAATGACATTTCACAAAATATCAGACGTGATATCACGTGCATTCAGAAAATGTAAATTTGCGGAATATAGATCTTGCGTGCTTTCAGTGCTATAATGTGACAGCAGACATAATGTCGCAAAAATTTTTCTCTATTTCAGTATCGTAATGAGTTCATTACAGTACTAAAAACAGTGCTGTAATGAACTCATTACAGCATTGTTCTCAGTTATATTTTTCGTTTTTTTGTTGTCAGCACTGGCTTCCGCTCCTATCAATTTTCAACACACGTCAATTTGGAAATGTCAATTTCGTAACAGTTACCAACTGCCAAGATACAATACAAAAGTCACTAGGACGAGTTTTTCATTGAATTTCAACAGTATTTCACGAAATTTGACGAAAATAGAGAAAATATCGTCTAATACTCGTCGCAGAATGCAATTCCAACACTCATGCGTTCGAAAACTCGCTGCTTCGTCGCTCGTTATCGAATTTCGCATTCGTATTGGAATAGGAGCCCATTCTGCAACTAGTTTTAGAATATACTATTACTACATTTTGATTTCGTAGTAGTATAATCACCAAGTTTAGTTCTGATGATTTGGCTTCACTATTTATTATTGAAAGGTGTGTCTCTCTTCCTATGGTCTAAGTTCCATGCATTATCGTGGTTGCACATTTTGGGAAGATGACGTGATGTGACGTGACGTGTTAACAATGTGTCTGCACCTTTATGGATATTCTCATAGCGACATTAACCTTAACAGCGTATCTAGCTCTAGCATACATCAAACATCGACGTGCCATGGAGAGGGTGCATGGCGGCATTCAACGAGATCGGATTTCCAAGCCCAAGAGGCGATCGTTCTCGTTATAAACGATTGCGCTATCCCCTCAATCAAATGTAATGCTGTATGATAATGAGACGATACGGCGCAATTAACAAGGCGATATTAATTATAAAGACAAACACAAGAGGGAGCTTGTAATAAGGTGCAATTACTGTGAAATAGTATTGCCAGGCCGGGTAATAGGAGTTTCCCTGCTCGATGCTGCTCTATAATTATTTTAGGTATACGGGATGAATAATTTAGTCAGCAAACGCAGCATTTGCATCTACCGCGAGGCTGAGAACAGATAATTGGAACTGGCACAATCATTGGCGGGTTCGATATCTACTACTGGCTGCTGCCCGGCCCAATGATACGTTTAACCATGAATCATGCATCTTCTGACAGATATTGACAGGTATCCTGAATGAAGATGTCAAACGGTGGTTCCACCAACATTTATAACGTCCGAAGAAGAGTTCTTATTCAAATTTTCGGCAGTTCTTGGCTTGAGCTTCAGTTCAATATTCAGAACTAAATTTGCCAATTTGCTTATACGAGGATGTATTGATATCTAGTTAGCCTAGACCAGTTTCATGCATAAACAAAATATTTCAATACCATATCAACGAACAATAACTTATTAGAAGTGTCAGTGTAGAGTTCGTCGTCAAAAAAGTAAACCAGAGTTGCGCTCTATATAAGAAAAAATGTCCACTGAAATTGTAAAAATGGAAAAATTGGAGTATCGAGCCATCATCAAGTACCTGTATTTAAAAGGGTTAAGAGGTAAGCAGATTTAGGAAGATATGCTTAATACCCTTGGTGATCAATGTTCTTCGTATGCGACCGTGAAAAATTGGACTGCAAGCTTCAAAAGAGGCAAATTTTCCATTGAAGATGATGACCGATAGGAAAGGCCAGTTTCTGTGTCAGTCCCCGAGAATATCGATGCAGTTCATGACATGATTTTATCAGACCGTCGATTTGGCTAAAACGGATATTTGAAGCAATGAAGATTTCATACGAACGCGTTCATCATATGGTTCACGTCAATTTGGACATGAGAAAAATTTCTGCAAAATGGATCCCCAAATGCTTGAATGTTGACCAAAAGCGTGCAAGGGTAGAAGCATCGCGTTTGATCTGTGCTCGATTTGAAAACGATGTAGACTTCTTAAACCGAATTGTTACCATGGAAGAGACTTGGGTACATTTCTACGATCCAGAAACAAAGCAACAATCTAAGGAATGGCGACAAGACCTAAGAAGTTTCGTGTCCAAAAATCGGCTGGAAACGTTCTTGCTTAAGTTTTTTGGGATTGCCATGGAATAATCATGATTGATTTTTTGTATAAGGGTAGAACAATAACAAGAGATTACTATTCGACATTACTGACCACTCTACGGAAAAAAAAAATAAAGAGAAAAGACGCGGAAAGCTGTCCAAAGGTGTTTTGTTCCCACAGGAAAACGCCTCAGTACACAAATGTCATGTTGCCATGCAAAAAATTCGTGATTTGGGGTTAGAATTACTAGAACACCCCACTTATTCACCAGATTCGGCTCCGTCCGACTATCATCTCTTTCCTCAACTGAAAAAAAGTTTAAAAGGTCGTACATTTTTTCCAACGAGGAGGCAATAAAAGCTGTGGAGGACTGGTTTGCAGAGCAAGAAGAATCATTTTTTTAAAGGTCTAGCAACTTTGCAGGTTTGACATTGGAATTTGGTTTGGTTCTATAGTAGGCTAAGAATTTTTCAATATATTCCCGTACATGATGCGGCATCATAACTTCCTATTTCCAATACCATGAACCCCATTCAGTCGACCGATGTCGAAGCGAAGCGCTAGTGGTCTCGTTCGAAAGGTGGGACTATGGAGGATGCGTCTTTTACTTGTAAATATATTTTAACTGTGGATTCTTGGGGCCAAAAGAAACCTTTTTTCTATATTCCGTTTTTCCGAATTCGGCTCTGTGGAAGAGATATAGCCGTTTCAAACAAAAATTGGGTTGAATACGTGCCTGATATCATTCTCTGCAAACCCCTCAATATTTTTCGATTGAAATTGAGGTGATTATTAGATGTTCTGGATGATACATTTAGGAACTACTCAAGGACTAACCTTATTTGAATAAGAATGTTACAACCACGATATTTCCTGACAAAAACACCTAGTTTTGTCTGATGATTTCTGCAATTGAAAGGCCATATTCCGCATACCAAAATAAGTTCCTTCTTCGATTTTCCTGAAGATTAGTTTGTAAATACCGATAATTTGTTCATATTTTTCTCGATATAAAACGATCTCATAAAAATTGGTTTCTCGTTAACCTATGCTAACTCCATTAACCTAGGTCAGAGAATTCCAGGTCAATGCCCTAACCTAACCCATCTTCTGTGATATGTCACAGAACTTCTGGGAAGACGATGCCAGATTAACGATTTTCTCTTCAAACAATGGTATAGGCGAAACCAAGGAAGCAGTACGTCCCCTGTCGTTAACGGATGAACTATCTCAAAGGCACTATTTTTGTTTACTTTTCGCTAAAGGCGTCTAGGCGTTGCTCTTTGGAAACGTCAAACGAGTAGTTCTGATTCTCGCCGATATAGCGCTGCGATTTTAACATGCGCTGCGATTTTGACATGCGCTGCGATGTAGCTGCCACGTAAGACACACCGTTGTTATGTGTCTCCAACGTTAGTCTGTGATTCCATGAACTCGCTTAGCCGATAACCTGCGGCATCGACTTTGATTTTTTTCATTTATTTATTTACACAGAATAAAGCAAACAGGTGATGATTTGAAGTGAAGACTTTCAGTGAATGGATGTAATAAAAACCGTGTAGTGTCCATTCCAAAAGGATATTGTTTAGGTAGATATCCACCTGAATGACCGGAAACAATAAATTTTCAATAGAAACTCATGCTTCTGAGAATTGGATTTTATCTCCCACATTTGTGGGATTTTATTATTACCTCTACATCAAACGTTTTTCCATCATAGAGATTTAAGTCTTGACGAAGTTGATAAACATTCTGACAACATTGTTAATTTGTTAAGAGACCAGAGAAGAAATAATATTTGATGATATTCGAGGCCGGGAAGCATCCAGATTTTTCTTGAAATTCATGATTTTTTCCTGAAGCACAGTTTTCCGTATCCCCTTCCATGCTTCCTGCGGCAACGTTGAGATAATCCTGCTGAATGATAATTTCACCGCCGCTGCAGACTACCGCGAAATTTACGATTACTCACAACCTTAAATATTTATCCGCAATTAGAGGTGTAAATTATTGAACGACCCGTAAAGTATACACCTCAATTAATGAAATTGCTCAATAACGCATTAATGCGCGCACTTATTTCTGCCGATTGCTTGAGTCCGCAAATTGGACGGAGCGATTTGAATGTCAAGTTGGCATAAGTGGCAGCTCATGGAATAAGAATTGCTACACCACGTATTGGTCACGCATTTATCAGTTTACCGTTATTGGTAACCCCAGTGAATGCCGATTTTGCGCTTTGTTTTTTATTTCGATGAAAGTTTAATGAAAGAATTATCTTTCCATTGGGTTTAAGAGCATCAATCTTTTCATCCATCGATTTTGAATATCTTGGTTTTTTGGGACTTAAGCTAGCAAACACACATGTTTTTACGTGTTGGATGTTCCATTTCCACTTCCTCCTAAGCAGTAGTAGCAGCAGAATTAAATAAAAGCATATGCAATCATGTATCTTGTCATCTTCATCAGTTAGACAGCAGTGGAAGCACTTACTACTACGAGGATGTATTGATATCTAGTTAGCCTAGACCAGTTCCATGCATAAACAAAATATTGCGACATCATATCAACTAACAATAACTTATTGGAAGTGTCAGTGTAAAGTTCGACGTCAAAAAAGTAAACCAGAGTTACGAAATAAATTAAAAAAAAAGATGTCCACGGACATTGTAAAAATCGAAAAATTGGAGTATCGAGCCATCATCAAGTACCTGTATTTAAAATGGTTAAGAGGTAAGCAGATTTACGAAGATATGCTTAATACCCTTGGTGATCAATGTCCTTCGTATGCGACCCTGAAAAATTTGACTGCAAGCTTCAAAAGAGGTAAATTTTCCATTGAAGATGATGACCGATCGGGAAGGCCAGTTTCTGTGTCAGTACCCGAAAATATCGATGCAGTTCATGACATGATTTTATCAGACCGTCGAATTGGGCTAAAACGGATCTGAAGCACTGAAGATTTCATACGAACGCGTTTATCATATAGTTCACGTCAATTTGAACATGAGAAAAATTTCTGCAAAATGGATCCCCAAATGTTTTAATTTTGACCAAAAGCGTGCAAGGGTAGAAGCATCGCGTTCGATCTGTGCTCGATTTAAAAACGATGTAGACTTCTCAAACCGAATTGTTACTATGGATGAGACTTGGGTACATTTCTACGATCCAGAAACAAAGCAACAATCGATGGAATGGCGACACTCTGGTTCTCCAAGACCTAAGAAGTTTCGTGTCCAAAAATCTGCTGGAAAAGTTCTTGCTTCAGTTTTTTGGGATTGCCATGGAGTAATCATGATTGATTTTTTGGATAAGGGTAGAACAATAACTGGAGATTACTATTCGACATTACTGACCACTCTACGGGAAAAATTAAAGAGAAAAGACGCGGAAAGCTATCCAGAGGTATTTTGTTTATACAGGACTGTCTGCTTTTCACTTTCGGCGAATTTCTCTCTAAAAGTGGATGGAGTGTTAGTATGAAATTTCACATTGAAATGGTAATAAAAGATGCTGTAGAAGAAATACTTCAACCACTCAATTCAACTGTTGTTAGTCTCCAGATCTATCTTTTATTTTATTTAAAAATTCTATTGCACACAGATTATAACTTTTCACAGCATGTAACATTTCAGATCATAAAAAATTGTCCCCGAAATGTGTCAGGATGTCCAACATCCTCCTCTTGTACTCTTCCTCGTGTTTCATCGTGCGATTGAAGCTCTCGGCAATGTCAGCTCCAGATTCCGTTATCTCGGCCAAATCGGGAGCTTCTTCTGAATCTAGGAGTTCGACTCTAACTATCAACGTGGACAGAACCAGACCAAAATTGGCATACTGTTTCCAATGTTCCTTCAAGCAGGTGAAGGAGAAGATGTGTTCGACGTTACATCCTAAGGCTTCCAGATTTTCGGATAAGGAGGAGTGGTACTTTCTTAGGAGGAGATCGAAATCGTCCAAAAGAGTTTTATCGCAAGCGCTGTAGATGAAGTAGCTTAGATCTTTGACTGGGCTGTCGTATGAAGATAGTTGGAAATCTACGAAGCATAGTTTCGAAGGTGTCGTTGACTCTTCTTTCTGTAAAATCAAATAATCGTAAATATGAATAAAATTATACAGGGTGAGTCTTTGACTTGTACATATATTTCAACTGAAGATTCTTGAGGTCAAATGAAACCTTTTTTTTATTTTCCATTTTTCCGAATTCGGCTCTGTTGAAAAGATATAGCCATTTGAAAAAAAAAAATTGTGCTAATTACGTCCCTGAAATCGAATTGATTCAAAGTTCATATTTCTCGATAGAAATTGAGTTTATACATTCAGGGAATACTCAAGTACTAACCTTATTGGAATAAAAATGTTGCAAATACGATAATTTCAACAAAAACAGTTAGTTTCATCGAATTATATCTGCAACCAAAAAGCCAGAGTTATTCCACCAAAATAAGTTTCTTCTTCGATTATTCTGCAGATTAGTTTGTGAACACTAATAACTTGTTCATATTTTCCTCGAAATTCCCAAACAATATCACGAAGAAAGACTTTTCATTCAGATTTATTATTGAACAACCTAACCTAATCTAATTTGTATCGATTCTGTGAATTTTTGCACAGAAATTTCAAGAAGATGTCAGCTTGCTGATATTTTCATTGAGGTTAATGATTTTTTACAAAACATAGTATAAATCCACGGATACTCAAATTGTTTGTGTATCCGTGGAATAAATCACGATACATTTGTGTACCGTGATATAAATATCTATGAATTCTGCCGTTTCCATCATAAATCGACTTTGCCGCCAAATTTTACCACGCATGCGTAGAGCGAAAACCGAAGTATTGGTTATGTGGAGGCCAACTATAAACAATAACAAACTAGAGTCTCTGAACAAACTGTAAACATTATGTGTAGTTCTGAATAAATTCGGTGAATTATTGTTCTAATGTGATTATTATGTGAAGTGAATTAATATAATTTCAACCGTGTCGAGTTCATAAAATTCCAAGAGGATGTTGTTTAGATAGAAACATCGCCACAGATTATCGGGTTTCGTATTATTTTTCATTAAATTCAATTTAATAAGAAGTTTGTATCGAGATTCATCATTCATATCCGAATTTTGTATATCATCGACATTTAAGTTCAATATGGACCGGTAACTATGAATTTTCAATAGAAACTGTGCGTATTAAATCCTCCTTGGTGTTCAATTTTATCTCCCACATTTGTGGGATTTTATTATTAAAATATCTCGACAAAGTTGATAAATATTGTGACAACATTGTAAACTCGTTTAAAGACCAGAGAAGGAATAATATTCGATGATATTTAATTCAGAGACGCATTCAGATTATTCTTGAAATTAATGATTTTTTCGTCAAATTTCTCCGGATAAAATTGGAAATAACTCGAAAACGACGCGTTTTATTGAAAAAAAAATTAGGAATACTTTTAGTTTCTTAAATGATTGATTCTTTCGAAAATATGAACCGTTTACCTTTTTAAAGTGGTTTTATGGTGTTTTAGCATGTATTGGTGAGTCGACTACCCTGTAACTTTTATACTAGTAGAGATATTGAATAAGTTTCCATTGAGGAATATGCACCATGAATAGAGTAAAAACTCAACCAAAATTCAGTTCTTTCGAAATAACGGTTCCGGAGATATAAACAGAAAAGTGTTTTTTTCATGGATTTTCGACATCCTGTATCTCCCAAACCAAACCGAATTTTGAAAAATGGTGTAGAAAAAAAGTGTTTCGTTTGATGAGAGGAATCTACAGTTAAAATATATGTACAAGCCAAAGACTCACCCTGTATATAATATATAAACGGTTCATATTTGCGAAAGAATCGGTCATTTTAGAAAATAAAAATATTCCTATGTTTTTTTTAATAAAACCCGTCGTTTTAGAGCTATTCCTAATTGTATACGATAAAATTTGAGGAACAAATCATGAATTTCAAGAATTCAATCTGGATGCTTCCCTGGATTTAATATCATTGAATGTTATTACTTCTCTAGTCTCTTAACAAGTTGACAATGTTTTCAGAATGTTTATCAACTTTGTCTAAATCTAAATGATGGAAAAACGATTGACTTGAAGATATGTGATAATGAAATCCCACAAATGTGGGATATAAAACATTGAGGATCATGAAATTATACATTTAGTATGCACAATTTCTATTAAACATTGTTACCGATCCATACTGAAAATGAACGTCAATGGAAATATAAAGTTTAGATATATGAATGATGAATGTCGATACAAACTACAAACCACTTATTAATTTGAAATAAAAAAAATATACCTAGCACTAAATAATCAGTGGCGATGTTTTTATCTAGACCAGTGGTTTTCAACCTTTTTCATGATGCGACCCCCCTGGCATGTAAAAATATTTCGCGACCCCCCTACCCTTCGCGTTTTTATCATATGTGTTTCTGTATGTTACAGTGTTACAAATATTCATTCCATACATCGATGTGAAGTTAGCCACATCCACACATACACTCAAAGACAAAAAATTGCTAATGGAAAAAAATTCATAACTTAGTGAAATGAGATGGTATTGCAATCAGATTTGGATGTGAGCTTGATTGGTTGATAATAAATTGAATCCTGTTCCATTTGGAGACTTTCAAGACTCAGGGAGAGAGTTGTGGGGGTTGTTGGGGGTGGTTCCTGGCAAAAATCGGAACTCGACGAAATGGAAGTGTTCCACGATGGGTTTCGAATATGTGTTTCTTGAATGCCGAAAAAATGAAATGTAATACCCCTCATAGTTTGTTAGCCCCCAGGTTGGGGGATTTTGGGGGTCGTTAATAAAAAATGATGAAAAAAATTCATATCTCGACGAAATTGGAGTGTTTCACGATCATATTCGAAAATGTGTTTCTTGAATGCCGAAAGAATGAAAAACAATAAACCCCATAGTTTTTTAGCCCCCAGGTTTGAAGATACAGAGGGTGTTTTTGAAAAATTATGAAAAAATTTATATCTCGGAGTAATGAGAGTGTTCCACGGTCAGATTCTAATATGCGTTTCTCGAATGCCGGGGTCGGAATTTTTTAGGAGGGGCCAAAGTAAATAGAAATACAACGGGAAAATTGAAAGTCTTAGAATGTCAAAAAATTCTAGGCGGGGCCAGCAAAATTTTAGTGATGGCCTGGGCCACCCCTGGCCCCTCTCTAGCGTCGCCACTGATGCCAAAGGAATGAAATACAATAAACCCCATAGTTTGTTAGTCCCCAGGTTTGGAGATTTGGGGTGTTGTTTATGCAAAATGATGAAAAAAAATTCATATCTCGACAAAATGAGAGTGATCCACGATCATGTTCGAATATGTGTTTCTTCAATGTCGGAAGAATGAAATACAAAAGATCCCATAGTTTGTTAGCCCCCAGGTTTGGAGATTTGGAGGGTTGTTTATGGAGAATGGTGAAAAAAATTCATATCTCGAAAAAAGGAGAGTATTCCAGGATCAGATTCGATATGTGTTTCTTGAATGGCGAAAGAATGAAATACAAAAAACCCCATAGTTTGTTAGTCCCTAGCTTTGGAGATTTTGGGGGTTGTTTATAAAAAATGATGAAAAAAATTCATATCTCGGAGAAATGAGAGTGTTCCATGAAAAAAGAATTGTGTCATTTGATTAATCCAAAACAAGCACAACCTTCGCATGAGTCTTGGGAGTTTATTCTTTGTTAATTTGTTTGTATTAACATACAAATGTTTATGAGTATTTGATTCTGTTGAAATTCTCTTACTGAAGTTCTCTCAACCTCTGGCGACCCCCCTACAGAAGCTTCGCGACCCCCCAGGGGGTCGCGACCCACAGGTTGAAAAACACTGATCTAGACCAATATCCTCTTTGAATTTCATAAAATCGACATTACACGGTTGATATTACTTTTATTCACTGAAAGTCTTCCAAATAATCATCACGAGATCGAAGAAAAACACCTAAAATAATCATAAACTCCTTTTATTTGGTGAACAAGAATCAGCAACTTTTGAAACGGTATAACTTTTGTGGAGCAGTATAGTTGTGAAAGCAGTTAGCTGGTTCTCCACAATTCATGGTTTACTAGATCTCTGTCCCAAATCGAGGAACTACTTTAAACACGTGAACTAACGATTTTTTGAACTTGATTTTCTTGTGAGATGAATTTTATCCACAAAATATCATTTTGTTTGATCCTCTTAAGATCATTGTTACCTAAAGTGAAGATTTCGATTTTTTAGTTACCTCATATCCTAGCATAATGTTATTAATCCAGCAATCCCCATGGGTGATCACAAGTCTGTCTTCGATAGGAATAACACCGTTTACAATTTCCTCGATTTTATTTTCGATATCTGCGAACTTGATAGCCAAGTCCCCCCTTCCAGTTTCCTTCAAATGTTTCACAGCACTCCTGAAACTGGCTCCAAACATGGCATTCCCATTTATAGTCTTCATAAACTCTTGCCAAACTCCGTTCAAATGTCCCGCAACTTTCTCGAATTTAGCCGGCTTCAGCATCTTCATGGCCATCGTGGTAGCGTGGTATTTACCCAGATACTTCAAGACGAAAAGTGCATGGTTCATGTCCATCGGTAATCTCCTGTTCCAATGCCTAAACCCTCTAGTGTTCAGATTTTCCATAATAATCGTTTCACGGTTCTGCTCGTCGCAAATCCAATAAATTTTCGGCACGAAGTCGACCTTTACTTCGCAATTGACATCCTCGAGGAATTTCTCGATCTCCGGGATCACCTCGGAGTACATCAGCGATTCCCTCCTGTAGGCAGTTTCGACAGCCACGGTCTTCCTCAGTTCCTCCGATCTCTTGGCGGTTTTCATCACCATCGCATATTTGCCACCGTTGTTCTTCGGAGTTACATAAAAAAACGTCACTTCCCCCATGTAGTTTTCACCTTTACCGGAGTGGCCGTCTACCTGGATTTCGTAGTCTGAAACCCCCTTCACCTTCATTATTTCGAAAACGAAGGATTTGAGATCTGCGAGAGTTGTTGCGCTCGACATTTCTGTAGGATAACTGATTTGAGTAATCCTATTTTACTTCCTGCATCTTGAAATTATCTGGTGGCCACGGAGAATACTTCGTTTCATCATCATGAACATTAAATTTTTTAAAATGAGCGGTTTTGTAGTTTTTAATGAAAAATAATTGCATGGAGACCTTGCGAACTTGATGAGATCGAAAATTTTCCATGACAAATTCGAGGTTATTTGAATATAGGAGGTTCTCTGTTTCATGCATGATTACTGAAGTAATGTATGATTTCAATAATAATGGTCCACGTGGAATTATCTTGATAATTCCTGTATAGTTATATCATTCATACAAAGTAACCAAAACTCAAAGTGGAAATTATACATAGCAACTTAATGAGGAGCCCAAGTCTTAATTGAGAGAACGCTGGGCTCTTCATAAATTAAAAAAAATCATCTTGATATCGCGTGACTTGAAGGAGATTTGCCTGTACATGGAAATGCCCCTATTGAACCTATCAATAGGGGGTTGATCCACCACGAGTTATTCATGCCAACAAGACTTTGATAACTATTAAAGTATTTGAAACTTGCGTTATCGACTTTTTTTCTATTCTACATTCTCTTAAAAGTTAGGAAAATACTAAAATCAATAAAAAAACGTAATTCATAAACAATGCTGGATAGAAAAATAATTCCCTGCGACACCCCACATTACAATTTCGGTTTTGTTCAGAATGAAACAATGCATTCGAGTATTTTCTTATAATTTTCTGAATATAATAGGTTTTTCTTGAGAACTTTGCATCCTTGACATTCAAAACCATTTCGTGAACGCCATTCCTCATCGATGATAATAAATAATAAGATGATTTTTTTCCGGTTCTTCCTTTCAAATATTAAAGCTATTCTCACATTCAATACTGCATTTCGGAGGTTTTAGTCAAAATCATAAAATAAAAGGAACGAACTGACTACTATACCCACCTGCTCAACAATTATTTTCTTCTCATTTATGAACTTGACCTTGGTTAGGTTTGTTTGTCATTATTTGTTTTTTCCTGGTCGAGTTCATGTCTGTGAAGAAAATAATTGTTAAGGAAGTATAGTATATGTTGTGGGTGATTCATGTCAGTTTGTTTCTTTTATTTTATAATTTCGACTAAATCCTCCAAAATGCAGTATTGAACAACATATAATCAAGGTAGGTTTCAGATGATAATAGTTGAGATATATTGTTCTTCAACAAATGTGTACGGGTATTTCTCTGTGAACTGGGCAACTCTTCTAAAAAAGATGTCTAGACGACTTTTTTGCTCATATATTCAATAAACCTAATTCAATAAATATATATTTACATTTTTATTAATGAACGAGAGATGAACCAAAAATATTTCCATTACTTTAGAAAATTTTAACAATATCCTGAAATGATCGATACAGGGGACTGTGTCCATGTCAGGGGACTGTTTATTCAAATGAAAAATTCTGTACCAAAATTATTCTATTTCAATTTTCACAGTTTAGGAATTAAGTATTTGCTTTCTTCTTTAATCACGATAAGCGTTTTTTGTACTTCATTATTTTCTTCTTCAAGACTCTAATTTCATCATGTTTTTTTTCTTTATCCTATATCTTAGCATCTTCTCTCTAGAAAATCTTTTTCGAATTATTTCAGCAACTTAAGGTTTTGGCATTTGAAATGAATTAGTTACATCAGAATCTGGACTATTCTCTCTCATGTACGAGTTAGTAATATTCGCTCATACTTTTTTTTCATTGCGATACTTGGTGCAATGTTCTTTCCACTTCTTCTTAGCTTCCCGGTGTTCTCGTGGGGTCATATTCTCAACAAGCTTCCTAGTTCCATTTTCTTTTTTCTTAAGGTATTTAATACGTTCTTTCTCTCTGAGCTCTTTCCTTTTCTTTGTCTATTTTTATTACAATCATATCTCTTCCGCTCATTGTCTCTTTTCCTTTTCAAAATATCTTCCTCAGAGAGTTTTCATTTCCTTGGAACCCTAGCCTAGTGGTTTAGGTGATTGTCTAGGACCCCGAAAGTCCCGAGTTCAATCCCGAGGCTAGGAAAGAATTTTTCTATTCTCAGTGATGTGCCTAAGGTGGCGTAAGGATACGGTAAGAAGGCCTACATAGAACACAACTGATTCTCTTAACTCGCACAAGCTACAAGCTTCTGAGGGGTCTCCTCGGGAGAACTAGGAGATATCAGTATCATACTCAAAGCGCACGTATATCTAAAACAATGATAAACATAATATACAGGCAGTTCCTTGGAGACGGAAACAGTCCCCTGTCTCCCAACAGGACAGGGGACTGTTTAATTTTACTTCATTGAAAGATAGCACAATAGGTAATGATCTCATGTTATTTCGCTGTACAAAATAAATATTCTTCTATTACAACGATATAAAATTCGTAAGGTAGGAATATGGTACTAGAAAAGAAATGAAAATAATCCTTACCAGAGGACTGTTACCTGTCAGGTAACGGTGTGACTTTCATGGAAAGACGCTCGTGCAGCAATAAATGAAATGGCGTTTGGGAAGTAATGACATCAACCATGCCAACTTTGATTGTTTGCGCTCTGTTACACAAAGCCATGGCGCTGTTTAACCTTTACAGTGCGTGGCGCGTAATTTGAAATATAGACAGGGGAACTGTTCACAAAATGTGGAGACATACTTTAATTCACCTTTTTAGTATAATGGAATAATAATTATAAAAAATTAACGGACCTTTCTGACCATGAAATAATGCTGTTCGAACATTCAAACAATTTGATTGGTTCCAATAGTTATTGTCTTAATTAATTTAGTATGAAGTGATTTACCTGCTTCAGTGACACGACAGGGGACTGTCTTTCAAGTACTTCAACATCGTTTTCAATACAATAAAGTTTATTTCATTGAATATTGAACCCCGAGCAGAGGTAGATAAGATTATTATTTTATGATATTATCTACGAAATAAATATGATCTGTATTTTTTTACACAATATTAGCCTGAGACAATGAGTTGCCCAGTTTACAGAGAAATATCCGTACCTCATTTCCAGCCTTGATAAAGTTAGAATATCTAACGAAACGTCGATACTGTGATTTGACAGAACGTAAAAGCCATGCTGTTTTGACATTTCGGTTCAGTAAGCATTGACAAATCATCATGGAAATACTCTCGCC
Organism: Adalia decempunctata; assembly: GCA_951802165.1. Lineage (NCBI taxonomy): Eukaryota > Metazoa > Arthropoda > Insecta > Coleoptera > Coccinellidae > Adalia > Adalia decempunctata. Next base: position 15,576,925 of record OX637701.1, read on the forward strand.
GCAACAACGTTTACAATTATTGAAATTTATTTTCAAAATCAGTGTTCTATTCGCCATAGTGCACTTCGTGGAATTTATGGTTTACATAATCGTCCACCAGAGCACCTTATTCTTCGGTAGATTTCGGACAACGTTTTCTCTACTGGATGCAACAACAACAAGACATTGTACTGTACGTACAGATGAAAAAAGTGACAGTGTTGATGAAGATCCCGATTTGTCTATTTGTCGACGTTCACAACCGCTTGGACTCTGTGCATCCACCACATGGAAAATTTTGCGCAAAGATCTTGATCTACACCCATACAATATCCAACTGGTTCAAGAACTAAAGCCACTTGACCATAATAAGCGTCGTTTGTTTGTTGATTGGGCCCTAAATAATTATTTAGAGAAATGGTCCAATTAATTGGCTTTCAAGATCATGCGACATAACTCCAATGGATGTATAACAGGCGCTCTAAGATCCACTCCCACAGCATCGATGGAGTGCATGTTGGGCATCCCACCCATACACCTCGTCATCATAGAGGTGGCTATGAAAACAACACTCAGAATCTGGGAACAGGGACAATGGCGGGATCGCGGAGGATACAGGGGGCACGCCATGGCTCTCAAAATGGTGAAGGACATTAAACCGTCCCTCCTCCACAGAGGGGACCGTGGGGACGCCCGTTTCTGCTTTGACTAGCCCTACAAAGTAGTTGTCCCTGACAGAGATCAGTGGTGTAAGCCAGACAGGCTACTAAAACCTGAAGGTCCCACCTGGTACACCGACGGCTCGGTTTGCAACACCGGTGCCGGTGCTGGGATTGTTGGACCAAGAACAAAGTGGTCCCTTCCTCTAGGAAAAGACTGCTCAATAGCACAGGCAGAGCTATATGCCATCCTCGCATGTGCGGTGGAGAGTATCCACAGAGGATACTCAGGGAAACACATATACATATGTTGTGACAGTCAGGGCACACTGAAATCCCTCTCTGATATAAAAGTAACCTCGAACTTTGTATACGAATGCAAAAAGGCCCTGCGCAAGCTTGGCTCACATAACACTCTCAATGTTGTCTGGTGCCCGGCGCATGCGTCTTTCTCTGGTAACATAAAAGCAGATTACTTAGCCAAAGAAGGGACTCGCTCGACGTTTACTAGACCGGAACCCGCGCTTCCTATCTGTCATACATATATCAAAAACCTCTTCAAGAGGGATTGATAAGAAATTCTCCTCTGAGTGGAACACGAGAACGGATCTCAGGCAGTTGAGACTCCTTATCAAGGGGCCTTCGTCCAAGCTGGAGGTCAAAAAGCTCTTGATTCTCGAGAGGAAGCAATTGTCTCTGGTGACTGGTGCTCTAACTGGTCATCTGTTCAACAAACATTTAAAAAAAATGGGTCTAACTGAGTGTTTCCTGTGCCGTTGGTGCAAGAACGCGGATGAAACGACGGAGCATATACTGTTCACGTGCGGCAACTTAAGGTGCATACAAATTGTTGTCACGTCATGTGAGCTCACGCGAGAAATTGGGAAGAAGATATGGAAAATATAGCTGCTTTTACAGTTGCTGGTGATTCTCATAGAAGGGATTCGATTTACCAAATGAATCAACGAACAGAGGAAGTGGGGGAATTCCATCAATTAATTCGAGAATTATTGAATGAGCACCCAGATCGGTTTCACATGCACTCAGAACATGTAAATTTGCGGAATATAGATCTTGCGTGCTATCAGTGCTATAACGTGACAGCAGATACAATGTTGCAAAAATTTTTACTACATTTTGATTCCGTAGTAGTGCAATCACCCAGTTTAGTTCTGATGATTTGGCTTCACTATTTATTATTGAAAGGTGTGTCTCTCTTCCTATGCTCTAAGTTCCATGCATTATCGTGGTTGCACATTTTGGGAAGATGACGTGATGTGACGTGACGTGATAAAAATGTGTCTGCACCTTTATCCACACACCTAGGGAACCCTACACCTTCCATCTCTATGGTGAGAGAAACTCCTCATTGTCGGCTCGCGGCATTCTTGTCAGCGTGCCTTCGGGTCTGAGTCTCTCCAGTATATTACACAAATGCGGTATGAACACCCTTGGGCCATAAGGCCTACTTTCGGCCAACGAAAGGCACCGCACAGGAAGAAGAAGAAGAAAGAACTCCAATGGATTGTTTTCTTTGGTTATGTCAAGTCATTGGTTTAGGCTGATAAACCAGAAACAATTGACGCTTTGGAAGATATCATAACTCGTGTTATTGCTGAAATAGGGCCTGAATTACTCAAAAAAGTGGTCCAAAATTGGTCTGGTCGAATGCGGTTCCTCAGAACTAGTCGTGGTGGATATGTGCCCGACATTATTTTTAAAACATTAAATAATGTCATAAAATAATCCTTGAAATGAAAAGTTTGCTTCAATCTTAATTTGAATGTATTTTTTTTTCAATTTAAAGTTCTGTCACTCTAAAAAAAACACCCGATACCTTATATTTCACTTGATTCGCCATTGATGAAAGTCAGCTTGGAGATATGGAAGTTCAAAGCAATTTCGGGAATATTATATTATCTTTATCTGGTTCATCTATTCTATTCCTGGAGCTATGGTGCCATCAAGAGCTTCGACGAATTAAAAAAATAATGGACTCTAATGATACTTCCATCACTCAATTGAACACCCCTACTCTGATCCTTATCTTTTTGATGTCAATGTGGAAAATGGCAATTTTTAAAAACATATTTCCTCACGGGCGAAATTAGCGGTTGAAGAATTAATTCGAATGAATTTCCTAGAAGTCCTATCCGTGCCTCTCCTTTGTTCAAAGCTGTCAGGCAGTTTGATTATATCCAGCGATTTGGCCCCGATCCTTATTTTTCGTTTTCGGTTATTGTTTATATATCCTTAATGCGATTTTAAACTGAACAAATTATTTTATTCCGCTACGGAATGATTATATTTTTGGGAACGTCGATCAGTTCGGGATAAGTCATTAGAGAAACTATGCGACCGAATGAAAACACATCATGCAAATGGTTTTTCGTTTGATGCCGAAGGATACTTTATTTTGTCCGATGTATTTTCCGCTTAAGTGATTTTGCTCGATCTGGAGGACAAGAATATGATGAAGTTTCATGTGTTGTTTCAATTTTAATATGGTCATATTTGTATTGAAAATTGTGTTCTTCTTTCTAACGCGACAATTTAACGTTTACACTTGCAAATCTTCAAATTTTCCTCCTTTTCCTGAAATATTGGAATCGACAACAAAATATGTTCATATTTCCGAAAGAATCAATAATTTGAAAAATAAAGTGTTGTTTTATTTTGTGAGTGAAAAAGTTTGTGAAATGAGCGGAGCGAATTGAACAATTTCACGAACAAAATAAAATCACTTTTAACACAAATACCATACAACTTTTTTTGGACAACTGCCCTATTTTGATAATGAAATGGGCGAATTTGCAATGACAATAAACTTCAAAATGCATTTCAATATTCAAATAATCAAAAGGTTGTTGTGAATGGCAAACGTTGCCAACGTTATGATTACTAATAAATGAGAAAAGTAGCTGTCATCTGAATTTCGTTCCTGTCCAATTTTCGTCTTGGGTTTTCAACTGCTTAATATGTTTGTCGAGAGTCCAATTATAAATAAAAGTGACGATTTGGTTGTTCCTGTGAAAATTGAAGAGTCTGCAAGAAGAGCAAATCTGGGAACTCCTACCTAAAAAATCTGTTCAGCAGTACGATATTGCATATAACAATTTCCTGGCCTGGTATACATTGAAAAAAGTAGAAGGGAACTTCAGTGAACCTGTTTTCCTGGCATACTTAGAAGAAAAATCAAAAATATGGAGTTCATCAACTTTGTGGAACAAATTTTCAATTATAAAGTCAAGCGCCCTTATTAAAAATGGATATCGCCCCAAAAAATCGAAAATTCTCACTAGTGAAAAAGTTGTGAAGTTTATAAATGAGACACCAGATGAGAAATACTTGATGGTTAATGTTGCAACTATTTTCGGATTATTTGGAGCCTGTTGGCGTGAAGAATTATGTAATTTATCAGTGGAAGACATCGAAATAACAAATAAATCATTGGTTGTACAACTTCCAAACACAAAAACGAAAGTCAGTCGTTCTTTCAGTATTATTGGGTAGTATGTTGACTATTTTCATAAGTACTTTGCACTGCGCCCTTCTGTCATCAAACATCGTCGTTTTTTCCTGAAATACATGAGTAATAAATGCACTACCAATCCAGTTGGTACATTTGGTAAAATTCCATCTATTGTTGCCGAATTCCTCAAACTGCCAACAATATACAGGACACTGTTTTCGAACATCCTCCGCTTCATTGCTAGCAGAATCAGGAGCAAATATTACGGATATAAAAAAAATGGTGGATGGAAGTCTACGAAGGTAGCCGAGGGCTATGTTGATCATTCCATTGCACATAGAAATGTCATTGCTGAAAAAATTCTCCAGAATTTGGATCATCATCATCCAATATTGTGATTCCGGTTTCTACGAGTACTGATGGTGCTGAGGAATGAGGATTCTAATAATGTGTTGCAACGCTCCCTAACGTCACAGGGCATTACTGTTAGTAATTGTTCTAGTTTTACGATTACTATTAATGTTCATAAGTAATGATAATTAAATATTGATAATAAAAATTTGCAATTGCTGAATTTTTTTCATCTGATTTCATCATAAGAAAATGGAGTGCTAAAAATATTTTTATCACGCTTCCTCGTAAACAATCAATTTTAACATTGTTTGCTGTCATCTAAAGTGTCATTTTCAATGGCAGTTGTACAAAAAAGTATTTTCTTATTTATCTTTAATGAAACGTTTCATTTTCGAGTTATTCATAATTTTATTCCATAAAATTTGAGGAAAAAAATCTTGAATTTAGATGCCTCCCTGGATTTTCAATATCATCGAATCGCAGAAAAATTTATATTTCTCTGATCGCAGTACCAGTTAACAATGTTGTTAGAATGTTCATCAACTTTATCGAGATTAACATTTAAATGATGGAAAAAGGTTTGATGTAGAGATATGCAATAATAAAATCCCACAAATATTGGAGATCAAATTGAACGCTGAGGAGCATAAAATTATACATTTAATACGCACAGTTCCTGTTTAAAATTTATTGTTACCCCAGGGGGTAAGTATTATTACCGTTACATATTAAAAATGAATGTCAATGAAATACAAAATTCAGATAGATGAATGATATATGTCGATACCAAACACCATCAAATCGAAAAATAAATTGAAACTTAGCACTAAATAATCTGTGGCAATGTTTCTATCTAAACAATATTATATTGGAATTTCATAAACTCGACTATAGGGTTAATATATAACATTAATTAACTGAAAGTCTTCATATAATCATCATAAGATCGAGGAAAAACACCTTAAATATTCACTTTTCCCTTTTATAACAACATAGCTCTAGAAAAGATTTCCTCCATATTTGTTTACAAATTGCGCTGGTCGTTCACAGAGACTGACTTTTGAGATGGGTTGATTCATAGATCGCAAGACATACCGTAAATGTCTTGCGTAGTTTCAGGAATATTGGTCAAGCTGACAAGGCACACATCGAAATTTCTGTGAAATATTCAAAGAATGTTAATTGTTTTGAAAGCAAAATGGATTAGGTTAGGTTGATTAATCATAAATTGAGTGAAAACCATATATCTAATAATTCCTATATGGGCATGAGCCAATCAGAACTGAAGCTGGGCTTTGGCAACAATCCAGATCTGCGCTTGTGCGGCAATATTGAGAATAACATTTTTTTTTTAATTCTGTCTCTCTCCGACACATCGTATTATGGTCTTAACTTCATGTGAATAGTTTCGATCATAACCTCACAATTTCATGTGAAATGTTTCAATCGCTTTATTCCGTTTTCTCCAAGTCCTAAATATCATTTTTAACTCCTATTTATATTCTAAAAACTGAACTGGAAGTATTCAAGTGACATATTTTCATTTTAGATATCTATTTTCTTGTTGTCTTTCAGAATAAACATAACCTCTAAATTTCTCGCAATTTTTCCATTTCCAGTTGACGCAAGCGTACAACTCAATCGTTACCAAAGATTTGGCTTCACTTTTAGACTGTAAAAAGCAGCGGTATAATCCATATTGATGTTATTAGATATATGGTGAAAACCCATTCTTTATCAGATATTTCTGGCATATCGTGGAAAATTTGAACATGTTTTTAGTAAATTGAAGAACAGATAAATGTGAGTCCTTTTTATCCCCCAATCTTTATTGGGCGACGACTAGTTTCGAGACCTTCAAAATGGTCTCATTATCAAGTCAAAGCTACAAGATTAGAAAATAAAAACACAAATGATAATAAATTAAGGTATAAAACACTTACATACAAGCTACGAAAGTCAAAGAATTAAAAACAAATCTTGCGTCATACAATCAAGTGTCGAAATTATCAAATATAGAGCAACAAGGTAGATAAAACAATATGAACAATATGTTATATTCAGAATAACGATCTCAGGTTCAAACAATGAAGCGACATCAAATTGAAAAACAAAACAACAAGGCAAACCACGACAGGAACATGTCTCTGCAGAACAATGAGAGAACTACAACGAACGCAAAAACAAAAACGGAACAAAAACTTCCGCTCGAAATTAACAGGAGGCTCGCAAGCAATAACTCTTTAATGTTTACAAACTAATCTTCAGGAAAATCGAAGAAGGAACTTATTTTGCTGGAAGAAATATGGCACTAAATGTTTTTGTTGAGAAAATTCGTGTTTTCCACATTATTATTCAGATAAGGTTAGTACATACTTGAGTATTTCCTAAATGTATCAACTCAACTTCAATCGAGAAATACGTTTTGAATCAGTACTTGCTGTTTCGGGCTCATGCGTGCGTTTTGTCAGTATTTTGGGGTTACATTTCTGGGTCTCGTTATGGACGGTTCCTCTGTTATTGCTGCCTCAATATTCCCTGAAGCTTATTTCTTATGGCGTATAGAGACCTGAAGAGTCTTCATTGACTGCGTTCGCCCGATAACTTTTTCCGTTATGAGGTATCGTCGCCGGAATTCGTGTTAACAATATTAGTTTTTTCGCGGCGAAAAGTGCCAAGTCAGAGCGACCGGGCAGGTACACGGATTGGGCGGCCCGTTGAGATATTTACAAACGTTCGATTGCTATAATCAGAAACGCGCTTGTTTATTTGGAAAGAGGTGATTAATGATCAGCAATCGTCCCGCAGTTGATTTACAGACTCTGCCACCCACACCAGAGGCGCCGACGCCTTCGGGGACAACGAATTTCCGAGGTCCACGAATTTTTCCTCCACGCAATGCAGCCGAAATTTGGAAACCTGACTTCTCTCTTGAATTATGTTATCGGAACCTTCAGCTTGCATAACCATCGAAATGGAGTTCACGCTTAGCAGATTCTTATTGATGGAAGGAAAAAAAAACACACCTTTGGAAAGCATCTGCCAGCTTGTTTGTATAAGATATTTATTTGCTGCTAGAGCACATGCTCTGAAGTCCTATATCCTGTGAATGTCCTGTTTTGCCCAGAATCTTGAAGAGTCCAGATTGGAATTAAATTGAGTATTTAAAACACTGATGATCTATTGGGGTCCTAAGTTTTCCCCTAACTAATCTGCTGAGGGGAACAACATGACCTGGAGCTCAATGTTCTGGGGTATTGGAAAAGTTGTCTGAAATTATTTTCTCATCCATAAAAAACAGATTCTTGGATAGGTCATTCTAACTCATTTCAGAAAACTGAATGCTGTCTTTAGAAGATACAACAGACTCAGAGGAGATATGACCGCATACACAACATGGTGAGCTTTCACTCTCTGGGATTATCTTCTTCTTGAGAAGGCTAGAACCAGAGACACAGAATACCTAACTACACAGAAGCGTCATTTTGCCTTCCCGCCAAAACTTTATTTGAATACGCATGTGCCATGCTAGGTAGTACAAATGTCAACGTGAAATTTAAACTTCCTGCTGGACCCATAGAATTATAAATGAAGTATAGAATTATGTCACATAATACCCTAAATTAGTTAGGTATTCTGTGATTATCCGCTCAAAAGTGACATATGTACTACCTAACAGAGAATGAAGGTCACGAAAATTTGCCCCTTGAAGATCAAAGTGCCAACGCTAAGTGACGCTTCTGTGTAGTAAGTTATTCTGTGCCAGAGATATATGAGGATGTATTGATATAACTAGTTAGCCTAGACCAGTTCCACGCATAAACAAAATATTGCGATACCATATCAATGAAAAATAACTTATTAGAAGTGTCAATGTAGAGTTCGACGTCAAAAAAGTAAACCAGAGTTACGCAATAAATCAAAAAGATGTCCACCGAAATTGTAAAAATCGAAAAATTGGAGTATCGAGCCATCATCAAGTACCCTTATTTAAATGGGTTAAGAGGTGAGCAGATTTACGAAGATATGCTTAATACCCTTGGTGATCAATGTCCTTCGTATGAGACCCTGAAAAATTGGACTGCAAGCTTCAAAAGAGGTAAATTTTCCATTGAAGATGATGACCGATCGGGAAGGCCAGTTTCTGTGTCAGTTCCCGAAAATATCGATGCAGTTCATGACATGATTTTATCAGATATCTGAAGCGCTGAAGATTCCATAAGAACGCGTTCATCATATACATAGTTCACATCAATTTGGACATGAGAAAAATTTCTGCAAAATGCAATCCCGAATGTTTGAATGTTGACCAAAAGCGCTCAAGGGTAGAAGCATCGCGTTCGATCGGTGCTCGATATGAAAACGATGTAGACTTCTCAAACCGAATTGTTACTATGGATGAGACTTGGGTACATTTCTACCATCCAGAAGCAAAGCAACAATCGATGGAAGGGCGACACTCTGGTTCTCCAAGACCTAAGAAGTTTCGTGTCCAAAAATCTGCTGGAAAAGTTCTTGCTTCAGTTTTTTGGAGTTGCCATGGAGTAATCATGATTGATTTTTTGGATAAGGGTAGAACAATAACTGGAGATTACTATTTGACATTACTGACCACTCTACGGGAAAAAATTAAAGAGAAAAGACGCGGAAAGCTCTCCAAAGGTATTTTGTTTTTACAGTACAACGCCCCAGTACACAAATCTCAATCCCTTATTCACCAGATTTGACTCCGTCTCTTTCCTCGACGGAAAAAAAGTTTGAAAGGTCGTAAAGTTCTCTTCCAACGAGGAGATAATAAAAGCTGTGGTGGACTGGTTTGCAGAGCAAGAAGAAACATTTTTTTTTGAAAGGTCTAGAGACGTTGCAGGTTCGCTGTAATAAATCTATTCAATTAAGAGGAGAATATGTTGAGTAATAAAAAATTTTGACATTGAAATTTTGTTCTACAGTACAGTTCTACATCATCGTATCATCTAAAAGATCCTTCCTTGTCCTAGGGACAGGGAGAGATTATGCCCATAGATGTTTCCCTCCATGGTATTAGCTGGTAAACAATATGTACTTCTGAAATGGTTTGTCTTTCACGATGGGGAGAGGATACATGCTCTATACTCTGTTCAAATATAAGAGACATCAAAATAAACAAAGTCGCGCAGAGGTAGGATGGGCTTTCTTCAGGTAGAGACTTTATTTCAGGGCTCCAGGGTCGGATCGAGGATAGTTCACACAACCATATAAACTCAAATTCATTTATTCAACATATTCAAATTACAAATGTCATAAGTTTGAAAAAAATAATGCAGCGTCCAAAATAATATATTATGTATTACCCTATTAAAAATTATTCAGAATTTTGTTGGTCTTCTTCTGTGTCACTTTCATCCAGATTCACCAGCACTCGCTCTATTGTTGACTCCATGATATTATCGAGCTGACACATTTTTTCTTCGACATCAGTTACAACATGATGTATGCATTTCTTCCATTTCTCAGCACCAATAGAGCCTATAGCTCCCAGAAACAAATTACGAACCTCAGCAATTTTAAATGAGGAGTTCTGAGCAGCTACTTTTCCTTTTACTTGAGCCCAAATGAGCTCGATTGGATTCAGCTCGCAATGATATGGTGGGAGTCTCAATACTGTTCTTCCCGTCTCATTGGCCAATTCATCTATAATTAATTTTTCATACCTCCCTCTATTTGCCTTGACCAGAGCAAGAAGTTCCGCCTTCAAAAGATCATTTTCGAAGGAAATATTTTTACTGAGCAACCAATTTTTGACATCTTCCTTGCGGGTTGAAGACGGAATCGATTCCATTTTTCTCGAATGATAACTGGCGTTGTCCATTACGATGACAGCGTTATGATCCAGAGTTGGCAAAATTGTTGAGAACCACTTTTCGAACGATTCCCCGTTCATTTCCTGATGGTAATCTCCGGATATTTTCGATTCGAAAAACCATAGGCCGTTCTCTACAAATCCGTCTTCTCCCCCTATATGACATATAATCAGTCCTTTTCTGTACCTACTATCGACATTCCGTTCTAAGCTTTAAGTACGATCCTGGCAGTCTTTTGGGGGCGTGACAAGAATTGTAGAAAAGATCCTTTGACCAATAAGCTGTTAGTATGCGCAAAACAAACCGATTTGGTTTGTTTGTTTACATTCTCTTATATTTGAACAGACTATAGTTCTCAGTAAAATGTATCTTCTCGAAACATATGGCATGATGAAACAGGTGTCTGATACGCCTAACTCTCTTGAACCTCGGAAACAAGGATTACCCTTTGTGCAACTGAACACAATTGCTTTAATGCATCCTGGGAAGGTACCACAAACATCCTTCTCCTCTTTTCAATCAAGCTTGCCTCGAGCTCTTCAACTGGACCCTAAAGCTACGCTACTGCGTCCGATGGCTCTCGAAGATCGTCACGCATATACTAACGTGTCATTTGGTGAACCATCTCGTCCATTGTTAGAGGAGTCAATCGCTTTAATTGACTGCCGACGGGCCAAGTATATAATTGAATAAACATTATGGATAAATAGGATTTTTTGCCGTTCAGCGATCCTCTGCGTCTGGGGGCATAACGGCGAAGAAAGTGATGATAATATCGTATTTTAATGATGGATTTGTATCGGATCAAATGAAAAGGATGTGGAGTCTTGATCGAACGGTTTTGGTGAGGATGAGTATGCTATTGAAGGTTGCAAGGCTGGAGGTGGGGAGTAGATCCGAAATGTTCAATTGAACCATCACACTATCTAGTGGAAGGAAGAACCAAATGTAATGTGCATTATAATTGAGATTCAATATTGATGAAGATTTCCAAGACCGGATTCAACTCTAAATCTGCAGTATGTAACCTTTCAGCCTATGAAGGTTTGGAAATATTATTAAAAAAGAGGGTATTTTTTACTTAAATTCTTGTCCTGGCTTGTGATCGTCTATGGTTGGTAGAACTCTATCCTGTCGTAGTAATTCAGCCACAAAATAACTCAGATAAGTGAATTAGGATAGGATGGGAAATAACGAGGGGAAATCAGATAAATAAAATACTCGAAGTAGTTCGAGGAACCACAGCCGTTTTGAAAGAAAGAAATAACGTTGCCAAAGATAACAGCCTGAAGCTAAGCCGCATCTATGTTTAGAAATATGTTCTTCCCAATTCAGTGTATCATTCAGATAGATTCCCAAGAACTTTGTGAATGGAGTTATTTATGATATGAGTGTTAAAAGTGACGTTTTATTTTGTTAGTGAGAAATAAAATCCCTTTTAACACAAATACCATACAATGTTTTTTGTACAACTGCCCTATTTTGATAATGAAATGGGCGAATTTGCAATGACAATAAACTTCAAAATGCATTTTAATATTCAAATAATCGAAAGGTTGTTTTAAATGGCAAACGTTGCCAACGTTATAATTACTAACAAATGAGAAAAGACGCTGTCATTTGAATTTCGTTCCTGTCCAATTTTCGTCTTGGGTTTTTAACTGCTTCATATGTTTGTCGAGAGTCCAATTATTAATAAATGTGACGATTTGGTTGTTCCTGTGGATATTGAAGAGTCTGCAAGAAGAGCAAATCTGGAACTGCTACATAAAAAATCTGTTCAGCAGTACGATATTGCATACAACCATTTCCTGGCCTGATGTAAATTGAAAAATGTAGAAGGGAACTTCAGTGAACCTGTTTTCCTTGCATACTTAGAAGAAAAATCAAAAATATGGAATTCATCAACTTTGTGGAGCAAATTTTCAATGATAAAGTCAAGCGCCCTTGTTAAAAATAGTGTGGATGTTAGTAAATATTTTAAGGTGATAACAGCATATTTAAAACGGAAAAGTGAAGGATATCCTCCCAAAAAATCGAAAATTCTCACTCGTGAACAAGTTGAAAAGTTTATAAATGAGGCACCAGATGAGAAATACTTGATGGTTAAGGTTGCAACTATTTTCTGAGTATTTGGAGCCTGTCGGCGTGAAGAATTGTGTAATTTTTCAGTGGAAGACATCGAAATAACAAATAAATCATTGGTTATACAACTTCCAAACATAAAAACGAAAGTCAGTCGTTTTTTCAGTATTATTGGGAAGTATGTTGACTATTTTCATAAGGGCTTTGCACTGCGCCCTTCTGTCATCAAACTTCGTCGTTTTTTCCTGAAATACATGAAAAATAAATGCACTGCCAATCCAGTTGGTATCAATACATTTGGGAAAATTCCATCTATTGTAGCCGAATTCCTCAAACTGATAGAACCAAGCAATATACAGGACACTGTTTTCGAAGATCCTCCCCTTCATTGCTAGCAGAATCAGGAGCAAATATTACGGATATAAAAAAACATTGTGGATGGAAGTCTACGACGGTACCCAAGGGCTATGTTAATCATTCTACTGCATATAGAAATGTCATTGCTGAAAAAATTCTCCCATCCTCAACAGATTTTGGATCATCATCATCCAATATTGTACTTCCGGTTTCTACAAGTACTGATGGTGCTGAGGATTCTAATAATGTACTGCGAAGCTCCCTAACGCCACAGGGCATTAATGTTAGTAATTGTTCTAGTTTTACGATTAATATTAATGTTCATAAGTAATGATTGTTGAATATTGATAATAAAAATTTGCAATTGCTGAATTTTTTTCATCTGATTTCATCATAAGAAATTGAGTGGTAAAAATATTTCTAACACGCTTCCACGTAAACAATCGATTTTAACATTGTTTGCTGTCATCAAAAGTGTCACTTTTAATGGCAGTTGTACAAAAAAATATTTAAAAGTCTTCTGTAGGCATATTTTTTGAGAATTTTGGAAATTGGGGATTTCCATATGTCCGTCTGTTCGTTTAGAAGTTTTTCTGTTGGGTTATTCGAGTACTTTTATACCTTTTTCGAACTATCACAAAGTAACGACTATTCTGTCCATTATTTTTCAGTAAAATTTCGATTTTTGATTTCTGCACAAGAAAATAGCTTCACTAAATCTTTGAATACGTGAAATATTTCCAGTATTGACATAAAAAGTTCATTCTATCGTCCATGGTTGGTAGAACTCTTTCCTATGTCGTAGTAATTCAGACTCATAATAACTCAGATAAGTGTAATATAGGATGGGAAATAATGAGGGAAATCAGATAAATGATATATTGTTTATCCTGATTACTCCTAGGTAATAAAACACTTGATTGGACACAAACGTGGAACAGGCCTTTATTGCCGCATTCATATTTATTACCCACACTGAAATTCAAAAATTGTGTGAAAAGATGAAAATGACCAAGTCACGATTCAAACTGATCGCCAAAATCCGATTTACTTGACATTTCGATAAAAATTCACTGTGATATCCACCCGCATCTTGATCTGGTAATAGCCTTCCATGGTACTATAAGTTCTATGCAAATAACACAGTAATTGTATATACATCGCCATCTAATGGTGATAATATCAAATATAGTACGTTCACGATCACGTTATTTTGAATGAATATCAAACTGTTAAAATAACTGATAATAATCAGTCATAATCAGGCTACTCAAATTACACACTATATGTTTACATCGCCATCTAACGGAGAGAATATCAAATAAAGTACCTACGAATAAACTGTAGCATAACTGTAACTGTAGTGACACCTAGTAGCGTTACTCGAAAGAAGGAAAAGCATTTCCTATAAAAGTTGAATTTTCATTGATTTATTCAAAGTTTTATTGTATTTTATAATAACCAGACCGTAGGGGAATCCATATATGAAGTTTCATAACGAATAGTTCATCCGATCTCGAGTTATGAATGGTGTAACCAACATCTTCCTTGAATATATATATAGAATAGATATTAAATGAATATATATATATATAGAATAGATATTAAATATGTTCCATTCAACACAGTTCCACGTTCCGAAAATAGACAGCGTTGCACAGTTGGGAGCCATGAAGTGAGTAGGTCTGGCATCAGTTCATTTGATTTTCTTAGAGGTTAGGAAATTCGGAATTTGTACGAGTATTTCGGATTTTCTAAATGTGATCCAATAGGAATTTCACCAGGTGAAATTCGTCCACGAAAACCTACGGTCCATTGAGTACCGTCCTAAAGTGCGTGTAGCTATTATGGTGTGAACAATCCAAGCAAAGTTTCAGCGTTGTTAACCGCCGTCACGATGTCTGCTTGGTATGATGGAAGGAGAACAACAAGAGAACCGATCTCATAAGCCGCTGGCAAAGTTTTCGCCCTGTCGCATTATTGCCGTGCATCTAAATTCCGATACGGCGGTCAGCGGACCATGCGAGTGCCGTTAATCATGCCGATATTTTTGTCCGATTAATGTAAAAGTAATGGTCATACCGGACGCTGGGTAGACCATATTAGATGGTCGATAGCCGCGTGTGCCTTTTGAACAACCGAAGGATCAGGGTTGTTGATCGCCGCTTTATTATTCTCTGAATGGGGCATGCATATTGCATATTACGTACATTGGCGTCGTCCGCATGTTTCTCTCTCGAGAGAGAAGTCGAAGATTTATTGGTACTCTTTGTCCTAGTTGTCGCTGAATCCATGATAATTATTGGTTCGGAAGTGCCCACATCAACACCGGGATTTTACATTGGTTCCTGCTTTTGTGAATAGGTTCTTGCATCTACTCATGCAACTACTACATTTTAGCAGACATTGAAGTCTTTGCACTGGCTAAGTGAAGAAGGAAATGTACGAACCCTTCTTAACTCGTTGGAAAAATAGAAAAATGTCGTCAGTCAATACGCCCCATCCATTTTTCAAGTAACGTAACCTTTCCATGTTGCTTCAACGTTATTTATACTTTGTGAACATTGTTATTGATATATTGTTTATACTGATTACTCCTAAGTCTCCAGAGGAGACCCATCTGAAACTACAAGCTTCGAAGCTTGTACGAGGATGTATTGATATCTAGTTAGGCTAGACCAGATCCATGCATAAACGAAATATTGCGATACCATATCAACGAACAATAACTTATTAGAAGTGTCAGTGTAGAGTTCGACGTCAAAATAGTAAACCAGAGTTACGCAATAAATTTAAAAAAAATTTGTCCACCGAAATTGTAAAAATCTAAAAATTGGAGTATCGAGCCATCATCAAGTACCTGTATTTAAAAGGGTTAAGTGGTAAGCAGATATGCTTAATACCCTTGGTGATCAATGTCCTTCGTATGCGACCGTGAAAAATTGAAGATGATGACCGATCGGGAAGGCAAGTTTCTGTGTCAGTCCCCGAAAATATCGATGCAGTTCATGACATGATTTTCTCAGACCGTCGAATTGGGTTAAAACGGATACTTGAAGCACTGACGATTTCATACGAACGCGTTCATCATATAGTTCACGTCAATTTCGACATGAGAAAAATTTCTGCGAAATGCATCCCCAAATGTTTGAATGTTGCCAAAAGCGTGCAAGGGTAGAAGCATCGCGTTCGATCTGTGCTCGATTTGAGAACGATGTAGACTTCTTGAAACGAATTGTTACTATGGATGAGACTTGGGTACATTTCTACGATCCAGAAACAAAGCAACAATCGATGGAATGGCGACACTCTGGTTCTCCAAGAAGTTTCATGGGGTAGAAGGGTAGAACAATAACTGGAGATTACTATTCGACATAACTGACCACTCCACGGGAAAAAAATTTAGAGAAAAGACGCGGAAAGCTATCCAAAGGTATTTGGTTTCTACAGGACAACGCCCCAGTACACAAATCTCATGTTGCCATGCAAAAAATTCGTTATTTAGAGGACTGGTTTGTAGAGCAAGAAGCAACATTTTTTCGAAGGTCTAGAGACGTTGCAGGTTCGCTGTAATAAATGTATTCAATTAAGAGGAGAATATGTTGAATTTTTCAATATATCCTCGTAAATGTCTTCTGTAGGCTTATTTCTTGAGAATTTTGAAAAGTGGGAATTCATAGATTCGTCTGTTCGTTTAGAAGTTTTTGTCGGGTTATTTGACTTTCATTCTTTTTTCTAATGAACTATTACAAAGTAACTGACTATTCTGTCCATAATTTTTCAGCAAATTTCAACACTCGATTCTGGATTTCTGTACAAGAAAATAGCATAACTGAATCTTCAAACCATGTTTATATACATGAAATATTTCCAGTATTAACAGAGAAAAAAGTATCTTAGAACTCTCAGGGGAAGTCTCCAAGCCACTGTGTGGGGGATGTTTTCCCTGGCGGTAGGTCTTACCAGATGTATAGAAATATTCTACGTGGTTCATTAGTAGAACGAAGCCCCACAATATTCAACAAGAATGCAATAATAATAATAATAATAGAACAAGCGCACATGAGATTAAATCCTGTGAATAGGAACAGAGTTATATTAAAATAGAGAAAGTGTACATACCAGTGAACTAAGAAAGCTTTCTAAAGCGAATCTTAAAATATTTTCTCAAATTCATAATTTTCCTAAAGTAAATAAACATTTGGAAAAATACGTATTACTACGACCTCTATGTAGAAAAGACAACGTTGCACAAGGTTTCTGACAGGAACATGACTATAACCTAACATTTTAAAAATATACACGGTGAAAAGTGTCAGAATTTCATGGCCAACCGGGATACATCATAAAAGTGAATGGAGTACCTATATGTTCAATATGTACCCTTGCATCTTTAGGATAGATACTTGATTATCTATTGAAAAAATAAAAAAAATGAATATCTCCCCTCAAAGAAGACCAAGGAAGGGGCTAACCATTGTTTTTTTTCTCTGAAAATATTGGATTTCGTCTCATCATCCCATACACCGTATAATACAGCATTACATCATCGTGAATTACGAACGATTGTTTCCTTCACGATTTCGTAACGATATTCGGCCTACCTACCGGTCCGTAGTACGAATCTCGGTCTTATAATTGCGAACGAAAAATGAAGCAAAAAAATTGCGGGCACCGCTAACAATACGTTCACATAAATTATTTCGCGAATGTTTTGTATTTTTAAATTACGACTACAGTAGCCGATTCGAACGGTGGGCAGTGCTTGATAAATTATTTATGAATTAATCTGGCTGTATGTGCTTCAGCTATATGAACACGTTGCACTACTTTCAAATGTCACGTTCTGTACAGAGGACTTCGTTTCCGAACTCCCTGTATCGCTTATTTTTAACTTTATCACTATATCAATTTGTTTATAATGCTGAATTCGTTATTAAAAATATTTTTTTTTCATTTCCTCAATTTTTATTTCAAATTTTCCTTTCTATATGTTCTGTAATGTTCTTCTTAACTTCAACCTTGTATAATGAATTACTTTGAATTGTTGATTTCGTACTAATACTTCATTTTGTTTCTATACCTTTTCCAATTGTTATTCAGAATTCGTAAATTGTAATTCAGAAAAAGGAAATTGTAATTCAATTTCTTGGTACCCCAACCACTTTCTCTAATATTATGTATGTAATTCAATTAGAGACATGATTTCTTTTAGAATGGGTGGCGAAAAATATTAATAATGATTCTTGAGGTCATTTTCCAATCTCGAAGTACGTAGATACTATCAAAGAAGCAATAAATATAATAATAATAACTTTATTTCCAAGAATAACATAAGGTTATATACAGTCGAAAACGAAAACAGGAAAAAAACAAATTTGAAAATACCACATACTCAAGACAAGTTCGATGCCACATTGTCATAGATTCCTATGTTGCATCACTTGATACCGAGCTCGATACTATTCTGAATTACATATTACATATTTTCTGAAATTGAATTGATAACTTCTGGAATACAATTTTCTTTTTCTGAAATTGAATTTGCCATTTCTGAATTTCAATTCACTATTCTGAATTACAACTTTGTTTTTGTGAATAACAACTTCCTAATCTTAATTTTAAATTTGGTTTTATGAAATTGAATTAACTATTCTGAAATTTAATTCCTGTTTTCTGAAGTACATATTGCTATTCTGAAGTACATGTTCCCTTTTCTGAAATTCAACTTCGAATTTCTGAATAACAACTGTGAAAACTGTAGATAAGCATTCTGTCGCTTTATTTTTAGTTTATGATTCAATTCGATGTTTGTCAGAATAATGTTTCTTGAAAAAATTTATGAGAACGTGCATTTTCTTTGTGATCGTAAATGAATCTCGAATGAATTAAAGCAAATATTTTTGTACATCGACAACTTTTACAGTACTTGTTAGACAACTTTTCTTTATAGCAGAGTTTACTCAATACCTCATTCGAGTATGTACACATTATTATTTATTTAATCCTGTCATGATTCGATTGGCATATTTGACGTTTCTTCATAGAACCGCAGGAGTTTAGAATGAAGGATTGTTTGCTATTCAGAATAACATTTGCGTTGATTATTTCAGATATCTCACGCAAGATAAATTCAGTTTCGTTGCCTTTTAGGGATGTTGTTGTAGTTTGAAAGAAAAATTATATGTCCTTAGTTGTTCATTCCACATTTTCACAACACCAGACAACCTGTGGCGGTTTAACTGTCTCTTTGCGAACTTGTAGAACTAATTTGAATTGAAGAATATTGATATGTAATTCAGAAACGGTAATTTGAATTTTAGAAAATATAAATTGTGATTCAGAATTGGTGATTTGAAATTCAGAAATAGGAAATTTTAATTCAACGAAATTGTAATTCAGAAAAAGGAAATTGTAATTCAATTGCTTGGTACCCAAACCACTTTCTCTAATATGATGTATGTAATTCAGACATGATTTCTTTTAGAATGGGTGGCGAAAAATATTAATAATGATTCTTGAGGTCATTTTCGACTCTCAAAGTAGGTAGATACCTTCATAGAAGCAAGAAATATAATAATAATAACTTTATTTCCAAGAATAACAGAAAGGTATATACGTAAAGTCAAAAACGAAAACAGGAAAAAAACAAATTTGAAAATACCAAACACTTAAGACAAGTTCGATGCCACATTGTCAAAGATTCCTATGTTGCATCACTTGATACCGAGCTCGATACTATTCTGAATTAGATATTACATTTTCTGAAATTGAATTACTTCTGGAATGCAATTTTCCTTTTCTGAAATTGAACTTGCCATTTCTGAATTTCAATTCACTATTCTGAATTACAACTTTGTTTTTCTGAATAACGACTTCCTAATCTTAATTTCAATTTCATTTTTCTGAAATTGAATTAACCATTCTGAAATTTAATTTCTGTTTTCTGAAGTACATATTGCTATTCTGAAATACATGTTCTCTTTTCTGAAATTCAACTTCGAATTTCTGAATAACAACTGTGAAAGCTGTAGATAAGCGTTCTGTCGCTTTATTTTTAGTTTATGATTCAATTCGATGTTTGTCAGAATAATGTTTCTTGAAAAAATTTATGAGAACGTGAATTTTTTTTGTGATCGTAAATGAATCTCGAATAAATTAAAGCAAATATTTTTGTACATCGACAACTTTTACAGTACTGGTTAGACAACTTGTCTTTGTAGCAGAGTTTACTCAATACCTCATTCGAGTATGTACACATTATTATTTATTTAATCCTGTCATGATTCGAATGGCATATTTGACGTTTCTTCATAGAACCGCTGGAGTTCTGAATGAAGGATTGTTGGCTATTCAGAATAACATTTGCGTTGATTATTTCAGATATCTCACGCAAGATAAATTCAGTTTCGTTGCCTTTTAGGGATGTTGTTGTAGTTTGAAAGAAAAATTATATGTCCTAAGTTGTTCATTCCACATTTTCACAACACCAGACAACCTGTGGCGGTTTAAGTGTCTCTTTGCGATTTGCTGTAGAACTTGATTTGATTCGGAATTCAATTGGAACTTTCACTCTCCAGATTTTGTTACATTTCATATTCAAGGTATTCTTAGCGAAGACAAGGGATTGCTGTGGCATACTATGATAAATATACTCTTTTTAACGAAGCTAACTTGGTAATACTCGACCTTATGGTTTCATCACTGCTTCTACTTTCTTTCGTGACCAGAAAATCCCTACATTGCGTAAGGAGCCATATGTAGGTGAAAAAACCTTTGAAGCAACATTTTCAACAACCTTCTCGAGATATTTCCTGGTGATTCAGGTACATATCTATAATTAAACATCATTAAGATATCATTATTTCGCGTCGAGAAATAGAACCGAGAAAAGAAACAACTGCTCGAATGACCACCAGATATGTAATTTCGGTTTAGACAACTGGATAACAAGATTGTTCAGAACTGAGCGTTAGTACTATGACGCCTTATTAATTAGAAGGTTTTTATTTTCCGTTTGTTCTCAAGCACATATTTCACTCGGTAATTACGATATAATTACTTTAATGACTGGCCTATACTATGCCACTGTGTGGTGTATATTTATCGTTTCAGGCATTTCTAGGTGAAGTACAGTAATTAAGCATCATAGGTACAGAAATTTCACTTTTAGACAAAATGAGTTCATGTTGATTCTAAAAATGGCTTATTATTGACCTTCTTAATTTTTTTTTTAATCGAATTTGTCTTTATAAATTGTGAACTTTTTCATTCTCTATACTCATTGACCCCGATGAAATGAAGTCAGGCAAACACACATACATTACTACGTATAATGTGTTACATTCGACGTAACACTGTTCGTCAATTGTTACACGAACATTCCACTTCTTGCACTACATAATTATATCATCAGTTTGGTTTTCATCCATACTATTTGTTTAAATTAAAGTACTTATCAGAAACGTGGACAGTTTATTTCTCTAATTAAATCTACAGAGCCAACGTTTCGGAGACAATATTTTCTCCTTCTTCAGGGCTTAAGATTATTAATTATTCAGAGATTTAACATTTGGGTATCTGTAAGATCTACAATTCATAATACTCTAAAATTCGAAAGCTTTCTAGCAACCAACAACGATGTAAATAATTTTTTTTTTATTTATTTTATTTTTATATAGATAAAAAAAAATTATTTACATCGTTGTTGGTTGCTAGAAAGCTTTCGAATTTTAGAGTATTATGAATTGTAGATCTTACAGATACCCAAATGTTAAATCTCTGAATAATTAATAATCTTAAGCCCTGAAGAAGGAGAAAATATTGTCTCCGAAACGTTGGCTCTGTAGATTTAATTAGAGAAATAAACTGTCCACGTTTCTGATAAGTACTTTAATTTAAATAATTATATCAGGTTAGATTAGATTGGACTAGTAGAGCCCATAGATCTACCTATTGATTAGTTATCCTTATCGGTAGATTTCTGCAAATCGGGTGATTTTACGAGGATATATTGAAAAATTCTTAGCCTACTATAGAACCAAACAAAATTTCAATGTCAAAATATTTTATTACTCAACATCTCCTCTTAATTGAATAGGTTTATCACAGCGAACCTGCAACGTCTCTGGGCCTTTCAAAAAAATTACGACCTTTTAAACTTTTTTTTTCAGTTGAGGAAAGAGATGATAGTCGGACGGAGCCAAATCTGGCGAATAAGGGGGGTGTTCTAGTAATTCTCACCCTAAATCACGAATTTTTGGCATGGCAACATGAGATTTGTGTACTGGGGCGTTGTCCTGCAAAAACAAAATACCTTTGGATAGCTTTCCGCGTCTTTTATCTATAATTTTTTCCCGTAGAGTGGTCCGTAATGTCGAATAGTAATCCCCAGTTATTGTTCTACCCTTATCCAAAAAATCAATCATGATTACTCCATGGCAATCCCAGAAAGCTGAAGCAAGAATTTTTCCAGCAGATTTTTGGACACGAAACTTCTTAGGTCTTGGACAACCAGAGTGTCGCTATCCCATCGATTGTTGCTTTGTTTCTGGATCGTAGAAATGTACCCAAGCCTCATCCATAGTAACAATTCGGTTTAAAAAGTCCACATCGTTTTCAAATCGAGCACATATCGAACGCGTATCATACGCAGAATTGTATGGTACCCCGTTTACATTCCCTCTGCTAACACTCAGATTTGGAGCGAGAAACAGATTTTATTCTTTTATACAATCTGTTCCTTGTCGCCATTTCTTCACACGTGCCATATGCCATATATTGTTTGATATTACAAAACAGTATGTAATTCTCTCTTTCAAAAGAATATATACTAGTATATATCGAACGCGATGCTTCTACCCTTGCACGCTTTTGGTCAACATTCAAACATTTGTCCAAATTGACGTTAACTATATGATGAACGCGTTCGTATGAAATCTTCAGTGCTTCAGATATCCGTTTTAGCCCAATTCGACGGTCTGATAAAATCATGTCATGAACTGCATCGATATTTTCGGGGACTGACACAAAAACTGCGCGATAGGTCATCATCTTCAATGGAAAATTTACCTCTTTCGAAGCTTGCAGTCCAATTTTTCACGGTCGCATAGGAAGGACACTGATCACCAAGGGTATTAAGCATATCTTCGTAGATCTGCTTACCTCTTAACCCCTTTAAATACAGGTACTTGATGGTGGCTCGATACTCCAATTTTTCGATTTTTGCAACTTCGGTGGACATCTTTTTTTTAATTTATTGCGTCTGGTTTACTCTTTTGACGTCGAACTTTACACTGACACTTCTAATAAGTTATTGTTCGTTGATATGGTATCGCAATATTTTGTTTATGCATGGAACTGGTCTAGGCTAAGTAGATATCAATACATCCTCGTATACATACAATACTTGATGGATATCAACTCTTCGTAAATTTTTTCGATGCCAACCCAATTTCGGTCGTCCAGACTGCCTGCGATCGGTCACAATCACCTCGTCTCCATTAAATACGAAGAGACGGTACCGCCAAGAATTGAGTTAGGAGCTTGATGCAGAATGTTAAATACTTACATCTGCGGACCGTTATTGCCGAAGATCCGAATTCGCAAGATAAAACTTCCCAAACATGCCGTGGTCGTACCTGTGTATCGACGGCAAAAAACTTACCGTATGCCATAAATTTCAATTTGGAACAAGTACTGTGTTACAAGGAATGGCCGGAGTTTATTATGGCCGGAAAATACAGTTCATGCTGTCCAATTTCTCGAGAACTCTCTGCAAAAAATCGCGATGACATTTCGGCCGATAAAACCGTACGAATCGCCAAAGGTACACGTCATCTTTCGTCGGTCGTTCCCATTATCCTGCCTCGAATACTCAAGGAAGATGAAGATAAAAAGAGGAAATTATTCTTTTGTACAAGCAATATTCACCTGACCCAACTTCTTCAAATATCTAATTGACAAAGAAACTGCAACACCCAGAAGGACCTTTTCAAATTTTAAATTTTTTTTTGTCAAAACAAAGATAGTATAGCAAGGAGTGAATGATTAAAATTAAGATAATTATACTCCAGTCACAATTATAAAATCACAACTCTGGTCTTGGAAATTTGACACATTCCACTCTGTATCGAAGTTATGACGTTTTTCAAAATATTTTTGGGTAATTCTCATGAAATTCCGAAATTATTCAGGAATGAATTCTCAAAAAATTTTTCAATAAATTTGAATTTTTTTTGTGGCAGTTTTGTAATACATATGATACTAGATTTCACTCATATAGTGGTCCCCAGATTTAAGTCATTCAAATTATAAGGAGTAGATTTCATTTCTTCTCGGCGTTACTTATCGTACTCTTTCTTTTTTAATTTTGCCTCTGTATCGGTCAATTTCTTTTTTCTTGCCATTATTTGCTCCTTAAACGAGAAAAAATGATAAACTCACGTACCACATGACAAAAGAAATGAAAATCTGAGTTATCTTAGTTCAAAAGTCATTCCCTCAACGTCATTCCCTCACTTCAGTTTGAAATGAAGGCATGACGGTGAGGGAATGACGAAATAACACGAAAACTAAGATAACATAGATACATAGCCCTGACCTTATGAAAACATTTTGAACTATGAACACTACCCCCCAAAACGCATCCAAATATAATGTATCTTCTACTCATACTCACCTCATTTTTTGATAATGTCTAATGGGGGAATGATGTGAGGAAAAGTAATATAGTAATAATTGTAACTGAATACACTATTGCACGAAACCGAGTTGAAGTTTAATCAGAATCACCATAGTAACATAATTCGCGCATTGACTGGCTAGAAAAAACTCAAGCTACTTTCATAGAATTCGCTCAATATGACCATAGATCGAATATTTGTAACAAGGTGAGGGAATGATTTTATTCAAAGGGACATACATTGAAATCCCATAGTTATTCAATAAGTATATGTCGTGGCTTGAATTGTTGTTTAATTATAACGAAAATTACCATTACAATATTTGCCTAAAATTTAATTCACAAAAAATTACTGAATAGGATGAAAATATTGAGTTTCAGCAGGAAACTGGGATAGTGGTACAACGTGAGGGAATGATTTTTATGATATAAAATTTGTAATAACTTTTTGATTGCATTTAATGATATCTCGTTTTTCGAGGTGATTGAAAAAAAGGCACCTAGCGTCAAAATAAAAACCTAACATCGATAATAATTACATGGGTATCTGTATCAATAGCGGTGGACTTAAATTTTGGAATTCGATGAGAATTACCCTTTTATGTTCCAAGTCAACACTATGTTGCCCTTTCTACATTCTTGGCGTATTTCTCAGAATGTGAATTTATTCGGAAAATGAATGAATTGGAAAAGATGTGATGGACGAAAATAATAAATGTTTATATGAATCGATAGAAAGGATTCCTTTTCTAGTTAATTGCATGATAAGCACAAGAGATCACTGTTGAAATATATTATTTTTCGCCATGGAAGAAAATTGCATTGCTTTCACATAATTTTCATATGCATGCTTGTGAAGATTTAATGTTTATTATCCTTTTGAACTTTCAGTTTAAGACTTGACGACATCAATTGTTGATTCTAATCAAGAATTCATTAAAAAAAATCAACCCAAAGATATACGATGAATTGATGGGTGATTACAAGAATGACGAATAATGTCAATTTTATTTTGTTGATAACTTTCTTAAAATCAATGTTGGGATATTAAACTCGGCTGCGTTTGTTCAAACAACATCTAAAGAATACATTTTTCACCATCTCGACCTTTGAAAGGCGTTTCTTATAGGAGAATTAGGTTCAAGTTCCACCTCATTAGTGAGGTACCTAACTTTTGCAAATCTGCTCCAAACTGGTGCTAAAAACAATAAACATACGTTAATCTTGGATATCCGACGAAACTCACCTGCAAATATCGATTAAATACCAAAAATCTGCGAACAATTTGTAAACCTAACAAAATATCTTTGATACTTTTACTTTGATGTAAACAAAGAAACTGGCAACGTCGTTTTGTCATTAACGATATTTTCTGTGCGCGCACTGACTTTTTATCATATGTTCTGTGCTTTTCATCAGGAGCACCAATTCCTGAAAACGAAACCATGACCTCCTATGTGATTAAATGAAAGTGAATGGAGTATAGATAAACTAAGGGTTTACAATTTTTTGTACGAATTATTTGGTTGGGTAGTAGATCAGTTATCTTCAAGAAAAAACTATTTTACTCTTGTTTCTTTATGTTTTTTCTGACCGGTTTCGATACAGAAAAGACTGAATCTTTCGGTGAGTCAAATGATTGATACCAGATATGTTGTGGTGAGCACCAACCTATTTTGTAGAGCCCTGAGGATGAACTTGATAAAGTTCGAAACGTTGGCAAGAGGAAAATACTTTTTTCTTGAAGATAACTGATCTACTACCCAGCTAAATAATTCGTACATTAAATTGTTTTGGATCCTTCACAATTTTTGTTAATAAATTTGTTAATAATCTGTTTGTCCACCCCGATTGTTTATGTATACACACCCCAAAACGTCTTGTCATTGATGCAATAAGATGGTTTATTTCTACTTGAGGGATGCAATTCCAAGCTACCTGTACTTCATGTCTCAGAGCTGCCAAAGACAGTGAGGGCTGGGGTAAATTTCCAAGCCTTCTACCCATGATGTCCCGAACTTGAGGTCTACCATTATCCTGCTGAAATATTGGATAATCAAGCCGGTTAAGATAAGG
The DNA here is from genome assembly GCA_951802165.1 of Adalia decempunctata. Taxonomy (NCBI): domain Eukaryota; kingdom Metazoa; phylum Arthropoda; class Insecta; order Coleoptera; family Coccinellidae; genus Adalia; species Adalia decempunctata. The sequence goes on from OX637701.1 coordinate 15,603,430, forward strand.
GAGAACATATTCATCTACTATTTCTTGAAGGTAACGCAGCGCTGTCATGTTACCTCGAATAAAGACTAAAGATGATCTACTTGCATGTGCAGTAGCACCCCATACCATACGCCTACTGTCCGGTGTAGGTACATGACGCTCAACAACAAACTGAGGTTCACGTCTTTCTCCCCGACGTCGTCTAACCCTTCTTCGGCCATCATGTGTTCCTGAGGAGAATCGAGATTCATCAGAAAAGATGACCTGATGCCATTCCTCATCCCAGTGTTGACATTCTCTGCACCACTGTAATCGTTGACGGCGATGATCAACCTTCAGAGGTAACACAAGATGGAGTCAATAATGCTGCAGTCCAAGAGACCTTATTTGGTGGTGAACCGTTCGGACAGTTACAGGATGGCCTTGTTCTCATCAGCCAAAGATCGAGTTGTCGCAAATCGGTCTCTAATGGTCTTTAACGTCGTTCTTGAACTTCATTTATGCCCCTTCGACGTAAGGTGCCTTTTCTTCTTCGATTTTGGGCATTATCAAACTACGCTTGACAAACCCGCCTTCCGTAGACCAATAATTCGACCTCTTTCAATTCACTTAGTTGGCGATAAATTTCACGTACACGTGCTCTAGGCATTTTAATAAGTTAACATCGACTTTGGATTTCCTCGTTTGTTGTGAAATTTAAAAAGCTCGCAAAAAACGACTACAATATTTAAGTAACAAAAAATGTTTACATGAAAAAAACTTCAAGATTTCTTCTTCAAATTTAGTCATTAACTCCTTGCTATACTATCTATTTTACAAAAAAAAAATTTAAAATTTAAACTGCTACTTCTGAGTGTTTCAGTTTTTTGGTCAGTTAGTATATATTGGACGGCAATGTTAGAGAGAAAATAGGTTGTAACTATAAATTAGAAACTAATATTCTTAGCGATAATTTCTTTTATTTCTTTTGGAACAGCAGAAAATCAAATTTATGTAATTTTCTGGGTGATAGTTCTCATTATCCATGCTCTGTATGTTGGCACATTGGTGTACACTCCGTACACTCCAGGTTGACCACAACTCTTTCCCCATATCACTATACCAGCAACTGTATACCTCGAAGCAGCCGTGCCTGCACCGCAAGTAAGAGGAGCTCCACCGTCTTGCTGAAATTTCAAAGAGAATGATTGCAGATAGTGTTGAAGGATGTGATGCTTACGAAACAGGCATCTTTCTGAGCCTCGCCACCAGCGCATAACTCGCCACCTGTTTGATCCAGATACATTGCAGTGTTTACTATTCCTGTGAATGCCCTTGTGCACGTGTTGATATCTGTCGTTGTGAGGGCTACCTGCTTCAATTTTGTTGGCACCGCCCCGAGGCTGGGTTGGGTTTGGCCCCATCCAGAGACTAAACACCTGCAATTATTCGAAAATCGTTGAGAAAGTGTGGCATTCAAAAATAATGGAGCTATGCTGTTATCGGGAAAATTGATTATTTTAGGTGTTTTCCTTCGATCTCGTGATGATTATGTGACTTTCAGTATATTTATGTAATATTAACCGTGCAGTGTGGAGTTTTTAAAATTTCGACAGGATAATGTGTAGATAGAAAAATCGCCACTGCTTATTTAGTGATGAGTATCATTTTATTTTTCATTAATTTCTATTTAATACATGGTTTGTATCGACAATATCATTCATATATCTGAATTTGGACTTTTCTCACCTTTGGGGCCTCATGTACGTGGTGCTATTCGAAGTAGCTAGTGGTAGGCATATCGTATTGACAGAGGTTGTCCCTAGAAGACTTATAGGGGTTGCCAATCTCACAATAGCTATATCATTCTTCAGCGTTAAATTGTTGTACGTTGAAGCATTGAATATGAATATCTCAGCAGCCCTTGATCTTGGATTAGTTGCATTTATCCTCGCCGGGTCGTTTACGCCCATTATTACGGTTAACTGCGATGCATTAGTCCTGCAGAATATAACAGTATAAAGTGTTACTCGAAGATGTGACCCAAACTAACTCACGCATATTGTAGGACTTTGTGGGTGGCGGTTAGAACATGGTAAGGGCTGATAAGCGATCCACTACCTATGAAGTTCCCTCTTGGACCTACCATATAAGCTTGCCAGGGGTAAGCACCATAAGGGGCTTCGCCATCTGGGGAAGGGTTTGGTATCCTTAGCAACCTCATACCACAGTTGCTCATGCTGCCTTGTGCATAGCAAGGTATTCTTCCAGTTGGGCATGTGACTAAACCAGGATAATTGCCTGCCGACTATATATAGAAGGATACGATTATCACCATGGCCAATTTGGACCTGTTCACCATATTATTTTTTTCATCGTTTTTGACTGATTTTTGGATAATCGTGAAGAATAATATGGCGAACTTTTTCTGTATCGAAAAATGAGGAGAATATGGAAATTGATGACATACTGTCAATGCTCTGTTAGAGAAGACCTGTTGTATCAGCCTTTCGGTATTCGTTAAATTTTCTTTGACCTCATTATCGACCTGAAGTCAGAAACGTCATATGAGCATAATAAATCATTTCTAAGGATTGATTAATCAGTCTACAAAGCTTGAAAATTGAAGTCGAAATCTTGGATGAGAACACAATAAAAAAATGCAGTCCATGATTCATTAAGTCACTCATCCTCGAAACGATAGAAAAATCTTTTTCGATATACAGGGTTAGTCTTTGACTTGTACATATATTCTAACTGTAGATTCTTTGGGGCCAAAAGAAACCTTTGTTTCATTTTCCATTTTTCCGAACTAAGCTCTATTGGAAAGATATAGCCATTTGGAAAAAAATGGGCCGAATACGTGCCTGATACGATTCTCTGCAAAGACCTCAAAATTCATATTTCTCGATTGAAATTGAGGTAATACATTTAGGGAATGTACACTAACCTATGCGTATAGCGCAAACCGACGCGATTGTGTGAACAGATATGGAGAACAATTGTTCTAGAGCTATGTTGTCATAAACAGGGAAATTGATTATTTTAGGTGTTTTCCTTCGATCAGGTGATGATTATGTGGGAGACTTTCAGTATATTTATGTAGTATTGACCGTGCAGTGTCGAGTTTTTGAAATTCCAAGAGGATAATGTTTAGATCATAGCCACAGATTATTTAGTGCTAATTATAGTTTTATTTTTCATCAATTTCTATTTAATATGTGGTTTGTATCGACATTTATCATTCAAATATCTGAGTTTTGTATTTCATGGGATTTAATTTGATTTAATATGGACCGGTAACAATAAATTTTTCATAGAAACTGTGCGTATTAAATGTATAAGTTGATGCTCCTTCTTCAATTTCATTTCCCTCATTTGCCAGATTTGTACATCAAACGTTTTCCATAATTCAGCGTTTAGTCTCGACAAAATTGATACACCTTCTGATAACATTGTTAATTTGTTTAGAGACCAGAAAAGTGATAATATTCAATCCAGGAAAGCATAGTGCCATAGTGCCTCAATGTTTCTCCTTCCTTTCACTCTTGAGGAACTCCAAAAATTAGTCAAAAGAAAACTAGAGTCTAAGAAATCCAGCGGACTTGACGATGTTCCTAGTTTCTTGTTAATATTGAGTTTGAATCATATAAGTAAGCCTTTGGTACACTTGGTGAATTCCTCTTTTGAACAGGGAGTTTTTCCTAATACACTCAAGATCAGTAAAATCATTCCGGTATATAAAAAAGGAGACCCTGAAGATTTGAAGAACTGTAGACCGATTGCCTTGTCATCTGTCTTTTCAAAAATTTTTGAATACGCCTTCTTGGAAAGACTTTTACCTTTTTTGAACAAACATGACATATTAGTGAAAAATCAATTTGGTTTTAGACCCAAGCGATGCACCATAGATGCAATCTATGAATTCTTGAAAAGTGTGGTGGATTATATAGAGTCAGGGGTTTGTCCTGTTGGAATTTTCTGCGATTTGAGCAGAGCATTCGATTGCGTGGATCATGAAGTTCTTTCAGGTAAGCTCTTTAAATATGGCATAAGAGGAAACCCACTAAATTGGATTTCTAGCTTTTTAACAGAGAGAAAACAATTCGTCTCGGTGAAAGCTTCTAGTGATCTGTATCAGCGCGATATTAGATCTGAAATAATAGATAATAAGGTTGGAGTACCGCAAGGCTCAATTTTAGGGCCTATCTTGTTTATCCTCTATTTAAACGATATTACTAATGCGGTTGGAGACGAAGTGTATCTCTATGCAGATGATGCAACAGTAATTGTCACCAGCAAAAATGAACAAGCTTTGGAGGATAACATTCAGAGCAAATTGAACATCCTGAAGGGGTGGTTCAATATGAATTCCCTGCATATTAATGAAGCAAAAACAACTTTTACTATTTTCAGAAACATCAATAAAAATATAGGAAATATTAAGGTGACATTAAATAATGCCGAAGTTAAAGAAAGCCTAAGTACCAGATTTTTGGGCATTGTAGTAGATGAATACCTTACATGGGGGGTTCACTGTCAGAATGTTTGCTCTAGGTTGAGTTCATTGTCGTACCTCTTTAGAGGATTGCGATCTGTCTTGACTTTGGGGCAGCTTGTGTCAGTGTATTATGCACATGTTCATTCTAGGCTTTCGTATGGCATTGTGTTTTGGGGTAGTTCTCCTGGGAGCAATGACGTGTTCTTGTGTCAAAAAAAGGTAATTCGTTGTTTGGCTGGAATATCCAAAACCAGCTCTTGCAGGACGGTTTTCAGGTCCCTGGATATTCTGACGCTTGCGTCTATGTATATACTGGAAGTAACTACACTGATTTTTAAAAATCGCGAACAATATATAAAATATAGTGACCAGCACCAGTACGACACTAGAAATAAGGAAAATCTTGTTGTACCAAATTATAAATTCAGAATTGGGAGGAGGTCATCAGTGTACCAGGGTCTAGATATCTATAACAAAATAGGCACCGAAATTAAAAACGCTGAATCGGTGGCGATTTTCAGATCGAAATTGAGGAAATTTCTGATAGAGAATTGTTATTATAATTTAAACGAATTTCTGATGAAGTAGTGTTTTTTTTGTGTTTTCACTGTTAGAATTAAGTTTGGTTTAGTTTGTGAGCCTGTTGTTTTCACTTGAAAACACATTCTGGGACTTTTGTTCATTTTGACTTTTTCTATAATGTATTTTTTTGCATTCTACAGAAATAAATGATTCTATTCTATTCTATTCTATTCTCATCATTCATGAAATTCATGATTTTTCCTCAAATGTTATCGTATACAATAACTGAAAAACGTCCCGTTTTATTAAAAGAATATAGAAATACTCTTTTTTGCTTAAATTATTGATTTCTTCGAAAATATAAACCGTTTATCTTTTTCAAGTGGTTTTATGGTATTTTTGCGTGGTATGAGTCGGCTACACTCTAACTTTTATACTAGGAGAAATATTCATTAAGTTTTGATCGAGGAATATGCACTGTGAATAGAGTGAACAGATATGAACAGAAAAGTGTTTACTTCATGGATTTTTGACACCCTGTATCTTTCAAACGAAACCGAATTTCGAAAAATGGTATAGGAAGAAAGCGTTTCGTTTGATTAGAGGAATCTACAGTTGAAATAAATGTACAAGTCAAAGATTCACCCTGTATGTGAACGATATTTTCAATGAAAGTGACAGTTTTATTTTAAACTGAATTAACTATTTATCTATGGGCATGACTCGGCATTGTGAGAGAATTGATTGCTATATAATGTTAAAATTTCACAGTTTGCTTACTGGTGTCATTATTCTTGGATCGATCCCTCCAGAATAAGGACATATTCCAGGTGGAACACAAAAGTAAGGATCTCCATTGGGAAGTAAGCCTTGTCCTCTAACTGTAAAATAAGTAGGTTGCGACTTGCACTTTGTCTCAGAAATGAATTGGTTAGGTTTGGGTACTATTTCTTCTTTATATTTCTTATGTAAGCTTAAAGAGTACTTACCACTCAGGTGCAAACTAAACAAAAACGTAAAAATGTGTTGCAACATATCGTATAATTTTGGCAAAGTGAATACTGTGATCACAATCACAAATTTTACCATTTTATAAACTTCCGAGTTATAAAAAACTTGAACTTGTGCATTCGTGGATTATAATTTGAAGTGTATTGATGGAAACCAGCGGCGTAACCGATATGGTGGTGTCATCTAAAAATCTCACAAACATTTTTACCTGTTACACATAATAAACCTCTGTGACCAGTCCGAACGGTCATACGGCTCAGTTCGCCACCCTTAACTGACATCTCTTCAGGTCAGACTAACCGTAAGTACCACCGTAAGTACCATTCCTACAGTATTTACTTTGTGGTATTCGGTTCTACTCATAACATTTTTTTCTTTAATTCTGGTGGTGATGAGAATTGGTACACAGAACTCTTGTATTTTTCTCGGTGTAGGAATCATTACCAACCATACGCTGTGCATAGGTTTTTGAGCCATCAGCGTGCATAGAAACAGATTATTTGAGCAATTCAGGCTGATCCGATGCGTATAAAATAAAAAATAGTGATCCTTCTACCGACCCTTGGGGAACACCCCTAAGAATCGCTTTATATATGAAGTAGAGAATTAATTTTTGGAGTTTGAATCCTCGCATGTTTATATCTGAACGATTTAGAAAAACGATGTACAGGGTGGTTGTACTGGGGTTGTTGCTGAGACATGCATTTCTAAATAGGTTAAACAGTTCAATTAACTCCGCATGAAACTTTGGTTTATTTTTCAAGCGAGTTTTCCAGTGATCTATCGACGCCACTGATGCTCCAATAATTCATCATATTCCTTTCAAATTTGTTCATTGAGCTTTGAATGATTTAACGGGAAAAATATCGTTTTCTGATACATTCAAGCATGATACTCAAATTAGTTGATCGTCGATGTCATTGCCAAACTATGCAACTACTCTGGTGTGGAATTCTGAATAAAGGTAGAAATTTATCTTTCATTTTCATTTGAAGTTTGGTTCTTATATTGTACTAACTTATCTACATTATCTACATTTCGAAAAAATGTTGATTTATTCGGAATGTTATGGGATCGGTTGGATTATTGTAGCCACAACCCAACCTCTGTAAGTTGGGACATTTGTGTATACTCCGTACACGCCCGGTTGACCACAGCTTTTGCCCCATATGACTATGCCGGCAACTGTGAAGACGGAAGCATTTTCCTTTTTGCAGTTCAGGGGAGCCCCTCCATCTTGCTGAAACAATTATTCAAACTAAAATGTGACATATTTGTGTTTATATTTTACTATCGGCGAATAATTTTGTTTCGAAAGTTTTCAACATGTAAGTTATTTGTTCAAATTCTATTCACAATTAACTGTTATTGTATGTTGATTTGAGTTTGATCTTCATACTTGTGTTCTCTCTTTCGTATATTTTTCTGTTGTTGTCTTTTGTTGTTTTCGTACATATTTGTATTTTGTCTGTAGATGCCTGAAGATGACCCTATTTTTGAGAGGGTCGAAACATATGTAGCAGTTCTATTAAAATTATTTGGAGCAGACACGAAAGTTTGCTTTTTATATCGAAGAACCTCAAATTAATAAGATGGATAACACATCTAATTAAAATTTCCTTACAATTTTCCTTTCACAAAGTGTTAACTGGAATCAAATTTGGTGTTTTTGGCAAATTCGAATCTCGAATGAGTTCTAAATGCAAGAAGAATATTTGTTTCTTTTTATGAAGTTTTTTTTATGTAAAGTTTTTATTGTCGATGGGTGGATTGGTCTTCAATTTGGAGTGTGACCCACATTGAAAAGGTTCAGGTGGATAATCCTGAAAGTGGGCTTTTCCGGAAAACCCTGTGACAGTAAAGGGAAAAATTTTGTGAATACTTACGAAACATGCGTCTTTCTGAGCTTCTCCTCCTGCGCATATTTCTCCTACTTTATCCAGATAAACACTTGTATCCAATTTTCCACTAAATCCTTTCTCACAAGTGTCTATGTCTGTTGTTTTCACGTTCACCTGCTTGAGCTGAGTTGGTACCGCTGTATTATTCGGCTGTATTTGACCCCAACCAGAGACTAAACAACTGAAAAAATTGAAAAATTGAGTGTAAAGGAGCACATATCTTTTTTCCGAAGTACACTAGTGTCACTACCACAGCAGTAAATTGACAAACCGGTTTCTGGCTGTAAGCCGTCATCAGTGCCACAAAACCCTTACTGCGGTAGCAACCAACTGAAAAGGCAGAATTTATACGAGGATGTATTGATATCTAGTTAGCCTAGACCAGTTCCATGCATAAACAAAATATTCGACGTCAAAAAAGTATCGCAATAAATTAAAAAAAAAGATGTCCACCGAAATTGTAAGAATCGAAAAATCGGAATATCGAGAATATCCAAAAATAAAGCAACAATCGATGGAATGGCGACACTCTGTTTCTCCAAGACCTAAGAAGTTTCGTGTCCAAAAATCTGCTGGAAAAATTCTTGCTTCAGTTTTTTGGGTTTGCCATGGGATAATCATGATTGATTTTTTGGATAAGGGTAGAACATAGATGCATAGAACACCTGGTGTAACGACTCCCTACTAAAAATCGTGACCAAAATTTGTAGATCAAAACGGCATCCTAGATTTCAGATTTTGGACTAGTTCCGGAATAAATCCGCAATATTTATTGGTCGTGGCGCTACTGCGGCAACGACAAAAAACGTGACCCCTTTCGGGAGAAATGAAAAGCTGCACAAAATATCACGTTTTCGATCGACAAGAAAGTCTTAAACAAAATCGAATCAGTGCCAACACCAGGTATTTCTATGCATCTATGGTAGAACAATAACTGGAGATTCTTCCCGAGCGGTGCCTTTCGTTGGCCGATTGTTCATACCGCATTTGTGTAATACTGAAGAGACTCAGACCCGAAGGCACGCTGACAAGGAGGAGTCTCTCTCACCATAGAGATGTAAGGTGTAGGGTTCCCTAGGTGTGTTAACCTCAGTGTAGATAAGTTGTCGCACGTGAACAGTATATGCTCCGTCGTTTCATCCGCGTTCTTGCACCAACGGCACAGGGAACACTCAGTTAGACTCATTCTTTTCAAATGTTTGTTGAACAGATGACCAGTTAGAGCACCAGTCACCAGAGCTTTTTGACCTCCGGCTTCGAAGAAGGCCCCTTGATAAGGAGTCTCGACTGCCTGAGGTCCGTTTAACTGGAGATTACTATTCGATAATACTGACCACTCTACGGGAAAAAATTAAAGAGAAAAGACGCGGAAAGCTATCCCAAGGAATTTTGTTTTTACAGGACAACTCCCCAGTACACAAATCTCATGTTGCCATGCAAAAAATTCGTGATTTGGGGTTAGAATTACTAGAACACCCCCCTTATTCACCAGATTTGGCTCCGTCCGATTATTATCTCTTTCCTCAACTGAAAAAAAGTTTAAAAGGTCGTAAATTTTCTTCCAACGAGGAGGTAATAAAAGCTGTAGATGACTGGTTTGCAGAGCAAGAAGAAACATTTCGAGTCACCTCTGGTTCGGGGGGTTGGCTGTGAAGGTGGTGTTCGTATCTGTCCCTAATGGCAAACAGATGGTGTTCACTTTATTGGGATCCAACAAGCTTACGGGATTGAGCAGCCTGACAACTGCAATATCGTTCTTCAGTGTTTGATTGTTATGATTGGGATGTATGAAGATCTTTTCAGCAGTAGAATTCGGTTTAGGCGGATTTCCTAAATTTGCAGGGTTGCTGACTCCGAAGTAGACGGTCAGCTGGGCTGGCATTGACCTGCGAAAAAAAGTCGGTGTTAGTTCATTTTGATGTATAATTTCCCAGCAGATCAGTTATCCACATAGTAGTTTATTAGCTATTGAGAACACCAGTTGATATAATATGTTTATGCTATAGTCATTTCGGGTATAAATTGAGAAGATAATTCGAAAAACGGTGCTGGTACGGGAACAAAGCTTGCTGGAGCTGTCTGAAGCTGTGCTGCGGCTGTCTGAGTTTATGCTATGTTTCAAAGAACATCTGAATGTTCACCTCTCATTCTGTCTAACCGTTTAGTGATCGAGCTTTCTGAAGCTCTCTTCTGAATCTTAGCTGTTTCAGGCTGTGCTGAGTCTGCCTGCTGAACTCAGACCCTCCAGGATTTTATATATTCCACTCTTCCAAACCTTTTAATGTGCACAATTCAAAAATAATCATTCTTTCACATCCTGTCACAAAATGTAATAAACAACAGGGCTATTTGACACTTTACCTAGAACTCTCATAGTTCCTCTACTAGGACATGCTCTAGACCTTCATGTCTATGATATCAGTGATAACTTACTCGAAGGCAAGGACCTTATGTGCAGCTGTCAAGACATGGTAAGGACTCAGGAGCGATCCAACTCCCAGGTACCCGTCTGGACCCACAAGGTAAGCCAACCAAGGGTATGCATCCAAGTCAGCCAAACCATCCATTTCTCCTTTGTTGGCTCCCCTCTGGCCGCAACTACTGTCGCTGCCTTGTGCGAAGCAGGGAATTTTCCCTGCTGGACAAGAAACTATTCCTGGAGTCGGCGTTCCATCCTACGGAAGATACTTGTATTCGAGAAATATCGTTCGAAATGTGACCTACTGTTAATATTTTGTTAAAGAAGACTTCGTCGACTAGTTTTTGTAATTCTTGGTCGACTGCCATTTCGGGGACGTCCTGAATTCAAAAAGTCAAGTTCAGAGTTGAGCACGCTTACGAATACAGCATGGCTCAGAATATTCTCAAAGTAAATATACATAGGAAAAACATCACATTATGCTGAAGATCATATCGCGTTTATTTCATACAAGCAGGCCGTCCCAGCTTCGCCCGAGTAGAAATTTGTTTCACGCGGCGGTTTCATCTTCAAAACTTCAACCTGCCATATCTTTTGATGTACTCATTGTAATTGTATGATGTGAAGGGCAATTTTGTTCTAAATTAAATACTGGGGATAAATAACGTATTAGGTTGGATTAGGATCAATACCCAATTCATAAAAACACACTCCCAAATAGTGCATAATTTTGGAAAACATCTGATTACCATAAACAGGTAATAGCAAGTCAATCTTGAGAGATAGATACATGCTATCGCGGACTTTTTTGTAGAACTATTCAAGAGGTACATTTCCGTCATACATTGTATCCACGTAAGTCTTACGGTTTTTGCAGCGCACGTGAAAATAGCTGATTTTGGCTGATTTTTTTGTCATTATTGAAGTTATAGTAGGTATCCTTAATTGTTTCGGGTGAAAAGTATAGCCTATGTCACTCAGGGATAATGTAGCTTTCTAAGGCTGAAAGAATTTTTGAAATCGGTCCAGTAGTTTTTGAGCCTATTCGTACCAAACAAACAAAAATACAAATCTTTCCTCTTTATAATATTAGTGTAGATATAGATAGTACTGAACGTTTTTCAGGCTTGTAGAGCGCTATAACAATACGCCTCCGACTATTTAGTTTGAGCTACCGGTCACTATAGGAAATTTATAGCAAAATGATTCACAACCAGTCAACAAATGTAACCGAATTGAAAGCATGGAATCTGGAAATTGAATTATGTGATTGTCATCATTTCAGTTTTGTGGATGAAAGCAATCTCCCACTTCTCTGTGAAATACATTCTTCAGACTCATGGCGTAAAACATATCGAGTTCTCTCGAAGAATCTGCAAGGAGAATCTACTTTGAATGTGGATCCAATGCTATTTTTCTTATAAGTAAATTGAATTGAAAAATGCGAATCTACCTGCGAGTTTTATCTACCTCAAAGGTGGATCCATCTTCAAGATGAATCTACCCAAAAAGTAGATCTGCCTTATCTACAAGTTTGATTTGCTGGTTCACTAGTATTAGCTACAGCTAGTGGTTGTTTTATCTGATATGAGGTTTAGTATTTAGTATTGTAATTTTATCTCAAACTTCATAAGATGCATAACGAGTAACGAATAAGAAATTGATTTGCGAAATATACTGATAGCATACAAATTCATTCTTGATAATTTTCGGTAGTTGCCTTACTGGTGTTAATATTCTTGGGTCTATTCCACCTAGGCATATACCAGGAGGGACGCAAAAGTATGGTATTCCATTTGGAGTCCCATCTATGGTCCCCTGACCATCAACTGAAAAATAGATAAATATATCAATTGAGGCGAAATCTCTTGACGGCTTTGTTGACACTTTTTAAATTTTGTGGCTTCTGGTATTCAAAATAGAAAAAATGTGTGATTAAATGAAGAATCATTTAAATGGATCAATTCAATAGAGACTTCACTTTTTTTCAACTTAAAACATTATACTTTCCATGTACATGGTTTATGCTTATCAGTCGTGAAAATGGCTTTCCAATATTGAGTTATTGAGCAGGTGGCTTCTGAGTTAATAATGTTTTTTCAAGTTTGACAAGGGATGGGAAGAGGTTTGCAGTTTTTTCGTGATGACTATTTTACTCATTCCATTTTTAGTGAGGAAGTTTCCGTAGCAACGATCGTTTCATCTCGGTGAAATTTTCAAGCCGGCAAAACTAACAAGTTGGTTTTCCAGCGATACAATTTTTGACGTTCCTGGAATTCATATAGATAGCTTCGGAAATAAATATCATAGAGAAAACAAACAACGTTCAGTGGTTTAGTTAATCTATGATCAATTTGAATTTGCCAAATAGCGCAATACGCGTCAAATGTGAACATCTTACCCCATTTTCTCGTGAAATAGTCATGCCGAATACCATTCGGGATGAAATTTGAGCAGGTAAAATTTCTCTCTTGTAATATTTGTTGCTTTTCGGAAATTTCGCTCATGAAATTTTTTCCAAAATCACTCGCTTGACGGCTCGTGATGTTGATACAAATGTCATTCGCGAAATTTCCGAGCAACAAACTTTCATATTACAATCGAGATATTTTTCCGGCAAAATTCCATCTCTAGTGGTTTTACATATGACAAAAAAATAGTTCGCATTGACATGAAATGTCATCTCGATAACAAAGAAACTGAATGAATTGATGCCGAGTGAATGATATTTTGGTTTGTTGAGTTCTTTTGATAAACGTGAAATAGCATTCAGATTGATTTGACAATTTCGTTCTCACAAAAAAATATTGAATGCTAACATGAAACTGAATAAAAACCCAAACCCTTTATGCTACCAGAGGGACTAAGAAACTTAAAATTAGTCAGAAAAATCATTGGATTTTCGAGCCACGTTCATTCTTATTATTTAAGGAGTCCAGAAATTTGTTCTACATACCTTCAATACTGACTGCCAAGAGAACTATTATCAGTACGAATTCTTCTCGAAAATTCTTCGATCTCAACATCGTGAAAGCAATAAATAAATAAAAAAAACTCACTATCACTCACATTTTATATATTCGTGTTACAAATGTATGAATCGAGAATAATGACATTGGATCTGCAACTATTATAAAAGTAAACAACCTATAATTTCAACGGAAAATACGTCATTCATGGCTGAAGGTTTATTCAGAATAAATCATTATAATGGGGTGTCCGGTTATACTGCATACATACCAATGATTTCGATTTAATTTTTTTGGGAATACATGCATTTTCACCTTTTGTCCATCTACTGGCTCGACAGTAGTTCTTCATTCTACCTCGATGCCAAGAATAATTTCGCGTGACCTGAGTGATGAGTCCTAAAACCAGTAAATTCAGGTGGCATTGACCTAAATATTTTAGTTATCCACTTGGGGATTATTTTTTTTTATTTTATCTACTTCATCTCTGCAGGGTGGTGAGTCTTTGACTTGTACATTTTTTAAAATTTTAGATTCCACTCCCCAAACGTCGTTCTTTTTTCTCTATGCCATTTTTCTGAATAGAGTTCAGATACAGGGTGTTGGAAATTCACTAAAAAGGCCATTTCGCACTCTTATTCTAATGGACAAGAGTCATTTGGACAGCAATGAAGAATTCTTGGACAGATTCAATTCTGTTCTCCTGACGATAAGAAAAGGCGTTCGTAAATTAGAATTCATGAGGAATCTTCAAAAATGGAAGATACAATTCATAAAAAAAATGTGGCGTTTCAAGTGCAAACATGATCGAACAAAACCTGTAGTTGTTGTTATTTCATCCTTTATACTTTCATAAGTTTCGTACTGTAATGTCCTCTGATTTTATTCACTCATTTTAAATATCATTGATGGTGCTGAATTCGGAAAGAAGAAGAAAATTTTCTTAATTTTCCATCAGTACTTAAATACAAAATATAACAACGTGGCCTGAAAGGATGACGAATTTAATTAGAAGGCGTTGATGAAACATGTAGGTATTAAAGGTGACAGATTAATCACTAATTCCATAAATTTCACCAACGGCTCAGGTGCTTTGGTAGCTTCAGCTTGCGTATTTCCTATCTGTTGAAATACGCCAGTAATGGTACAGTGACCTTGATCCCATTACCCTTCCATATCTTAAACGATTATAAATGGAGAGTTTTCACATAAATATTTTAACAGGTAACCATAAATTGCTTATAATCGCGGGAAATACCTTATTAATATTGTTTAATATCTTTTTACTACATTTTCGTCGCTGAATACCGAATGGTTTAATGACTTTTAATAGCAGAGGCTTCCATTATTCTTGGGTTGTCCTCTGGTTGACTATTCAGTATAATAGCGCCTATTTCAAAGAATAAATTATAATGATGCGGACAATTTCGGTTCAAGTTTATATATTTCGTGTTTGAAAATGGACGATGAATAATTACTCTATGGAACGAATCCATTTTTACGTCCTTAACATACGCTACTGTCAGATATTGCACAGAAGCCATTATTTAGAATTTCCATTTTTAAAAAATCATTCGATTATTGTTAAAACTCGGATTCGCCTCAAAGTGACAAAACAAACCGAATATTTTTTTGAATATTCAAATTGAGTAACATTGGAAGCGATAATGTCCAGTCAATAAAATAAATTACTTCCAATATAAACACAAAATCTTTGATTCTGAAAAAATAATAAAAAATAATTATTGAAAAATACAATGATTACAACGACCAATGTAATTTTAACGCTAAAAGGAATACACAAACGCAAACATAGCAGGATTAGCAGGCAATGGCAGTAGTCAGTTGCACATTTTTTTATTATTTTCTTGGTTGAGAATAAACTTCGAGAGAAATATTCCACATATTTATTTAATTTTTTTAAAACAAAACCTTTGTACAAAATTAAAAATTCTTATCGATCGGACGGAAGTTCCTTATATAATAGAGTGTGGGAGAATAAGGGAGAATATTATCAAAGTTCATGGTATTGGCTGCGTTATGGTTTGGACAATCCAATTTCTGAAGGGAGGAACGTTCGTGTAGACTCCATATACGCCAGGTTGTCCACAGCTTTTACCCCAAATAACAATACCAGAAGCAGTGAATCTGGATGAAGAAGTTCCCGCACCACAAGTAAGCGGTGCGCCACCATCTTGCTGTGAAAAAACCTCCAGTTAGAACCTGTCAACTTGTGAATAGGATTTTTTATTTCGGCCATTTTTAGACGTTTTCATATGAAGAAGGGAAAGGTTTTTGTCGTTCATATACCGAAAAGTGTTTTATAGAAAATTCCCCTCTTGAACGTCTGATGTAGATTGTAGTTTTAACATTTTGTGCATTACAGAACCTGATTGCAGAAAAATTCGGAATATTTTGAAATCAAGAAACTTCTCGTCTCATTTGAATGTCAGAAATCTGCTGAACAATTCCATTTCAACCTACTGTTGACTCACCATCTATTTACATACGGTATGTCTGGTATTACCATAACTCCTATAGTTAATTTATAGTATGCACAATATGGTTACTATCATTTTATTGGAACCTTGACGACTAGTGCGCTCTATTTCTATCGCATATTGAGAAGAAATACAACCATTATTTCAATCCACCTTTTGGCAGAATTTGAGTCTTTCATTTCAAGCGTAGTTATGAAATTAAATTAAATATATTACCTGTTGTAACTTGCCATGAATGTTGCGAAAAAATGAGATCAGTGATAATTGATATTTCTACAACGTGAATAGAAATAATTCTCAAAAAACATTTTTGAAGACAAGCTTACAACACTCATCCGCCATTTTCAAGCCACCATTTTGAATTCCTCAATTTTTGAAGAATCATAATTTCCGACCCAGAAAACCCCCATATACCAATTTTGAATAGAATAGGATCATAATTACAAAACTTGTCCGCCATTTTGGAGCCGCCATTTTGTTTTTTTCTATAAAAAATATTTCATGATGCATTGTCACCAGAATTAGGTACACCTGCAAAATTTCAAATCAATCGGACGATTAGAAGTGTGTTAAATTTAACTTGCAAGATTTGATTACAGACACCGGGACAGGTGAAACTGAATAAAAGCATATAAAAAGAAGAGAGATCTGGATATTTGAGATGTTAAAGGAGTTTCATAACATGCTCAATCTTATAAGAAAGCATATATTCTCTCAAAACTACAGAAACCATATTCACTAACTAGTGGTTATTCCTCTTCGACTTCTCTCACTGATGTCTCTTCAAATTAGAATAATACCGAGTGAAAAAACATTCACCGAGAACTTCGTGTATTCTTTTGGCTGAATGGAACAAAAAAGCAAAATAAAACATCTTTTTATCTGCTGACGTTTCGTCAAATTTATTGACGTCTTGACAGGCTAAAATCAAAGCAAAAGACATGGTGAGAAAGAGGATCAACAACCCAAACAAACAACAAAAATATACTGACATATGTACAATCGAAAAATACCAAAAGTGAACGGATTAAAAATGAGAAATTACAATGAAAAATTCGAAATCATGGACAAGAAAACAATTTTCGGAATATTATCTAGCATACAATATCTCAAATTGATTAAAAAATTTGATGTATTATCTAGCATACAATATCTCAAATCGATTAAAAAATTTGATGTATTGTATGCTAGATAATATTCCAATAATTGTTTTTTTGTCCATCATTTAGAATTTCTCATTTCTAATTTGTTAATTTTTGATTGTTAATATTGTAGCTCCTTAATTTGGATCAATAGATTTTTGTTGTTTGTTCCGGTTGTTGATCCTATTTCTCACCATTTCTCTTGTTTTGATTTTAGCCTGTGAAGATGTCGATAAATTTGATGAAACTTTGGCAGATAAATTGAAGCTTTTTGTTATTGAACCAACTTTTTCTGGTTTGGTTTCCATATAGGTATCTATATAATTCACCGAGAAGTTATGTTAGAGTGACCCCAGGTAAGTAAATACAGGTTCAGAGTTCTCTTGGTCCTCCCTATTTTTCTGAAGGTCTAATGCTGCCGTTTTCAAGTGTATACTCACATAACAGGCATCTCTCTGGGGTTCACCTCCAGCGCATATTTGTCCTCCTGTCTTATCCAAATACGTGTTAGTATTAACTGTTCCATTAAAGCCTCTCTCGCACGTGTCTATATCCACAGTGTTCACCGTGACCTGCTTCAGTTTTGTCGGCACGGAAGGGTTTGAAGGTTGAATTTGACCCCAACCAGCAACCAGACATCTGCAAATTCACACACGGTGTAGTTTCATAAAACAGAATTAGAGTCTTTCAGATTCCAGCCTTGAAGATCTCCATATACTCATTCGCTTCTTCACACTTCCTAGACTGTATTTCATTCTCAATAAGTCTGAAGTTAAACAACTCCCAAGCATTCTTCTAAAGCTATCAAACATTATGAAATGTGAGAAATGGACCAGCAGAGATATAATTTCCGAAGATATTCTTTTGACAGATCGGTTTCTGGCTTGCTTCGCCGTCATCAGTGCCACATAAACCAACCTACAATTGCAACCAACTAAAACGGCAGAACTTATAACGCCCTAGCGGGAACACTTGGGAGCAGATATCTTTACGTACATTAATTCTTCCCTAAGTTGACCTATCTTCCACTATCCTCCTATGGTGGCAGCACGATCCAGCGATTTACTTAGAAAATTAGATCTCTGCTAGTCCATTTCTCTCATTTATTATGTGCTAGCGGACATGAACCTCTATTTTTTATTTTTATGTTCTCCTTTTCTAAATACATACCTCTGCGAAGGGTTAACGTATGTGTTAGCATTTGCATTCGAGGGTGGTAGACATAAGGTCCTTTGATTTACGAGGCTTATGGGATTCGCCAGCCGGACTATGGCAAGGTTGCTCTTCAACGTGTTGTTGTCATACGTTGAACTGTTGAATATCGTTATCTGCGCTGCTGAGGATCTAGGAGCTGCAGGGTTATTATTGATGGTTTGCGGATCATTGACTCCCATAATGATGGTAAGCTGCGATGGGTTCGACCTGGAAATATCACCTAGGTAGCTTTTTGGCTCAAATTGTAGAAACCATTGACAAACATCTAAAGGTACTCACACATAGGCGAGGACTTTATGAGCTGCAGTTAGCACATGGTATGGACTCAGTAGAGAACCAGCCCCTATGTACGTTCCCATAGAACCAGTCATATAAGCCAGCCATGGATAAGCGCCAGGTAGCGCTTCGCCGTCAGCGGAGTTTGTGACCTGTCTCAGACCGCAATTGCTGGAACTTCCTTGTGCGTAGCATACGTATCTTCCCGATGGACACTGGCCACCACCTGGTCCAGATGTTGGTTGAATTGGTGATCCATCCTGTAGAAGACTAATTAAAATCAATTTGTCGGAACGAAAACTATCATTATGTGATACCTACGGTAAAACTGTTATGACCCGCCTTTGACTTGGAGGGTATTAACTTGATGATGGTAATTTATAAACGGAATATCTGTAGGATTATTAATTCAGAATTCTTCATGTTACAGTCGAACCTTGAATGTGGCAGGGTTGGAATTTGTATCGTTGGTTTGAGAATAAAAAAATATTCCACTAACTGAATTGCTATTCGTGGTAATTTACAAGATTTCTCATAAGTCGTTATTGGAACAGTTTTTGTTTCTTATCTAAGCTTCTCTTAAGGCATTTAACTCCGTTATATATTTTTGAGATTGCTTGCTTGATTTCTTTTATGATTTGAATACAGTTTTTGCATTTAGTGTTCATTTAAAAAATTTGTTAGTTGTTTGTATCAATAAAAAATTTTGCAACAAAAAATCACAAATGTATTAAACAATTACCCAATCTGTCATCGTGTTATGGCGAAGTTGAAGTGCGGAGCTTGAAACTAAAAAAAAAACCTCGGAGGTATATTTTAAGGAAGTTCAAAGTACCTATACAAGTGCATATTGACGAAAATGATTTATTAAAGAAAAAAATCCACTTACAATCGATGTGATTTTACGAGAGGAAAAATTAACAAGAAGACTCACCGGTGTTATGATTCTCGGATCGATACCTCCTCCTGTCATTTGACATATTCCAGCTGGAACGCAAAAATAGGGATCCCCATTGATTATTCCTTGGGTTGAACCTGGAATATCGAAAAAAATGTAAACAATTTTTGCTGGTATGTACAACGTTTCAGGAGCCATACCGGAATTCACAAAGAGTGCTAGAATAACTACTGAATATAACATATCTGTTGGGAACACTGGACAGGATATACAATAAAGCACACTTTTTTCCATATTTAAGGAAGTCAAAACAACGAGTTGCATCGTTGAACAATAGGAGATATCATTGAAATGACAAAATAAAATTGATTGAATACGTCCGTTTTGATGTGCAGTGGCGTAGATAGCAGGAGAACAATTCGCGTCATTTGGTAATTTCTCGATATAACATAATGAAGAATAACAATGTTGCAATATTTTAAATTGAAACATATTGTGTTGTGGTCAACATAATCATGATTGATGGATACTTAAAACTCAAAAATAATTATCTTATTTTTTGATTAATGAATATTATTGCTATGTGATACAATTTTCTGAAGTGGACACAACTTATTCAATAATATGCGCTTCTGAAATATCTTGTCTTCCTTCATCCCTTGTTCAGAGGAGAAATTGATCAGTTTGCATTGACTTCGTCATATTTCATTGTAAAAATTCACCATTTCTACCTTTTCTGAAGAATATCTCATTTTAGGCATGAAGATCACATGAATTTTGTGCATCGCCAAAATATCGAAATATGACATTTTTTACTTCGGAGTGCATGAAAATAATAAATTTTCATGATGGCGCCACTGTCTTTCATTTTCACCATGATTTATAATTGGTGGATTTTCCACAAACATTGATATGAATATATTTATAATAATTCCAATTCAGAAAATAATATTAATAGCAGGAAACATTTATCGCATTTGAATATTTCTCTTAGTCATTAAAAACTATTACTTTTGACATTGAAAAAGTTGTGGTATGAATAGATATTGTCTATTTTTGGAACAGTTCTACATTTGAAATGGTGATAAATATTTATAACCTTCCAGTTTGAAAAGAGTCTTAGTCATTGTGATATAAATTCATAATTACGAATATAATAACTGAAAATTGCAGATAATGAATGGCTATTTTTTTATTGGTTTGTGAAAATATTCAACATGAGAATTTGTTGATCGATGAGAATAACAGAAGCCTACAATCATACTTGGGTGGACATTATCATCAGTTTTCGACCTGTCAATACTTATGTATTTACATGAATCAAAATTATTGGCCTCCAAATCACAAGGTGGCAGGTATGACGGATAGTCGATGGTCATCAACCTGATTTTTTGAAGGAGCAACATAAGATTTCCCAAGGAAACTTGTTAACAACGCTTCAACGATGTTCAAAGCAATTTGACCTTCAGAAAACCGGTTAATAACAGAATCATATCATAAGTTATCATGATAATAAGTTGATGACATGATATAACAGGATCATAAGTTGATGACATGATAAAGAAAAGATATATATGTCGTCAAATGAGATTTGGAAACTGTTACCTCGATACCACAGACAGGTTCTGAGCAAATCAAGTGCCTTTCATGGAAGGAGAATTATTGGCCTCCAGAACACCAGGTAGCAGAAGGGACAGGAGAATCGAAGGTCATTAACTTCATTTTGAAGGAGCAACATAATATTTGCCAAACAAACGTGTGAACAATGTTTAAACATTGTTTGAGGCAATCTGAAATTCAGCAAACGGGTCAATCACAGTTGACACATAATATAAAAGACAAATATGTTGTCAAAGCTGATTTGAATACGGTTACATCGATACCTCAGGAAGGCTCTGGGCAAATCATTGGCTTTCGTGTGCTTTTTATGGCAGGAGAATAATTGGCCTCCGAAACACTAGGTGGCAGGAGTGACGGAACATTCGACGGTCAATTCATTCTGAAAAAGCAACATAATATTTTTCAAGAAAAGGCGTGAACAATGTTTAAACATGTTTAAAACAATTGTAAATTCCGAGGACATGTTGATCACAGCAATGTCTGAACATGTCGTTAAATGAGATTTTAAAAACTATTACATCGATACCACAGGAAGGCTCTGGACAAAAAAAAATCGTTCGTTCGCGGGGGAATTATTGGCCTCCAAAATACAAGCTGGCAGTTCAGAAAACAGGTTAATTACAGCAATGTTTATACATGATCATATGCTTATGACAACCACAGAATATATAAGACATATATGGGGTCAAATGAGATTTGCAAACTGTTACATCGATAGCACAGAAAGGCTCTGAGCAAATCAATGGCGTTCGTGTGCCATTCATGAGAATTATTGGCCTCCACACAAGGTGGCAGGAATGACAGGACAGTCGATGGTCATTAAATTCATTTTGAAGAAATAACATAATATTTTCTAAGAAAACGTCTGAACAATGTTCAAACATTGGACTACGGAAAATAGGTTAATCACAGCAATGTTTGAACATGGTGATAAGTTGATGACAGCTACATAATATAGAAGAAAAATATGATGTCAAAGCAGATTAGAAAACTGTTACATGGATACCACAGGAAGAATCTGAGCAATCACTGACATTCGTGGCCTTTGATAGCAGGATAATTATTGGCCTGCAAAACACCGAGTAGTGGCAGGACAGCCGATGGTCCTTAACCTAATAACATAATCTAACCCAAGAACACGTGTGAATGATGTTGAAACATTGTTTAAAGCCTTCCAAACTTCAGAAAACAGATTGATCAGAGCAATGTTCAAACAAGGTCTTAATGGATGACAAGCACAGAAAATGAAAGACCAATATCTTGTCAAATGAGATTTAAAAACACTGATATATTGATACCACAGAAAGGATCTGGGCCATTTATGGCAGGATAATTATTGGCCTCCAAAACACAAGGAGGCAAGAGTGGCAGAACAGTCGATGGTCATTGAATTCATTTTGAAGAAGCAACATAGTATTTTTCCAAGAAAGCGTGTAAATAATGTTTGAACGCTGTTTAAAGCAATTTAAACTTCAAAAAACAGTAATGATACGTATTTCTGCCTGAAAGATGTTGAGAATTTTGTGTAAGGCCATTAGCCAAAATACTCCTCCGAAATAATTCACGGAGCATCAATGATCGGCCATGAGTGGATGTGCACCATTTCTGGACACCCCGTCCTGCCCTTTCGTGGCTTCTCACATGGTCGTCAGTCGGGGGGGTCAGAGAGTCAACCAGTACTTGTTTGTTTTAAGTTCTTTCGATAATTATACGTGAACGATCACGAGCTAACCCGCCCAATGGACTCGACATGTTCGTATGCTAAGTGTTGGGAGTTTCGCTTCAACCGCGATTCTACCCGATTTTCAGCTCGGTCACTTCTTCGTAGCGATGGAGTCAATGGTCTTTGGGAGAACTGGCGGATGCTATGGGTGCACAACAATGCGCTGTGAAGGAAAACCGAGCGCTTCACCATTATTCAGTTTTTCTGGAAAACGTAAAGGGTTTTCCTAAAAGTGGTGTTATTTTGAAAAGCCCGCTATTTCGGTAGATTTCACTTTTGAAGCTGCAATTTTTTGACATTTGACAAGAAGAAACTTCACCAATAATAAAAATAGAACGATACGAACGCTAAGCAAATGATGAACAAGTTCAACTTCTCAATACTTATTGCCCAGAAACTCATATCTTTCATCTCTTTTCGAAAAACGTTCATGAAAGCAAGTCGTGTTTTAATTTCATTTCGTTGAATATTTTGGGCACGCAGTATTCACGTCATTACGGACGGTTGTCAGGTCCATCAATCAACGACAAAAATACCGCGGATGCAACGGTCACTGACTGAATTGAAAAAGACGTCGATCGCAAAAACCTGCGTTGAAAAACTGAAACATTTTCATGGTGCTTTCTACCTTTCTATGCAAGGTGGACCAAGCAGTTCGACCTGATGAAACGGTGATCGATTAGGCCAAGAGTTCGAGTGGATGTCTGCGCTTATACGTCGTGTGAGAACTTGCCGGCTACAGTGTGCACGATGTTCGTGCCCGTCCAGATATACTGGTCAATGGCGGTGGTAGACGAAGATACAGCCAGCGTCGAATCCGTCGGACCTCCAAGAATGTTTCTGTGATCTACAATAGGGGAATAGTTACGGGGAATTGTTAATGGTTAAGGAGCTAGCTGTATTGACTTTATTTGTTATGATTCCGTCGGACTGAAGTTGGAGTTAGCGTTGCGAGATATTTCTGAACTTTGACTGCTTGCTTGTTTCAGAGTGAGACCATCGCAAAATCCCCATATAGTACCATTATTTCAGCAGTAGCTTCATCGACTGCAACTCACCTCTAACAAAATTTGTTGTGAGAAGCAGACACGAGGAATAAATAATAAAGGGATTTAAAAGTGAAAGGAATAAAGACAAGCTTTCATTCTAATACTGAAAAATGAATGATATACGAGGATATTTTGAAAAAAACTCAGCCTAGTATAGAACCAAACACAATGTCAATGTCAAAATATTTTATTACTCAACATATTCTCCTCCTAATTGAACACATTTATTACAGCGAACCTTCAGCGTCTCTAGACCTTTCAAAAAAATGTTTCTTTTTGCTCTACAAACCAGTCCTCCACAGCTTTTATTACCTCCTCGTTGGAAGAAAATTTACGACCTTTCAAACTTTTTTTCAGTTGAGGAAAGAGATGATAGTCTGACGGAGCCAAATCTGGTGAATAAGGGTGGCGTTCTAGTAATTCTAACGCTAAATCACGATTTTTTTGCATGGCAACATGAGACTTGTGTACTGGGGCGTTGTCCTGTAAAAAAAATACCTTTGGATAGATTTCTGCGTCTTTTCCCTTCCAATTTTTCCCGTAGAGTGGTCAGGAATGTCGAATAGAAATCTCCAGTTATTGTTCTACCCTTATCCAAAAAATTAATCATGATCACTCCATGGCAATCCCAAAAAACTGAAACAAGAACTTTTCTTGCAGATTTTCGGACACGAAACTTCTTAGATCTTAGAGAATCAGAGTGTCGCCATTCCATCGATTGTTGCTTTCTTTCTGGATCGTAGAAATGTACCCAAGTCTCATCCATAATAACAATTCGGTTTAAGAAGTCTACATCGTTTTCAAATCTAGCGCCCATCGAACGCGATGCTTCTACCCTTGCACGCTTTTGGTCAACATTCAATCATTTGGGGATCCATTCTGCAGAAATTTTTCTAATGTCCAAATTGACGTGAACTATAATATGATGAACGCGTTCGTATGAAATCATCAGTGCTTCAGATAATATTCGTTTTAGCCCAATTCGACGGTCTGATAAAATCATGTCATGAATTGCATCGATATTTTCGGGGACTGACACAGAAACTGGCCTTCCCGTTCGGTAATCATCTTCAATGGAAAATTTACCTCTTTTGAAGCTTGCAGTCCAATAGATGGGGTCGATAATGCTGCCGTCCAAAGGACCTTATCTGGCGGTAAACCGTTCGAACATTCACAGGATAGCCTTGTTCTCCTAAACACTCATCAGCCAAAGATCTAGTCGTGGCAAATCGGTCTCTAATGGGCATAAGTCTTAAGGTGAATACAGACTATTCTGACGTGACGTGATTCCACGTCACGTCAGACGTGTACTGTGCTCCCATTGGCCTAATATGAACGTGAACGTCAAAATGTGAGTGATGCAACACATTGTTCTGTGCGTTCACGTTCATATCAGGCCAATGGGAGCACAGTACACGTCTGACGTGACGTGGAATCACGTCACGTCAGAATAGTCTGTATTCACCTTTAGACGTCGATCTTGAACTTCATTTGTGCCCCTTCGACGTCCGGTGCCTAGTTTTCTTCAATTCTAGACATTATCAAACTACGCTTGACAACATCTCACAAAAGTAGTTGGATTTCTGTTCGTACGATTTCCCGAAATGACAACCCCGCCTCCCGTAGACGAAGAATTCCTCTTTCAAATTCCCTTAGCAGGCGATAAATTCTGCGTACACGTGCTCAAGGCATTTTGAAAACAACTAAACATCGACTTTGGATATTCTCGAACAGCTGGTTTATTGTAAAACTAGCTGGCCTGGCGAACTTTGTTTCACCCAAAATGTAAATTGAAACGATGGTGGATACATAAAAATAATATGCTGATTACTAATTATCGACCATTTTTGATTCAGTTATTCCCGCGAATATATTTGTTGCCCAAAAACATTTCAAAAATAGGGGAAAAGATGAAAATGGACAACTCACGATTGAAACTGATCGTCAAAATCCGATTCACTTGACATTTCTGTAAAAATTCACTGTTTCACCAACTTGAGATGTTTACCCGCTTTTTTATCTGGTAGTAGCCTTCCATGTTACTGTAAGTTTTATGCAAATGACACAGTAATTGTATCTAATGGCGATAATATAAAATATAGTATCTTCACGACTACGCCATCAACCGTAGCGATACCTAGTGGTCTTATTCGAAAGAAGGAAAATCATTTCCCACATAGGTAAGTAAATTTTTCGTCGAATTTTTCAGAGTTTTAATATATGTATTTCATAATAACCAGGTCATAGACGAATCCATAAATGTAGTTTCATGACAAACTGTCCATCCGGTCTCGAGTTATAGATGGTGTAACCAACGTCTTTCTTCTATATACAGGGTGAGTCTTTGACTTGTACATATATTTCAACTGAAGATTCTTGAGGTCAAAAGAAACCTTTTTCCATTTTCCATTTTTCCGAATTCGGCTCTGAGATATAGCCATTTGAAAAAAAATTGGGCTGACTACGCCTCTGAAATGATCTTCTGGAATTGATGCAAAGTTCATATTCCTCGTTAGAAATTGAATTTATACATTTAGGGAATACTCAAGTACTAACCTTATTGGAATAAAAATGTTGCAAACACGATAATTTCAACAAAAACAGTTAGTTTCATGGGATTATATCTGCAACTAAAAAGCCACATTTCTCACACCAAAATAAGTTCCTTCTTCGATTTTTCTGCAGATTAGTTTGTAAACACTAATAACTTGTTCATATTTTCCTCGAAATTCCCAAACAATATCATGAAAAAAGACTTTTCATTCAGATCATCAGAATTTATTATTAAACAAGCTAACCTAATCTATTTTTTATAGATTCTGTGAATGTTTGCACATAAATTTCAAGAAGATGTTGTCAGCTTGCTGATATTTTCATTGAGGTTAAGGATTTGTTACGGAACATAGTATAAATCACGATACACTTTGTACCGTGGTATGAATATCTATGAATTCTGACGTTTCCATCATAAATCGAGTTTGCCTTCTCTGAACAAACTGTAAATATTATGTGAAGTTCTGAATACATTCAGTGAATTATTGTTCTAATGTGATTATTATGTGAAGTGAATTAATATAATCTTAACCGTGTCGAGTTTATAAAATTCCAAGAGGATATTGTTTAGATAGAAACATCGACACAGATTATAAGGTATCATTTTATTTTTCATTATTTTCAATTTAATAAGTAGTTTGTATCGAGATTCATCATTCATATCCGAATTTTGTATTTCGTCGACATTTAACTTCAATATGGACCGGTAACTATGAATTTTCAATAGAAACTGTGCGTGTTAAATCCTCCTTGGTGTTCAATTTTATCTGCCACATTTGTTGGATTTTATTATTAAAATATCTCGACGAAGTTGATAAATATTGTGACAACATTGTAAACTCGTTTGTTGAAATCATACCCTGTATATATTTATGTTTTCAGAGAGATGAGTCAATCTATCTAGATATATGAGTTGTCAATTTAAGATAGAATTGTCAAGTTGAGTTAGTTGAATAAAACCAAAAGAAAAGCTTATTAAGCGGGTTTATTTCATTAAAAAACTTACATTGGTCCTTCGATTAACACGAGAACACGCTATGGATCAGTCCAACGTAGCATTCAAGGAGGATGGTGAAAGGATATTTCGCAGAAGTGACCGGGTCAACAAAGGTGTTCCACCAAGAAGATTCGTAGGGATGAGCGATGCTGAACTTGGCTTAAATGTAGTTCCTATTGGTAAAGTCAATACCAATAGATTGCAAAAGAACTGCAAGAGTGATGCAGGCAAAATTATCTCTGCTAACGACTCGAAATCTTCGGAAGTTGTCAAATATGACGAGAAAAATAAGACCAGATCTGATATTATTCACCCTCCTTCAAAAACTTTGTTACGTGCATCCACGATATCTGAGAAAAATGAATCAACTGTACTCTCGAAAAAGTCCAGTATTTCTAAACTAAATCTAGAACTTAAACTCATCCAGCAGCAGAAGATGCTTGATGAAGAGGAAACACAGGAAAAGTTAAAAGCTATTGAGAAAAGAAGAGAAAATGTTCTGAAAGAAATAGAGATTCAGAAGAAGATTATGGAGAAAAGTACAACAGATGGTGATATCGAATCATTGTCCTCCCAAGATTTGTACCAAGACCCACTCTTCATGATGAATTGGGTTGAGGATGCCAAAAAGTGTACTGATGATAACATAAAATGTAGCCTGGTGGATGAACTCAACTCAAATATTCCACTAGAGATTGGTGAAACAAATAGTTTGCGCTATGCCCCGTGTGAACATTCATCAAATAATCCTTCTGTTGGGGTTGGTGGAAGAGATATTATTTTAGATATTGCCAGACAATGCATTGCAAGTACTGCAAAAACCAATGAATTATTGCTGAGACAGAAAGCAAAAGAACTTCCACATTTCTCAGGAGAACTCACGGATTGGCCGAATTTCATTAGTGAGTTCAAAAGATCTACCGAGCAGTTCAAACTCTCAGATCAGGATAATCTGATTCGTCTTGATAGAGCCCTCACAGGAAAAGCAAGGGAAACTATCAAAGCCCTTTTGATATCTCCAAGTAATATTCCTAGGATCATCAAGATGCTCGAAATGAATTTTGGTAGACCTGAATGGATTGTTTTATCACTTATGGAAAAAGTCAAGAAAATAAGCTCAGTAAGAGAAGACAGATTAGAATCTTGCATTTTCTTCTCAAACGCAGTTAATAATATGGTGGTCACGATGAAAAATGTCAATTCTACACTTTATCTGTTCAATCCGGAATTGTTGGTGAATATAGTTGAAAAACTTCCCCCTATACAAAAATATAACTGGGGAAAATATAAATATCAGAAAGATATACAGGGAATTCCAACATCACTTGAAGATTTTGCAAGTTGGTATGAAGAAGAGGTAAACTCTATGGCTTCTACTAGTAATCCATTCCAGAGAATGAAAAACATTTCTAGGAGAGAAACAGTTATGATTTCAAAGAAGTCCGGTTCCAAAAAGACAGAAATTTTCAAAAGTTGTGTATTTTGTAAGAATACGAGTCATAAAATAGAAGAATGTGGAGACTTCTTGGAAAAATCTGTGACTGAAAGAAGAGAATCAGCTCTGAATTTGAAATTGTGTTTCCTATGTCTCCAAATGGGACACATGGCAAACAGATGCTTTCTAAAATCTAGATGTGGACTGAATGGTTGCAAAGGAAAACATAGTAGTCTTCTACATATCCCAAGAGATGATTCGAATAGGACATATCTAACATCACAGGATAAGACAGCTTCTACAAGTGAATTTTGTGCGAAGCTTAATGAAGAGAATAAAACGGCTCTATTGAAAATAGCACCAGTAATATTGCGTGGATTCTCAGGTGAAACCAAGACTTTTGCCCTATTTGATGAAGGCTCAACATGCTCGATGATCGACGAGAGTTTAGCCGTAAAATTGAACCTCACTGGACCTGTTGTTCCACTTTGTTTCCAATGGACGAATGACATCACGCATTTCGAAGATCAATCAAGAAAAGTATCTGTTAATATTTCTGGTGACACCGATAAACGAACCTTTTATAATATGAACAATTTAAGAACTGTTAGAAACTTGAGTTTACCAAATCAGAAAATCAGTGTAGATACCTTGTCTCGAAAGTTTCCTCATTTAGATCGTAGAATTCTCAAGAGTATCGAGAATGCTAAGCCTGAAATACTCATTGGCCAAGACAATTGTGGATTGATTATACCACGTCAGGTTATCCAACCAAGAATAAACTAACCTATAATGTCCAAATCCAAATTAGGTTGGACTATTCATGGAGCACTCAACGATTCATCTGATGGAAATGACATGAAGCATGCAAACCTGTGTTGTCGACATACTGAAGATGATGAACTACATCTCATGGTAAAAGATAGTTACAAGTTGGAAGCTTTTGGAGTAAAAATGAATGACAAGATAATCAGCTCAGTAGAAGACAGTAGAGCACTGAAAATCATGAATGATACCGCTAAAAGAATTGGTAACCGATGGGAAATAGGTCACCTTTGGAGAAATGCTGATATCACACTACCAGATAGCAAAGTTAATGCATTGAACCGTCTTGCCTGTATGGAAAGAAAAATGAAACGAGATGGTGAATTTGCGAAACAATATCGAGAGAAGATCCAAGACTACATCAACAAGGGTTATGCAAGAAAATTAGTGGCAGAAGAAATCACCGAAAATCCAAGAAGCTGGTTTTTACCACATTTTGCTGTTTGGAATGTCCACAAACCTGGTAAAATTAGACTGGTTTTCGACGCTGCTGCAAAATCTTTTGGATATAGTCTCAACGACTTTTTACTGCAAGGTCCAGACTTCGTTCCATCCTTGGTT
Source organism: Adalia decempunctata (assembly GCA_951802165.1). Lineage (NCBI taxonomy): Eukaryota > Metazoa > Arthropoda > Insecta > Coleoptera > Coccinellidae > Adalia > Adalia decempunctata. The sequence goes on from OX637701.1 coordinate 15,633,506, forward strand.
TCCGTATTATGGCGCTTCAGACAAGGAAGAATTGCATTTAGTGGAGACATCCGAGAAATGTTCCACCAAGTATTGATCAAAGAGGAAGATCGCTGTGCCCAACGCTTCCTATGGCGTGATGAACATAACCTTGGTGAAATTGCGGATGTCTATGAAATGAACGTGATGATTTTTGGTTCAGTTTCTTCCCCGTCCATTGCCCAATTCATCAAGAACAGAAATGCTGAAAGTTTCGAAGACAAATTCCCTGGAATAAGTAGAGCAATGAAAAAACAGCATTATGTTGACGATTATCTGGATTCTTGTAGCACAGAAGAAGAAGCCATTTCAAGAAAAAGAAACGTAATTTTTGTCCATAATCAGGCTGGTTTCGAAATGGTGAAATGGATTAGTAACTGCAGGTCGGTTATAGAGGCGATCCCAAAATGTCTTCACGCTGAATCAGAACAGGACATAAAAATTGATTCACAAAATATCGAAAGAGTTCTTGGGTTGTCTTGGTCTCCAGAAACTGATCAATTCATATTTTCGCTGAACTTCTACAAAATTCCAAATGAAATATATTCAGGATCAAAAGCACCTTTGATCATAAAGGCAAGGATTTTGATGCAAAACATCTGGAGAAGTAATGTTGATTGGGATTCAGAGATACCTGAAAAATTGTTACCAACGTGGAAAAACTGGCTTCATGAACTCCAAGAATTAGCCATACCCATTGAAATTGCTGCTTCTTTGGATACGATTTCAATGATTCCTGCAATTAGGCGATTCATGTCAAGACGTGGTCAACCAAAGCAAATCTTCACAGACAATGCAACAAACTTTGTTGGAGCAGAACGAGAACTAAGAGAGTGGGTGCAATCGTTGAATCATTCACAAATATCTGAAGAACTTCCAGTGAAAGGAATCGCATGGAAATTCAATTCTCCTGCTGCTCCACATATGGGAGGTGTGTGGGAAAGAATGGTGCGTTCAATAAAAACAGCCCTGAAAGTCACATTAAAATGTATTAACCCCAAAGAAGAGGTACTTGCAACTTTACTGACGGAAGCGGAGTACATTGTGAATTCTAGACCCCTCACTCACATTTCTGTTGATTCGAATGAACCAGAAGCTATCACGCCGAACCACTTCCTTTTACTTAGACCTGGCGGAATCAAAAGCTATTGTGAGGATGGTACCAATAGATTGAGTAGAAAACAGTGGAAGATAGCTGAAGGACTTGCTAACTCCTATTGGAGGCGTTGGGTTTTAGAATACAGACCGACTCTAATTCAGCGTCAAAAATGGCATTCAAAAGCCAGTCCAATTAGAGTAGGGGATATAACCATCATAGTGGACGAGAAAGCACCAAGAAATGAGTGGTTAATGGGTCGTGTTCAGGAAATTTTCCCAGGAAAAGATGGTGTCGTTAGGGTAGCAAAAATTCATACCAAGAAAGGCGTTTATACAAGACCAGTTGTTAAATTGTGCATCCTTCCGACCACTTAGTGAAGATTTGAGCTCTTCACGGGGTGGAGAATGTTGAAGCCATACCCTGTATATATTTATGTTTTCAGAGAGATGAGTCAATCTATCTAGATATATGAGTTGTCAATTTAAGATAGAATTGTCAAGTTGAGTTAGTTGAATAAAACCAAAAGAAAAGCTTATTAAGCGGGTTTATTTCATTAAAAAACTTACATCGTTTAAAGACCAGAGAAGGAATAATATTCGATGATATTATTTGTCCGGGTAAAATTGGAAATAACTCTAAAACGACGCGTTTTATTGATAAAAAAGAATACTTTTAGTCTCTTAAATGATTGATTCTTTCGAAAATATGAACCGTTTATCTTTTTGAAGTGGTTTTATGGTGTTTTAGCGTGTATTGATGAGTCGACTACCCTGTACCTTTTATACTAGTAGAGATAATAGCAAGGCACACACGAAAGGGAAATCTGTAAGATCTGATCGGCAGTCCAGATCTGTAACAGATCTGGACGGCGGATAGGATCGCTCCCGCCGATCTGGTCCGTCGCGGATCATATATCTCATTGATCCGCGACAGACCAGATCGGCTGGAGCGATCCTATCCGCCGTCCAGATCTGTTACAGATCTGGACTGCCGATCAGATCTTACAGATTTCCCTTTCGTGTGTGCCTTGCTATTGAATAGGTTTTGATTGAGGAATATGCACCATGAATAGAGTAAAAAACCAACCAAAATGCAGTTCATTCGAAATAACGGTTCCGAAGATATAAACAGAAAAGTGTTTTTTTCATGGATTTTCGACACCGTGTATCTTCGAAACCAAACCGAATTTTGAAAAATGGTATAGGATAAAAGTGTTTCGTTTGATGAGAGGAATCTACAGTTAAAATATATGAACAAGTCAAAGACTCACCCTGTATAGCGAGATTTAAAAAATTTACAGAAAACGACTACAACATTTGAGCAACAAAAACTGTTTACATGGAAAAAATCACTTTCAGAATACTATTATCCAAGAATTACTTCCCAACCCATTCTCATTCTCTATCTTAATTTTATTAATTTCGACAGAACATTTTGAAAATTATGCTAAGAGTTCGGCATTATCAGGCGAATCCCAAACGACTGGACCTTTCCTATTTGCTGCAAAAACGGATAGATAAAGACATACTCATTTCTCACGAACCGATGAGTTGTTGGCGTATAAAGTATACTCCTACGGTTCGCGCTTTCGAAATTCTTGCATGAAGTGCAACCGGGAAAAAAATGACGGCGAACGCAATTTATTTCGCTGCAACGAGTGGCGAAGGAACTGAAGTCAGCTGATCACAATAGAGATTAGAAACAGAACATTTCGAAGATGTACTTTCTCTGCAATTCGCCAATCTCGGATCAGCGTGCCATGTTTAATTGCACTGCATGGTTGTACTGCAAACAGCTGCGAGATAACTACTTTGGAGAATGTCATATCGAAATTGATATAAATTATATTAGTAAAGGTCAAAACAACCGGTAATTTATGCTTTGTTCTATGCTGTTATTACAGTAAACGGTTATTGACCGACAGCGTTATTTATTGTTTGAATTCGATTGGCTGCCATTAATCTGATTTGCTCGTGGTGATTTCATTTAACGCTATGGGTAGATAAATCTCACTTTTTGATGAATGGATTTCATCACCAGAGACCGAAACTTTTTCAGCTACCGTAGAATGCTTTTGTTATAAATGAATACCATATTTATACACACATCGTCAAAAGTATTGCCCCCCCCACTATAAACTCAACATACAAATTTTTTCTGTGTGAAATATTCACTATCTCATCACTTAAATGAGAACAATAATCCTGCAAACTATGTATCTTGTTCGGGAGAATAGTGAATACAGGTGTAGTCTAAGTTAATCAGTACGGCTGAGAGTTTTTATCCACTTACTATGATCAGATTTTTTTATGTAATATGAAAATTATCAATTTGCAATTTTGATTGAAGTCAAATGAAAAACCACTCTTGAAATCGAATCGAAAGCTACTGATAAAAAACACTACAAGAATCGTAACTTGAGGTTCGATTTTGGCCTAAATAGTATTGAACAGCATGGGTAGAGATGGTAGGAGTGATGAGGTATTCGTAATTTTTCGATGATAATGTAAATATTTCATAAAAAAATCTGGTCATAGGAAGTGAATGAAAACTCTCAGCCGTATTGATGTTTTTATATCAAGTGCAATGGTGAAAGAAAACTCCTACCTCAATGGAGTTAATCTTGAAATAGAGGGTGATGAAAAAAGGTGGTTTTTGTATTTTCGTGAGGTTCACAGTTTATTTCATAACTGAATCACCCTGTATTCTTTGAAGTCCATGATGATGAGTTGTGAAAAAATCAAACAAACACCTCAAATAAACCCAAAAATGCAGGGTGTCCACTTAACCTTCATTGTGAATAGTTTCTATAATAATGCATCACCCAGTATGAGTGTTAGGTATTTCAGGTTTATTCCATGTAACAACAACATATCTAGTGAAATAGTTCATTTGCGAACGTTTTCGCTCTGGAACGGACATATTTTCTACTTTCAAAATCGGGCATTCATTCAATTATGGATAACCCTGTATTCGTAACGATTTTCGGTCATATTCCTCTATATGGTTGCTCCCTGGGGATGGAATGAAATGTTTCTTGAGAAAAATTGAAGTTTATTCGATTCTGTTTCGAGATACGCGAGTAGTAAAAGTGGGTAATTCTCAACTTCAACGCCCTGTATCTCAAAAACTAGTCATAGGATTGAGTTGGGGCCATGGTCACTTTTGATCAGTAGGTCGAGTCCCAGGCAACACAAAGATATCCCAGGGAAATCCCTGCGACCTCTTTTTAGGAAGTTGTGACGCTTTTTGTGACTTCTTTGGGAGGTCGCAGGGAGCTCTATATCTCCTCCAAATGTCCGCCACAAAAGAGTTCCCAGAGAACTCTTGACGATATCCTACGTGGATATTCTCAAACAAGCCACACTGAGAGTTCGCATACACCTCCTGCGGCGAGGACTTTGAGAACTTCTTATTAACCTCCGCATTGCTAGATGTATAAGATATTCTCAAACAGGTCCCATCGCCAGATGTATAAGAAGTTTCTACACAGGACCTTCTACACAGGTCGCATTTCGAAATGTGAATAGAACATCAAAAACTAAATTTGATTTGTCCTATTCCTATGATGAGAATCTGTATATTAGCTATATTATTGAATTGAACTACACAACAAACAGTGTTAAAAGGTATTCATTATTTTCGGCTGCAATAGAAAGTAAATTAAAACAAGCTAATAACTCCTTCAATCTTTATTATCAAGAAATGACAAAAAAAAATTAAAAAAAAAATTATTCAAAACATCATACACATTTCTTTCTTCCTCTGGGTACAATCTCTCAGCCAATCTTGAGAAAAGACTCCTCTGTTGTCCTCCACTGCAGTGTTGCCACCCTACAAGTTCGGAAAAAATCGGTAGTTTTCGGTATATGTTTGGAAAAAATCTGTAGATTTTTGGAAAAAATACCTTTTCACATATTTTTTGTGTTATTTAAGTTGAAATACTATTTATTCGAAATATTGGGCCATAAGGTTATTTTATGAATGAAGCAAAATTGAAAATGGATTTCATTTACTTACAAAATTAATTTTCGAAAAACTTTCGAACAAAAAATGAGTATTCTGACAAAATAAATCGGTATTCAAAAAATTAACACCTAATGAGAACAGCAAACATGCTGAAAATAAACGCATGTACATCAAATTGCTTGAAAAAAATATAGATTTGTCGTATAACTCAACTAATGTATCAAATTATGGTATGCTTAGGAAATCTTCAAAATAATATCGTAAGAGTCATGATTTCCTAGAATATCAGAACATACATTCACTCCATCAAATTTCGGTAGATTTATGTGCTTTTTCGTTAGATCGGTAGATTGCGAAGGAAATCGGTAACACTTTCGTAAGGTCAGTGGTTTATACATTAATCAAAACGTGAATAAAAATTGTGTCCACATCTTTTCTCTTGGAGCACAAATTGAACAAAGAGGATGTCAACAACAACATTTCAATGCCCATTCATATATCAGCTTGAAACAAAATCAGATATAATTCCAAACAGTTCCCGTGAAAGTGTCGAATCATCACAATTCTCATAGAAGTGTTTTGTTTTATGACTATTGGAATTGCAATAATGGTTTCCACAGGAGCTTGTAAACCATGCCTATTAAGAATTATCAATGATTTATTAGCTTGAATTTTGGGAATATTCGACTCTACTAACCATTCTTGTAAAATCTGTTGTGAAGTTATTATACTCATCCATATTCTTGATAGAAATAATTATCCTGATCACCAATATACCAAGTAGAAAATCGATTAATATAAATTAATCAATTTCGTTATTGGTGGTTATATACTCGGATAACATACATGGCGGTAAAAATGCTTGAGTTATATGTCCTAATAGGTGAGAAAACTCCAGAATTTAATGAAAATAACACTTACTTGGAGCACAAATATCCTCATCCAAATTTCACACAATAACGAACCTCGCACAGCACACTAACACCGATAAACACAACACAAAACTGATCTATCCACAAAACCCCCTCGGACTCGATATCTTGGATAACTCGCTGTTTATACAAGTCGATTTGATAGACAAATAGCGCCTGCGTGATCAGATTGACCTTGTCAATCGCATGGTGCGCTCTCCTCTCCAAGATATCGCATGGGCACATCAATGGGAAATTCGCTTAGTAACATCACATAGAGATCTCTGGGACCTCGCATTGTAACCTCTCAGAGATAACGCGGAGAAGTCTGTGTTGCCTGGGGTACTACATCATACCAAAATATCAGAACATTTGACGGAACTACATTTGCCATAAAGAAAGTGCGGATTCCTTTAGATTTTTCTCATTACTCCTATTTTGTCTCATTCTGCATAAAACAAATAGTAACAAACAAAGATTTTCTATCAAATAAATTGCAGTTGAACGTAGTGATAATGTTTTTTCTCAATTTTGATTTTTTTATGACGAGTGTGACGAATGAAGTACCTATCAATAGATAGGTACTTCATTCATAGATAAATATGTCTATCTGACTTGAAGACATGTGCGCTTGTTCATCGACCTTGTAGGTAGATCCATTCTCCTTGTAAGAAGATTCATATTCTAGAATTCGACGAAAAGCTCTTTTGAAAGCTGTCAATTCTCTCAAGGAGAAAATCCATCTCTCGGAGCGATTTCCTTCGATTTTACTACCCTATGAGCTTTCTGGTCCGTTTTCAAGTGACGGTCTGTATATTTGCTTCCAGCATATTTCAGTATGTACGGCGTCCTTAACTGCACATTGAGGAACGGACAGCGGTGAATTTGTGGAAAACATTTCGTTGCGAACCCGCCGGCAATGCTGCAGCAAAGAACCAGTCTCGCGAGGAAACAATGGTTTAAAGGCCAACCGTGCCATTCATATCGTAATCTAATATAGCTTTCTATTATAATTGCGAAAAAATAAGCAGCGCGTTCCTGAATAATGCAAACGAAACAGATGCATTCGAATAGGGTACGCGAGAATATTGCGCTGATAATATTCATCGACTTGGTCTTTCGAAATCATTTCAAATAATATATTCGACAGTAAATCACGGGAAAAGGGGAGCGAGAGATCGTGAACTGTCTCCGTTCTGGCCTGGTACTCTTCGAATGCAAATAAAGCCGCTTGAACTGGAGGAATTATGGCTCGTTTCTGATCTCCTCGAGGAGACCGACTGACTGCTATGTGAAATATTCACTTTTTGGAATGGAATTCATTTTACTCCATCTTCGTGTCTTTGATTTTCACAACTGTGTTTGCCCTAGAACAGACCCCTGCGGAACCCCCATAGTACACTCTCAGTTTGGCCCCTTTGAATGTTCAAGCACCCTTTCACAAAGATATTTTCTGCACCAAACAGGCATACAAATGATGCCTGAACCAAAGCCCCTTTTGATTTGGATGCGTCTAATGATTTTTTAGGCCTGTTGTGGACATGAGAGAAAGATTTATTCGGATGCTTTTAGGGGAATCAGGTGTCTTTCAGTCCAGAATCAATAAAAATGGCCTCAAGAGGAAATAAAAAGTGGCTGGAGTTAAAGGCTACTATGGAAGCAGTCTCTTTCTTCGTATCCTCAAACCAAATAGTCCGAGGCGTATTGTTATAGCGCTGTACTTGCCTGGCTTCATATTCTTGCGGAATTACCTGTTTCCTTTAATGGTTCATAAGTAATAAAAAAAGATAACACAAAGAAAAATTTGCACGATATTGAATAAAAATCATAAATGAAAATGTATGTATACTCCATTCACAATTATAAAATCACAACTCTGGCCTTGGAAATTTGACAAATTTCGGTCTGTATCGAAGTTATGACGTTTTTCAAAATATTTTTATGTTCCAAGTCAACACTATGTTGCCCTTTCTACATTCTTAGCGTATTTCTCATAATGTAAATTTATTCGGAAAATGAATGAATTGGAAAAGATGTGATGGACGAAAATAATTAACGTTTATATGAATAGATAGAAAGGATTCCTTTTCTAGTTATTTGCATGAAAAGTACAAGAGATCACTGTTGAAATATATTATTTTTGCCATGGAAGAAAATTGCTTTCACATAATTTTCATATGCACGCTTGTGAAGTTTTAATGTTTATTATCCTCTTGAACGGAAAGTTCAAGACGACATCAATTGTTGATTCTAATCAATAATTCATTAAAAAAAATCAACCCAAAGATATAAGATGAATTGATGGGTAATTACAAGAATCAAGAATAATGTCAATTTTATTTTGTTGATAACTTTCTTAAAATCATACATGGGATATAAAACTCGGCTGCGTTTGTTCAAACAACATCTAAAGAATACATTTTTCACCATCTCGACCTTTGAAAGGCGTTTCTTATAGGAGATTTAGGTCTAAGTCATTAGTGAGGTACCTAACTTTTGCAAATCTGCTCAGATATCGCCAAATTTCTTGGAAAACCTGAAAAATATTATCCTAATCGACCTCTCGAAGCTCCATCCGATCCATCTACTGCGATATCTGTCCAAATAGCAGCTTTTTCAACGAAATTCCCGTGTACCCCTTCAACCTCGAAATGTAAACATTCATCCTGGTCTTGAAAATCGTCCTCACGCTCCAAACTGGTGCTAAAAACAATAAACATACGTTAATCTTGGATATTCGACGAAAAACTCACCTGCAAATATCGATTAAATACCAAAAATCTGCGAACAATTTGTGAACGTAGCAAAATGTGGAATATCTTTGATACTTTTACTTTGATGTAAACAAAGAAACTGGCAACGTCGTTTTGTCATCAACGATATTTTCTGTGCGCGCACTGACTTTTCATCATATGTTCTGTGCTTTTCATCAGGGGCACCAACTCCTGAAAACGAAACTATGACCTCCTATGTGATTAAATAAAAGAGAATGGAGTATACAAAGCAGTACAATTAGCAATATTTCATTAACCAATTAACAGTCGATGTGATGTCCTGATTTCATCAATTAAAAATAGATGTCTTCTGCTTTGATTACTTTAGCTTCCAGTAATTCAACATACAGAAGTTTGTTAAAAGATACATAACTGAAAGAAGTAACCCCCCACAGTGGTGTCATTTGATTGCAGGATTCTTTTAAAACGTGGTTTTAATTATACAAGAGCTGTACCATAGAGAATTAAATATCAAATGTATTTATGAATTGAATATCACAAATCAAACTCTGCGGGAATGGTACTCACGGTTGGTCTGACTTGAAGAGATGTATCTGCTGGTTTTCTGTGGCCTCTTGAAAACGAATCGTCCTTTATTTCACGGAACGAATCCACTTTTAGATACTAAACTAACGGGTTCCGGCGTGGGGAAGCATATGAAATGAATTGTGTCAGGATGGCGAACTGAATACCGTTTGTGGGATTCTCGGGTGATTCAAGACCATAGAATCGAACCACTCGCAGTATGGACTTTGTGGTATTGAATGAATAATACGGAATACATTTCTGACTTATAAAAGTGGAGTACCTTATAAGGATTATAGGTTATTGGAGTCATAGCTCGAAATTCCTTCCTCTCGTAATTTCCTGAATCTATCTAAATAATCGAGTTCACGACTCATACTGCAAGTAACCTTCGAATCTCCAACTACAGGAGTCTCTCGACGCTGTGCATTCCTCTACGATTTTTATCCTAGACATATCTTCACTGAAGCATAACAAACTCGATGCAGTCATAAATGGTCGAGATCAGAGTTCAAATGCGTCTCGCCTTTTCACAAACTTGAGGAATAGGTGTTATCTTCAGATTTCGATAAAAAGAGTAACATATATCTCATTCTCACAGCCTCGAGCTTTTTCATGTGTGAAAACAATGTCTTCAAACGCATTTGTTTTTTTTTATGTTTTCAGACAGTTTCCGAAAAAACTGAAGATAATCCACTCGAACATGTCGGTAGATCCACCTATCGCATATCCGATATTGAAATATCACATCCGGTTTATGTCGTGCCTTGCAGATAGATCTTGATGCTCTTGAATTATGTAAAACACACCATTACGTATTCTAATGCTGGGAGAGATCCAAATTATCACATAATTTCGTTGCGTTTTTATTTGTTTTTGAGGCATATTAATTATACGTCTCGAATGCCACTCGCTAAAACGCCATTAGAAATTCAGATTTCATTGAATTTAGATTTTAGAGGCTGTTTATGTTAGTTTGTGCTAATAGCGGCCAGAGATTTTTTGCTTTTAAATGCATATTTTTCATGGATTGTGGGAAAAGGTACATGATCCAGTTAGAATAATCCAGCTTCATGAAAATTCACATTGCTTCCTCATCTCAAGGATGCCAACAAAAAAATCTTTCAGAAAATCATTTTTCGTGTGGAAATTGAAATTTCTATGCAATTTTCAAGTATACAAATTCATTCTCATGTTTCAAATTTTTTGCAGGTAGGTCCTCATTACGATCTTGGGAGGTTGCTGGCAAACATTTGCTGAGTGAGTATTCCTTGTTTCATTTCACTAATATCTCAAAGAAAGAATTCGACAACATGAAAATGAAACAACAATGAAATGAAGCCCATAATAGCGAAACAGCTTCAGCTGATGACATGACATTCAATTTTGATGAAGCTAAAATTTGGGGAAAAGATTTCAAATATTAAATCATTGAGAAGATGTGCAGGGTCTGAGTACTTTATATAGCCCTGTATTGTGCTTGTTTTTTATCCATCTATGATTGTTATTGATTATTTTAATCCTTATTTTGTGTTTGCTTATAAGCTGAATCAAAACAAAAATATCTAGATCTGATTTGAACCATTACATCGTTTTTATTGCAACATTTTTACTAGTCTGATTCTAAATGTACGTTAAGGTCGCCGATCATAACGAGCAGAAAAACTAAGCCGATTGAGGCGCCACCGTGCATTTTATGGAATATCTCCATAGAACTCATAGTGTTACCATAAGTTCTATGAATATCTCTCCTCATGAATGAAATGTACAATGGCGCTCTCTATCCGAAAATCGCTGAACTATGAAATAAGTTAATATGTAGGTAAAGCAGGAACTATTTCCCGCCATATATTTTAATTTGGACATTCTCTGCTAATTCCGTATTTCAAGTTGATTTCGTGAACGAAATTATCTGTAGATTCACTTTTAATCGGAATTCGAACTATTTTCATGGGTCTTTCATTAGAAATAAAACAGAAGCAGGAGTTGGCTTATTTATTTCTATTTTTGAAAAAAAATGAACTTTCGAAATGAAATCGATTTCAATTATTTCATTAAGAACTCCAATCTTCTATGAGTTAACCCACAAAATTTTAGTTCTCAAAGTGAAACAATTTTCAAAAGCAACTTGAAATAAAAACACACTACATTGAACGCCCACCTTAAGGTCGTCGATCACAACGAGTAGGAAAACTAATCCAATAGAGGCGCCACAGTGCATTTCATGGAATATCTCCATAGAACTTACCCTATCATTTTAAGTTCTATGAATATCTCTCTCCTTATGAATGAAATGTACAATGGCGCGCTCTATCCGAAAATCGCTGAACTATGAAATCAGTGAAAATTCAGGTGAAACAGGAACCTTTTCCCGCTATACAGGGTGTCCGGGAAATGTGGCAAATCTCTCTGATTCAGATAAAACATAAAAAAAACAAGAGGACAAGTTCCCATAATTTTTTTCCTAGCGGCCCTCCCTACGGAGATACGGCCTCCTAAATGATGTCACTGGAAATCCATTTTACTAGAATAAATCTCAAACTACTCAATATAATAAAAAAAATGATATGATGATCAGTAGTAAGGACTTCTTGAAATAATGCCCTTAAATTTAAATTAGCTCTTTTAGTTTACCAGGGGCGGACTAGGTTGTACATTTTAATGCTTACATTTTCAAGACCCTGTATGATAAGTTGTAGAAAAAAAAACAAATTTGGCTTGAACATTAAGCTGAAAAAAGGTACTCCTGTTTATTGTCGATGATGAACCGTTTTCGAAAAACAAAATTACAAAGATCCTTAACTATGCAGTTTTGGCATAGAAAGGCACGTTAACAAAAATTATTTTTTGGAAATGTACTCTCACTAAAGCTTGCAACGATCAAATATGAATACGCTAGTTATAAAAAATCTATTAAAAACTTCATAAGGGTAAATTTCTCAAAAATAATTTTTATAACGTGTCTTTCTGTGCCAAAACTGCATGTTCAAGAATCTTTGTAATTTTGTTCTTCGTTTCATCGACAATAAACAAGAGTACCTTTTTTTTTAGCCTAATGTTCAAGCTATCCAAATTTGATTTTTTCTACTCCTTATCATACAGGGTGTTGAAAATGTAAGCAAATGTACAACCTAGTCCGGCCCTGGTAAACTAAAAGAGCTAACTTAAATTTAAGGGCAGTATTTTAAGAGGTCCTTACTACGGTTCATCATATAAATTTTTTTTTGAATTATTTTGAGTAGATTTATTCCAGTAAAATTGATTTCCAGTGACATCATCTATGGGAACTTGTCATTTTATTTTTGTATGTTTTATCTGTAGATTCACTTTTAATCGAGAGTTGAACTATTGTCATAGATCTTTTGTTTGAAATGAAACAGAAGCAAGAGTTGGCTTATTTTCTTCTATTTTTGAAAGAAAAAAAATGAACATGGCAAATGAAATCGATTTGAATTATTTCATTAAGAACTCCAATCCTTTCTGAGATTACCCACAAAATTTCAGTTCTCAAAGTGAAAAGATTTTCAAATGCAACTTGAAATAAAAACACACTACATTGAACGCCTTAAGATTCTCGCTTGCGTTTTCCATACTCCCCTTTCGAAGTTTTGAAGTTAGACGGCTATAACTTTTAAATTGTTGACTTTTGACTAGATGGGTGATAAAGCAGTTGTGATGTTTTCTCTCTCTTCTTGAATCTTGTATATTGTATTTGTTTAATTCTTAACCTTCAAAAAGAGGAGATCTTTCTCGAATTGTTGGCGTAGTTGCGAAATGCAGGTTTTGAAGAGCTCTTTTCCATTTCTCCAGTTCAATCTGACATGCCCAGTCAGGGTGGCCATTTGGAAACGAAACAGACGAGATTACAGACGAAATAAATTTTTTCGATAGAAATGCTCGGACAGGTCGATTTCTGTTTCGAGGGGGACAACTTAAGATGTAGGTTACGGACGCATAGCGCTTCAACCCTTGCTGCTACAACGCCCACCCCCAATTTTTGAATAGGGAAGATGGGGTGAGTGATACCTCAATTCAAAGGTATTTTTATACTGATCTCAGCACAGTAATTGTTTTTTCATTTTATGCATTAGTTCTCGAAATATTCATGCGTTAGTAAATTTCATCACTTAAATTCATTTTTTGCGAATAATTGACATTTCGTGCTTGCGAAACACCAAAATTTCCGTACTTGTATTTGAAATTGCAAAACATCTACCACTGGGCAAATGAAGTCATACCGTACGTGTTAATGCTACTAGGGTCAGATGTTCGACTAGCTGCTTTATTCACTGAAATCATTCTCCAACTGTACGGTATCAGAACGATTTGAAGTATTGATCTAAGAAATAAGACTTTTCAAAGTAAAGTAAATAATTTATCAAAAACTCACATCAATTAATTAAATATTCAAATTGTTCACCATTAGCTTCCATACAATGAAATAAGTTTTGTTCGAAACGGTGGCGCACATTTTGCAGCATTTCTGGAGTGATTTGACGACATTCGTTCACTATACGTCTTCTTAAATCTTCTATGGAATCGGGCTGTGTAGAGTAAATTTTACTCTTCAAGTGGCCCCAAAGAAAGAAATCTAGTGGTGACAGATCTGGCGATCTGGCTGGCCATTCAGTGGGACCCCTTCTTCCAATCCACCGATTTGGAAATCTTTGATCCAGATATTCTCGAACTGGTAAGGCGTAGTGTGGAGGAGCTCCATCCTGCTGAAACAAAATCTGATCTTCCACATAATTTCCAGCATTGTTTTCAATAATTTCCGTCAAAATTGGATCAATGTGATTTTCCAATAAGTCCAAATACATATCTCCAGTAAGATTACCAGGTAAAAAGAACGGGCCGATAATGTTGTCACCAAATATTCCAGCCCAAACATTGAGTTTTTGTGGTTGTTGAGTATAAACTTCGTGGAACAATCTCGGATTAGCATCGGCCCAATAACGACAATTGTGTCGCTTTACTGTGCCGTTTAGAAAGAACGAACACTCATCGGAGAGACAAACATTGTACAGATAATTGGGATTAGCAGTTACTCGTTCACTCATTGTATCACAAAATTCAACACGACGGTCAAAATCGTCTTCATTTAGTGCGTGTGAAAGATGGATTTTGTAAGGATGGAATTTATGATGCTTCAAAATATTTGCAATTCGAGTTCGTGTAAAACCAGATTCATGTGCTAGCTGCCTCGTACTCGTCATTGGATTCAGAGCAATCTGTCCAAGAACAGCTACTTCAGCTGCTTCATTTCTTTCCATGTTTCGTTTTTTATTAGCCACGGACCCGGTTTCTTGAAACTTTGACACTAATTCCAAAACATACTTCCTATTAACATGTTTATCTAAATGTCGTTGATTGAAGAATTCTGCGGTTCTATTCGCACATTGATTGTTTGCAAAAAAAGTGAAATTATTTCCACCCGCTCTGCAATTGAATAAACCATGTCGAACAATGAATTAGAACACATACAAGTCTCGATTCAAAACTACGAATAATTCACATGTCAAAGAACCAGTAAGCTAACTTAATGATCTGTTCGTAATAAATGAACAATTATCGATTCTCATTTTTTCGAAAAAGATATGAATTCAATAATCAACAAAATGAAAACATTGAAGCCAACTGAGAAAACACTTCATAATTAAGCGGAAATCGTTTCACGAATTGGGACTGGAATATTTCTGTGGCATCATTAATGATTTGATTTTCTTACCTGGTAATCTGATTAGAGATATGTACGTATTTGGACTTTTTGGAGATTTCTATCGATCAAGTGTTACCGCATGTTATTGGAAATACTGCAAATTATATCGAAGATAATTCAGATTGAGTTTCAGCCACAGTCATGGTTGTTTTGAAGCTCAAAATGTCGATTTTTGCCATGAAAACACCACTTCATTTTCAAATGCTTAGTTGAGAATATTTCGAGAACTAATGAATGAAATGAAAAAACAATTACTGTGCTGAAATCAGTATAAAAATACCTTTCAAATGAGGTATCACTCACCCCATCTTCCCTATTCAAAGTAGCAAGGGTTGAAGCGCTATGCGTCCGTAACCCACATCTTAAGTTGTCCCCCTCGAAACAGAAATCGACCTCTCCGAGCATTTCTATCGAAAAAATTTATTTCGTCTGTAATCTCGTCTGTTTCGTTTTCAAATGGCCACCCTGTATTTAAGAGCACGGAAATGCTCTGAAATTCCGAACCGTCGGTGGTTGAATCATACAAGCTCCGAACAATCTCTTAAAATTTCATGAAGAGTTCCGATGAAGTCAGATAAAATTGATTGCTTTCGATGAAAATTCCTGTCACGGCCCATGGCTGACCCCCTTTATCGGGGGGTCCGACGATGCCTCGAATTTCCGTCCGCATAAACTTATCAGCCTCTTCAGATAACGTACCGTTACCGTACACGAACTCCTCACGATTTACTGACTTAATTACCGGACAGTTTGGCTGTTTTCCGAAACGCAGAGGGCAGTACGTAGATTTCGGCAGGATATGAAATTCATGCTCGTCAGGAACATCTCGACTGCGTTCGGGTATGAATATTCGCCCGTTTTATCGAGATCACTCATTTCACATCGGATTATTGCTTATTAACGGGCGAACTGATGGCAGGTTTGTTCGTAAGAATTCCAACGATATCGTACGCAATTTGGGAGTTTCGGTCTCTGAACGAAGGCTGTAGATTCAGGCAATGGCCAAATTGGGGACCTAATTATATCTCTGGTTGATTTCCAATAGTACATGTACTGATGATACACCCAATGTTGCCTACAGCTGGCAAACAATGATGAAAAATGTGCTGGTAATACTATTTATTTGTTTCTCATTTGTGAACGTCAGTTTCCAAAAACACAATATTAATCAAGAAAGTTTATTTTATCAAGTCACTAACTTGTAAAACTGACAGTTAACTTTCAAAATTTTCACAAGTTAGTAGTATTATTTACATAAGAAAATTTTGTTTTATCGTCATATATGTTGAAAATCATGGTACAATTGTTATTTCCAGTAACAGATTTTTGATAATGAAAGAGTTGATACTGATGATGAACCATCTGTTGACTCAGAAACTGCTGAATCCGAGGACTGCAGAACATTTGTACTCTAATTACTACCAAATAATTTGCTAGACATTTCGATTGTTGACCGAATCATCGACATAACTCATCGCAATTTCGGTGCTCTTCCACCCTCCTGCACGCTTTAGTGCTAAAATATCTCCACCCGAATCCGCAACCATAGTGGTCCAGTTCTGCGAAAAGAGTGGCCGGTGTATAACTCTGGCTCTTTTAAACCTAAATGTTTTGCTATTTGCTTTGGGACACCACCAATAGTGTGCTGGCCACCATTAAGGGAAATGCACTTTCCATGCCGGTATGTCAAAAAAAATCTTAGGCTTTCTGTTCCAGGAGGCGAAAGATTCACATATTTTCTGTATAACATGCAGGACTTGAAGCTGCAGCCATCATCGGTTATGGTGAATCTTCTTGTTGTTAAATTCTTTGTTTGCCGCAATGTGACAATAACGTATTTTCCCATATCTTCTACAATCTACATCATTCATGTTTAAGGAGCGAATTTCGTCACATCGACAACATCCAAAAATCCCAAATATTGTTACAATTTTCGCCAGCAACCGCTGGTCATCAGGAGCATATAAAAGAAATTGTTCAGCCTCTTCTTTACTTAATACCTTGGTCTTTTTTTGCGTATAACGCTCATTTTTTCGTTTCAGAAACGCTATTGCCTTTTGAAATCTGCAAATGACAACTGAATGTCATATTTTTCAATGAATTTTTCGAAGAAAACAAACCTGCGAACAGGGGCATTTTCTTTCATTTTCAAGCAGCTTTTAAGCATAGACCATTTTGCCCATAAAGTATTAGGGCTGAATCTAGCTGATAGTTGATTCAAGTAAAAACATCTTCAGTTACCCCAATCACACTATTTTTGTTTTTCCACTTTTTGAAGTCGTCGTATTCTCGCTCGTACCTTGAAGCTGATTTTGCAGGTAATAAACTTGAAGCTACACTGCTGGCTGCCTCAATAATTTCTTTTGGTACATTCATTTTCGCTTTCGCCAAAACAAATGTAAAGAAAAATAAACAGACATGTTCATGGCAACGCTTCCATAGCTCACGACATTTGCGACAAATTATTGAGATTTCTTTGGAATTTATCTAACCTTTTTACAAATGAGAAACAAATAAAATATAAAACAATACACGCAAGGTAACGGGTTTTACTGGCTCAAGGAGGTAACTGACTCGCCTGCGGCTCGTCAGTTATATCCTCCATTCGCCAGTAAAAACCCTCTTTCCTTGCTAGTAATGTTATATACTATTTCATCCCGAAAGCCTTAGCAGCTTTCCTCACAGCTTGGTTTATGTGGAGCTTGCACCAACTGGTCCTTCTTTTCATTTCGATGTCTAGGTCAGAGCCTCTTGAGCACCCCTGTCCTCTTTTTTATTCCTTTCCATGACGCTCACCATACATTCGTATATCGCATTCTTACGAGGATGTATTGATATCTAGTTAGCCTAGAGCAGTTCCATGTATAAACAAAATATTGCGATACCATATCAACGAACAATAACTTATTAGAAGTGTCAGTGTAGAGTTCGACGTCAAAAAAGTAAACCAGAGTTACGCAATAAATAAAAAAAAGATGTCCACCGAAATTGTAAAAATCGAAAAATTGGAGTATCGAGCCATCATCAAGTAGGGGAGCGAGCGGCTTGTTATAAGAGTTTTCATGAAAACTAATATATCTTGAGATCCATTTATTGAATTGCTACCGAATGAAGATGGAATTGATGCTGTAACTCTTCCTCTACCAAATCAAGTAAAAATAATAACAAAACTATTGTTCATTATTTCACAATCAATTAATTTCTAGAAGTGCGGTGTTACAACTTACCTCGTGCTTGGGGCAAGTTGTAACGTCTACCGGGACAAGTTGTAACGACAAAAAAAGACAACAATAGTACCTCTGATCATATATTTTTTGTTTATTCTTAACGAAATTAACATCTTTCTAGAGTAGGTATTATGTAATTCTTATCGAAAACCAACTTGAATACACTTTTTAATAATCAGCACCTAAAAATTCAGTTATTAACAGTTTCACTCAGAAGAACACGCCTTATAATCATAAAGGCACTTTTAAATCACAAAAAAGTAATGAAATTATTTATAACTGAGGTATGCTTCGTAATTATCTCCTTTTAATATCTATCAAACAAAGTATTGGACACATATTATAAGAATCAACATTCGGCGGGTATCATCATAATTCAATTCACTCTTCATCGGAGCTACAATTAATACAAATAAAAGTTATTGATGTGTCTTCTGTAACACATCTCAAATATGCCCACATCTTACAAATGATACACTCGACCAATCTTCCTTATTTGAATCTGTGTAAGCTTCACCACATACAAGACAACACCACACTTTCGATTCAGAT
The DNA here is from genome assembly GCA_951802165.1 of Adalia decempunctata. Classification (NCBI taxonomy): domain Eukaryota; kingdom Metazoa; phylum Arthropoda; class Insecta; order Coleoptera; family Coccinellidae; genus Adalia; species Adalia decempunctata. Next base: position 15,652,300 of record OX637701.1, read on the forward strand.
TCTGAATCTGAACATAAAATCCTTTTTTTTATGAAGATAGGTTTAACGTCTGTAAATAATAATAAAGGAAAGATATAATGGCATGCAGACAATTGAATATTTTTGAAATTCCGGAAAAAGTCACACACCGTGCAGGAATCGAACCTGCGTCTCCTTACTTTCCGGGCGGGGGCCTTGACCACTGGGCTAACGATGCATATGATACTTTTTCCGGAATTCAATATCCTGAGGTTCACCTCATATGTTAGTGAGAGGGGGGTTCCTAGGTGGGGAGCAATGATTCACCATCATTAGTCAGGAGATTCCACTTATCCTTCACTCTACGTCATCGAATTTTTTCGATTTCAGTTATTAGATCGGTGTGTGACTTTTTCCGGAATTTCAAAAATATTCAATTGTCTGCATGCCGTTATATCTTTCCTTAATCCTTTTTTTAGCTCTGTCCACTCCGGTTTTATTTTTGGTTGATTTACCTTTTCCTGACCCCTCCACTTTTCCTTTTCGTTTGATTTTGTCATCTTTTTCCACTTTATACACCCTCATCATAACTTGGGGTATGTTGTAACACGTTACAACAAGCCCCGGGATTTTGTTACAACTAACCTCATGGTATGATTTTCAACATTTATCAAGATAACTATTTAAACAATTTAGCAATCTTAAAAACTGTTACACATTATCAGAGATGGATAAATTTGGGTGCAAATAGGATACAGAAAGTTTGAAATTAGTCGATAATATTGATGTAAACCAAAATTTTACGACAGAATAATTTTATATTACCTGGCAAAAATGAAACACGAGTACACTGCCGGTCACTGCGCAGGCTGGCAGGATACTTGATATAGCAACATTATGCGGCATGGTTTATTGGTAAAATCGAGTCGAAGATATACGCCAATAAAGTTTAAGATCCTATTGAAAAGAGCCTGTTATTACTTGCCCCTGTTACAACAAGCCCCTCGCTCCCCTACCTGTATTTAAAAGGGTTGAGAGGTAAGCAGATTTACGAAGATATGCTTAATACCCTTGGTGATCAATGTCCTTCGTATGCGACCGTGAAAAATTGGACTGCAAGCTTCAAAAGAGGTAAATTTTTCATTAAAGATGATGACCGATCGGAAAGGCCAGTTTCTGTGTCAGTCCCTGAAAATATCGAAGCAGTTCATGACATGATTTTATCAGACCGTCGAATTGGGCTAAAACGAATATTATCTGAAGCACTGATGATTTCATACGAACGCGTTCATCATATAGTTCACGTCAATTTGGTCATGAGAAAAATTTCTGCAAAATGGATCCCCATATGTTTCAATGTTGACCAAAAGCGTGCAAGGGTAGAAGCATCGCGTTCGATCTGTGCTCGATTTGAAAACGATATAGACTTCTTAAACCGAATTGTTAGTATGGAATAGACTTGTGTACATTTCTACGATCCAGAAACAAAGCAACAATCGATGGAATGGCGACACTCTGGTTCTCAAAGACCTAAGAAGTTTCGTGTCCAAAAATCTGCTGGAAAAGTTCTTGCTTCAGTTTTTTGGCATTGCCATGGAGTACTCATGATTGATTTTTTGGATAAGGGTAGAACAATAACTGGAGATTACTATTCGACAATACTGACCACTCTACGGGAAAAAATTAAAGAGAAAAGACGCGGAAAGCTATCCGAAGGTATTTTGTTTTTACAGGACAAAGCCTCAGTACACAAATCTCATGTTGCCATGCAAAAAGTTCGTGATTTAGGGTTAGAATTACTAGAACCCTTTTTCACCAGATTTGGCTCCGTCCGACTATCATCTCTTTCCTCAACTGAAAAAAAGTTTAAAAGGTCGTAAATTTTCTTCCAACGAGGAGGTAATAAAAGCTGTGGAGGACTGGTTTGCAGAGCACGAAGAAACATTTTTTTTTGAAAGGTCTAGAGACGTTGCAGGTTCGCTGTAATGAATTTATTCAATTAAGAGGAGAATATTATGTTGAGTAATAAAATATTTTGACATTGAAATTTTGTTTGGTTCTATAGTAGGCTATGATTTTTTCAATATATCCTCGTACCTTTCTCCAGTATTCCACAGCAATCTCTTCAGTTGTCGTAGTACCCTTCTCAATGATGTCTAGGTGGGAGTCTCTCGAGCAACTCTATCCTTTTTCTGGCATATATTCATAGATTGCATTAATTCCTCTCTCTTTTTGCACTTTTCCCCAACAATCTCTTCAACCTCTGGTAGATCTCTCAGTGTTCGTCTCAATGACGTCTAGGTGAGAGCCTCTTAAGCATCTCTATCCTTTTTTTACTACCTATTCGTAGATAGTATTGTTTCTCTCTTTTTGTCCACTATTCTCCAAAAATCTCTCGATCCTCTAGCAGTTGTCTTACTGTACTTCTCTTGGACACCCCTAACCTCTTTTTCCTTCCCCTCCATAACGCTCACCATGGATTCCTAGATCGCAGTTGATAGTTGTCTTCGTGCCCTTCTCAATGTCTGTCTCACCTCCTTCCATCTTTTACCTTCATAGAACGCTTGTTCAGGCCGGTTGGTTGTTGGACGTTCTTCAAACTAGTTGTTGCTGGTGTGAAAGTCCCAAAGAATTCGTGCCAAACATGTATGGGATAGTTAGCAACAGTCAGTGGACCTTTTACCACCACTGATTCTTCCTTCTGGATGGCCATCTTCAGCCTTATTGCAGGCGCATAATAATAACCAAAGCTCCATTGGAAGCAAAAATGAATGCGCCAAAACTGTTAACACCCAATGAGTTCTATGATATTAATATTATTACCTATTATTATTTGAACTGGGCTAGTTATGGCTCGTCTAGCCTTCTGGGAACTGCGACCATGTAGATCTACGGTTCTCTACCCTACTCATTCATTGAAACCCAAGGAGGTCTTCAATGGTCTTGATAAAACCGACAACATTCTTAGGAGCTCGTGAGGACCCGTTTCCCCATATGAATGATTCTTCGGCCAGCCAGCTCTGGACATTTTCAAACGATGTGTTTAGCTGTTTCTGCTTCTAATCCACAAAGCCTACAAGTCTCATTGACTTTCCCATACGGTACAAAGGTACAAATGATATTTGTACCGACGCGACAGTGCCTCGCCAGCAGGCCAACTATCACCCGAAGCTCAGCTCGTGAAAGCTTTAGGAGCTTACTGGTATAGCTCGATGAAATCATCACGAATTTCTTACACTGAGTGAGTCCAGGAGTGTTTCTCCAGAGGGTTATTCTGTTATCCATCTCCCATTGTTGGACCGCTGCCTTATTTTGGTCTTTTCAAAGCTCATAGAAAGGCTCAGCTCCAGCAGGTGAAGCAGTGTGAACATAACCCTATAGTGAACTGAATAGGGTGCTTACGGAGATGTAAAAAAAAGAAAAGTCTCTTTATAATCTTTATTAGGTCAGGTTGAAATTTCTTATAGATTATTACAAACTGGAGCCAGTTTCAAGATTGCAGATGTAAGATCCTTGTAATCGTTAGAGTCTCTCCTACAAGATGTGATCTCAGGCTTGTAATAAACGACCAATTTCATTAGACCGACAACGAGGCCATGCAGTTGTTTAACAACACCAACAGATTCCCTCATCTTCCTAACGTTGAAATTCAACAAGTCCAACTGGCAGAGTATTGGAACTGGACAAGCTGGAGTTGGAGCAACAGGGAAGATTACCTCGATCAGAGGCAACACGAGTTCCTCTGCTTTCTTCTGCTGGATTTGGAAGCAGGAACCATCTGTTTTGTATTTTTCGGAGGCCATTTTGAGGACGCTTCTGAAACCTTGGACGCAAGCTCTGGATTGATCGGATTCTGTTTTTTCTTCCATGGAGACTAGCTTTTGCTCGGTGTTCTGAAAGATGGCATTCAGAACTTTGGGCTCCATTCCAAGGATGTCTTTTTGGAGGAAATATATTTCATCGAGGACCAAATCGAGAAGTGGTTTGGCAGTAGCAGCCGCGTGGATCCACGGAGTCAGAAACTGCTCCAAGTCGTCTCTGAAGGCGGCCTGTAAAATAATTGAGTGTAATGACAGCAATAGAGTTATATAGATTTTTTACAATATGATCGGCTCAATACCTGTCAAAGTCTTTGTCTGAAATTTGGACTTGAATAACCTGATTATTCAACAAGAGAAAAGCAAACTTTTATTGCTTTTTTGTTGTGCAGTTCCTTTGAAAGAAGTGGAGATGTTGTAACTGTTATAACATATTTTTAGAACGTCTATCTATATTTTCTATGGGGATAACTGTGATTCGACAGGAGGTAGAAGCCATGTTGTTTTAACATTTCTGTTCAGGAATAATTATCATGAAAAGGAGAAAAACGTTTTCGAGGAAGAAATATTGTTTTTGTTTTGTGAAAATAATCGAACAGACGTTCCTCAACGTTTTTACCCAGTTTTAAGAGAGAACAAGTTCGAGGTATTTAATGAACAATTGTGGCAAGCACGTAGTTGCCGAGTATTTTTGATAGTATACAGGTTTGGAAATATAAGTTGGAAACATAGCCAGCTCAGCGTTAAAGGAGTGGACGAATATCGTCTAGTGGACCAGTAAAATGATCATAATCCTCGTCCGTTGTGACAACGAATAAATGACTGACCTCACTCAATGACGTAGGAGACTGGAGAGAGGGGGCTTCGAGCTCTGGCGAGTCTCGATGCCGTTCCTATGCCATTGAGTGAGGCCAGTCATTTATTCGTGTCGCATCGCGTCGGGAGTTCTGATTATTATACTGGTCCACTAGGCAATATTCATTCACTCGTTTAACGGCTATGTTTCCAACTTATATTTCTGAACCTGTATATTTTTGACAAAGTTGAATTAGGAAAAATGGTTCCTTTTATAAGCAAGTAACTTCAATTGATTCTTCTATTGATTCAAAGAGTTGGTAAGACATTTAGATGTAACAAATTTTGTAAAATCATTGGAAAATAAAAAGATGTTGAATAATTACCTGAGACGAAGAAACGAAGACAAGAACTGTCAAAAAACTGAAAACTTTGCTCGACATGTTGATTGAGCTAGTGGAGGATCTCTACAAACGTTGAACTCAATGTTTTCCAGCTTATTCCGGTGGATCTTTTATAGGGGCAAATCTAAACAATTATTGAGGCATGTTATTGAAAAGCGAGAACATTACTCACATCATTAACGAATCAATCATCGGTAAAATTAGGATCTTGATTGCTTTCAAAATGATTTCACACATATTATTCGATAGTCTTAATAATGAATCTACAGCGTTTGGGTGCTTGCAGTCAAAGACGCAATACCAATTATTCCGAAATCGATTTTATTCACGAAAAAGTGTTCCAATTTTCATGAATGAATGCTGAAGTTATAGTATAAGTGATGAAAGGACTATAGAAAGATACCTAAGAGCATAGATAACTGAAGAGAAGGCTCCGCTTTATTATTGCACTGCCAAAGACTTGTTAGTTGGCCGCACGACCACGAGAGAGCGCTGACGTCGTTATGGCTCTAACCAGGCTACAACGATAGTATCCTTTCAATGCAAAATTAGTTTTGAAACGAAAAATGAGTGGATGTATAAAGTTTCGAAGAATATGTTGGATTTCTTAAGGACGAAAAGAATTTCGGCCTTTGACTTTTTTAATGATCAATTTTCGATCCTTCCTTGATCCATAAGAACTGGCGTGGTCTCCAAAGAAATCATATCATGGGATGAAACACCATGCCTTGTGCCCTTGAAAACTTTGACTGCAGACTGTCCCCCCTTGGCGATTTCCTCACAGTGATTCAATTAGATTCAGATCCGATATTAATTGAGTTGATTGTTCATTATTTATATCACGTACGCGATCGGTTTCTTTGCTGCCTCTTCTAGATCGAATTCATTATTGGATAGTTAGTGTTCTCCATTCTGCTACGAGATTTCCGACTTTGCCGTCGTATGGGTTTCGATGAAATTAGTCATATCGGAACTCTTGTATCCTTACAAGGGACCGCGATTGGTTTTGTTTTGTTATAAATAGATACAATGCAGTCTGACTTATGTCGATCACTTTTGCCAGCTTCAATTCATTTGAATTTTCTTTCCCATATGGGTTCCTGCATTTGCTGTAATTGATGGAAATGGTAATTTATGTCCATAAATATCTTCATGGACTGCGAATACAGTTGATTGAAGAGATGAAGAATTGATTAATTGTTTATAATATCTCTATCGCTATGAAATCACATCGATTTGAAATTAATTAGAACAGAATAGGAAAAAAAAAGGAATAATAAGTAGCTTCACGGATAAAAACTGTGGAAGTACCTATACTCCATTCACAATTATAAAATCACAACTCTGGCCTTGGAAATTTGACACATTCCACTCTGCATCGAAGTTACGACGTTTTTCAAAATATTTTTATGTTCCAAGTTGCCCTTTCTACATTCTTGGCGTATTTCTCAGAATGTGAATGAATTGGAAAAGATGTGATGGACGAAAATAATTAACGTTTATATGAATTTATAGAAAGGATTCCTTTTCTAGTTATTTGCATGAAAAGTACAAGAGATCACTGTTGAAATATATGATTTTTCGCCATGGAAGAAAATTGTATTGCTTTCACATAATTTTCATATGCATGCTTGTGAAGATTCAATGTTTATTATCCTCTTGAACTGAAGTTCAAGACTTGACGACATCAATTGTTGATTCTAATCAAGAATTCATTAAAAAAAATCAACCCAAAGATATAAGATGAATTGATGGGTAATTACAAGAATCAAGAATAATGTCAATTTTATTTTGTTGATAGCTTTCTTAAAATCAATGTTGGGGAATAAAACTCGGCTGCGTTTGTTCAAACAACATCTAGAGAAGACATTTTTCACCATCTCGACTTTTGAAAGGCGTTTCTTATAAGAGAATTAGGTCTAAGTTTCACCTCATTAGTGAGGTACCTAACTTTTGCAAATCTGCTCAGATATCGCCAAATTTCTTGGAAAACCCGAAAAATATCATCCTAATCGACCTCTAGAGGCTCCATCTGATCCATCAACTGCGATATCTGTTCAAATAACAGCTTTTTCAACGAAATTCCTTTGTACCCCTTTAACCTCGAAATGTAAAAATTTGTCCTGGTCTTGAAAATCGTCCTCACGCTCCATACTGGTGCTAAAAACAATAAACATACGTTAATCTTGGATATTCGACGAAAAACTCACCTGCAAATATCGATTAAATACCAAAAATCTGCGAACAATTTGTAAACCTAACAAAATGTGGAATATTTCTGATACTTTTTTCTATGTAAACAAAGAAACTGGCAACGTTGTTTTGTCATTAACGATATTTTCTGTGCGCTCACTGACTTTTCATCATATGTTCTGTGCTTTTCATCAGGGGCACCAACTCCTGAAAACGAAACCATGACCTCCTATGTGATTAAATAAAAGTGAATGGAGTATAATAACTTAAATCGTATTCAACGACAGTTACAAAATATACGTATTTCAACAGTTACAATTTAACTGAAACATAATTCTAATGCGGTCTTTGTTTTAATCGCTGATGTGGCCTTTGATCTGTTATTTTTTGTCTTCTTCGGTATAAATGTTTCGGGTTTCTCCATCTTTTTCGGTGTATATCTCATTTGTCTATTTATCGGTGAATGAATAATTCTCGATGGTATAAAACCAATAATCTCTCCTTTGTTATTCACTTGGATGAGGCTGTGAATACATATTGAAAACGAGAGGCCCGAGAATGGTACCTTGTGGTACTCCAAAAGTAATATTTTCACTGCCGTATTTTTGGTTGATTGTCACAATTTGAGTTGAAATTATAAATTTTCTACTACACTTATCATCTACGTAGAATACCCGACAATCAAAATTACAGTGGCGTAACATCGATCTGGCCTTACGGTGTTCATATTCCGTTTGATCGCATTTTGAAGCTCTTGAGGTAAATGGTACAATTTCAACATAAGACCCGAACATGATTCAATTCCATTACAATCCTGGAAACATGAAAATCGAATTTATAATTCCGCTACAGATTCGAATAAATGTATCGACTTAACTTAGCAATATCTGGCATTACTAACGTTGACATTACGGTGACTCGTGACATTTCTGTTTGCGAAATTTCTCGTGATTTATAATTCTTCGACGGTATGGAACGTTCATAGGTTATATTGGCATTATATACCATTTGAGACTGGTTGCACGTTTATGACATATTTACCCGCATGTCTCCCGACAAAAACGTTCACCTTACTGTCTACGCCGATATGGGTAACTGAATAATCGACCGGCTCTTGATTGAGCGAATAAACTTCGACATTTTCTCGATATTTGCATTTTTGAGTCGATTGTCATTGCGTTTCGAGACAATTGGCAGACACAGAAAACGGAAAATGATAAGCAATTGGTTTCCATGAAAATTGAACAGTATCCGAAAGCGGAGCTTGTGAGTTATTATATTTCAACTGTATATTCTTGAGTCCAAAAGAAACCATTTTTTCATTTTCCATTTTTTTCGAATTCGGCTTTGTTAAAAAAAAGCCATTTAAAAAAAAATTGGCCAAATACGTACCTGATACGATTTTCTGCAAAGGCCTCAAAGTTCATATTTCCCGATTGAAATTGAGTTAATACATTTAGGGAATACTCAAATACTAACCTTATTCGAATAGGAATGTCAAAAACACGATATTTCCCAACAAAAACACTTAGTTTTCTCCGATTATATCTGCAAATAAAAAGCCATATTTTTCCTGAAGATAATTTCAATATAGACCGTGTAGTTTCGATTTTATGAAATTCCAAAAGGATATTGTTCAGACAGAAACATCTCCACAGATTATTTAGTGCTTAACATATTTTTTTCCATTAATTTCAATTTAATACGTGGTTTGTATCGACATTCATCATTCATATATCTGAATTTTGTATTTCATTGACTTCGACCGGTAATGATAAATTTTTGATAAAAACTGTGTATATAAAATGTATAATTTCAATTTTATCTCCCACATTTGTGGGATTTTATTATTACTTATCTCTTTATATCTTTTTCCATCATTTAAATTCCAGTCTTGACAAAGTTGATAAATTTTTGAAAATATTTTTTACCTGTAGTGCTATGAATTTTCCAGTTATTCGGTGCTATTTAAAATCCAGGGAAGCATCCAGATTATTCTCGAGATTCGTGTTCATTTCGCCGAATTTCATTCGATAACCTCATGAATAACTCGAAAACATAATATGTGGAAATTTTCAGGTGTTGCGGTCTGTTTGAATAAAAACAAGTTTTTCTCAGTTACTCAATATTTCGTCATTTATTTATGACTTCATCAGGAGTTGTGCTGAAAGGAAATTGGATATTACAACAAAACTTACTTTTATTTTTCAAAATAATTGATTCTTTCGGAAATGTGAACGGTTTTTTTTTTTCGAGTGGTTTTATAGTATTTTTGATGTGTTTGATGAGAGGAATCCACAGTTAAAATATATGTAGAAGTCGAAGATTCACCCTATCAAACTGTAAAATCTTTACAGGCAGCGAATCATGCATCTATGTTTATTAACCAAAAAATGAACACAAATCGACTGTATGAGTTTTGCAAGTTGTTCGCACTGGAAACTAATAGTGGCTTGTTTTTTTAGTTATACCTGGACCTAAACTCATTGGAGGTGGGAGTGAGTCGTAAACATCAAATTATTCCTTATTCATGGTCATCTGTGATGCATTCTACTTCGATCAGGAAGTAGAATGCAGTTAAATGCGAAAGTTCGTTATTGAAGGTAACAAATCCAAAACGGGTACCATCCTCCACTGGATGGCAAGTGAACGAGCTCGTATCTTAAACATGGTAACACTTGCGGTTACATAACTACAGCGTTGCAATTATCAGGGAATATACGACTGAAGCTTAAACGTTCGCGAGGAAAATAGCTTTGAACTTCTGAAAGTTTATCTGTGCAGGAAACACACTGTTTATCATTCTGCGGAGTAGTTTTATTACAACTATATACAAATGCTGGTGAGCAGGCCTTACAAGGTACCGACTAACAGTACTCCCATATTTTCTAGGGAACATTGTTCACTGAGCAAACGGCGATGAACGAAGAACCGCTGAAAATAATGTTCTCACAGGTTCAGAGGTTGCCGATGATGTTCGAGAGCCTCGTTGCAAAGCTAAATAGCTCAAGGTTGTTTCGCTAGGAAGAACTGCCACGTTGGTATGGGTGAGAATTAACACCATGCCATCAACGGAATGAGATCGTTCTTCCTATGGAAGTGCTCTACTTTTACGCACGATCCAGTTAATAGTTCAACGCATTAAAGAATTCGCTTCTGCATTTTAACACAACATTTGTTATTGATTATTTTTGTTAATCCTTAAAAATAATGACAAGAGAAAACACCCTAACAAAATGAAGAGGTTGTTCAAAAATATGAATTTTGAACATTCTTCGCCGGGAAAATGCATCCATACATTTTAAGAAATAAAGATTGAGAAGTTAAAGAAAGTTCAACTCCAACTAAACTTTCCGATCTGCGTATGGGCTGAACTGGCTTATTTCGAAAGGGATGAGGAGGAGGAATATATAAATCAATGCAGAGTGTTCGATGAACGACCTGGGTCCTGAACTTGTTGGCGTTTTGACGGGCGAAACTGCTTTGAATTTATATTCCGGGACCTCCAAAAGATGGAGTTTGTTATCCGATGCTACCATTAGAAAGGAGGCTGCTGACTATGAATCTTGAACAGTAGACATTTTTATTCGCCATAGTGAAAATGTCTGGAGTTAACACTACTGTTCAAAAGAAAACACCCTGACTAAATATATAAGTTGTTCGAAAATATGAATTTTGAACATTCTCGGCCGGAAAAATGCATCTATATATTTCAAGAAATGAAGATTAAGCATATTGAAATATTGAGAGAAAGGAGAAGTGGTGGTGAAATGAGAAAAAATCAATTCCGAGACCTCCAAAATATGGAGTACGCAACAGAAGAGGGCCTGTTATCCGATGACTCCATTAGAAAGGAGGCTGACGACTATGAATCTTGAACTATATTGTTTATTCTAGACATTTTTATTCGCCAGAGTGAAATTGTATGGAAAAAACACTTATTTTCGAGAGAAAACACCCTGACAAAATAAAGTAGTTGTTGATGAAATATTCAGAGAAAGGAGAAGAGGTGGTGGAATGAGAAAAAATTACCAACAAAAAAGTGAAAGTGAAAGTTGAGCTTCCAACTAAACTTTCCTATCTGCATATAGGTAGAACTGTCTTATTTCGAAGGGGCTGAGGAGGAGGAAGATATAAATCAATGCAGAGTGGCTCAGGGATAGGTTTGGAAGGAATTTGTTCCAAATGAACGATCGAACTCCAACTGGTGTTTGATGAACGACCTGGGTCCTGAAATTGTTGGCGTTTTCACGGGGGACACTGCTTTGAATTTATATTCCGAGACCTCCAAAAGAGGTAGTTCGCAACAGAAGAGGGCCTGTTATCCGATGCTTCGATCAGAAAGGAGGCTGCCGACTATAAATCTTGAGCAGTAGTGTTTTTTCCAGACATTTTTATTCGCCAGAGTGAAAATGTCTGGAGTAAACACTACTGTTCAAGGAAAACGCCCTGACAAAATATAGTAGTTGTTCAAAAATATGAATTCTGAACATTCTCTGCCGGGAAAATGCATCTATGGATTTTAAGAAATGAAGATTAAGGATAATGAAATATTGAGAGACAGGAGAAGTGGTGGTAGAATGAGAACAAATCAACAACAAAAAGTAAGAGTAAAAAGTTAAAGAAAGTTTAGCTTCCAACTTAACTGTCCGAACTGCGTATGGATAGAACTGGCTTATTTCGAAAGGGATGGGGAGGAGGAAGATATAAATCAATGCAGAGTGACTCGAGGAGAGGTTTGGAAGGAATTTATTTCAAATTACCGATCTATCGCCAACTGGTGTTTGATGAACGACCTGGGTCCTGCACTTGTTGGCGTTATAACGGGCGAGACTGCTTTGAATTTATATTCCGGGACCTCCAAAAAATGGAGTTCGCAACAGAAGAGGGCCTGTTATCCGATGATTCCATTAGAAAGGAGGCTGCCGAGTATGAATCTTGAACAGTAGTGTTTTTTCCAGACATTTTTATTCGCCAGAGTGAAAATGTCTGGAGTAAACACTACTGTTCAAGGAAAACACCCTGACAAAATATATTAGTTGTTCAAAAATATGAATTTTAAACATTCTCTGCCGGGAAAATGCATCTATGCATTTTAAGAAAGATTGAGGATAATCAAATATTGAGAGCCAGAAGAAGTGGTGGTAGAATGAGAACAAATCAACAACAAAAAGTAAGAGTAAAAAGTTAAAGAAAGTTTAGCTACCAACTTAACTTTCCGAGCTGCGTATGGATAGAACTGGCTTATTTCGAAAGGGATGGGGAGGAGGAAGATATAAATCAATGCAGAGTGGCTCAAGGAGAGGTTTGGAAGGAATTTATTTCAAATTACCGATCTATCGCCAACTGGTGTTTGATGAACGACCTGGGTCCTGCACTTGTTGGCGTTATAACGGGCGACACTGCTTTGAATTTATATTCCGGGACCTCCAACAGATGGAGTTCGCAAACGAAGAGGGCCTGTTATCTGATGCTTCCATCAGAAAGAAGGCTGCCGAATATGAATCTTGAACAGTAGTGTTTACTCCAGACATTCTCATTCTGGCAAAAATATTTCAGTGATTTTACGATTTGTATATCGTGAAGCACCTAATGAGGACGAGTCTAGCGAAAACTGAAGAGTCAAAATGGGGAACCTCGATGTGAGACTGAATCTGAAACATTGCTGGATCCGGCACTGGCTTACACGGAACGATAAGCTCAGCCTATTCTTCCAGTTTTCGGTCACTGCAATGTCAAGTTTTTCCTCGCATACTCGGAAGCCATTGGCCCAAGAAGCTGCTACCATTCGGATTCGCCTAAATGGCAGTCGAAAAAAAGATCAAGAAGCCTAATTGCCGTATGTGTCGCTTGTTCTTACCGCGAAGTATCCCTTCAATTCCGAAATTGAATTGTCTCTTTTCGTTTTTCTGAAGCAGCTTTTAAATCTGACTGGCGCATTTATAGCTTCTAGACACTCACGGGGAAAATATTTTCAGGTGGATACATTCAAAAGCTCATAAAATATAAAACGATTATGGAGAATATACGGGTTTAAACCGGTAGTGTTAAACACACTGCATCCATTTGAATCAATGTCTTGGAATGTCAATTGTTCGAGAAAATACTAGTGTTTTAGTCATGAATAATTTTCGAAGAAAATAAAATAATTTCCAAACCTCTTCATGGAAAAATCCTCATAGACATTTGGGTGAATTCTATGAGTAATATTGAAACAGTACATTTATTAACATTCTGAACCATGTGAAAGGATTTGAAATAATTGAATTCGTTATCCTGTTATTTTATGCAGCTGTAGACGACCTCGTATGCTAGGGGACAGTCCCATGCGAAGAGTAAGACATCATAATTAGTCCATATAGGAACCTGTGCTTTTTTGGCATCTGTAAGGCATTGAAGAATCAACTTGTGGATTTAATGAGACATTCGTCGTATCTCGGAGCCACATAACAATATTAATCAGTTCATTGAAAATGTTAATGTAATAATTAATGACGCTATTGCCGGTTTATTAGCCGATCGTATCTTTTATGCAGCATATTAACACATAATTGTGTTCGTGTCACTTGAACGAGGTCTGATAACCGCTGATTTATTGGTTTCATTAATGCGGGCAGTCTTTAATCGGCACAATTCAATCTTCGCATCTTCGGCGCGTAAAAGCCAACACATAACATAAGACATTTGGATTCCACTGAAAGAGCAAATTTGCGAAATTACATCAGTCAAAGTCGTTGGTCATAGAAAGATTGTTGTAGGAAAAAGAACACCCTGTATTAATCAATTGATTACAACATTTTTTTATACATATCTCTCAGGTTTTGTGTAGTAATTCCATAAGAATCCAAATAATACTTTGGGACTCCGCGATTTCTTTTGAAATCATCAGGAGAGACTGCTAGAGTCTGTGGAGGGTGGAATAAATGCACTTATCTTTCTTCCGTAGGTAAGTTCGTCAGATATCTCATTGTCTTGGGCCAATCATAAGGCAGAGGTCCAACAATGGGAGTTGGATAATAAAATAACTCTGTGGAGAAAAACTCCTGGACTTACTCAGTCTGAGAAACTCGTGATGATCTCACCGACCTATACCAATAAGCTCCTACATCTTTCACGAGCTGAGCTTCGGGTGATGGCAGGTCTGCTGATGGGGCACTGTCGGTCAAAACATCATTTGTATGGAAAAGCCAGCAGATGGGATTTGTAGGCTCTGTGGATCAGATGCAGAAACATATGGCATGCAAGTGTCCAGATCTGGATGGCCTAAGTACCATTCATATTTATGGGGAAAACTGGTCCTGGATACCCACGAAATAACAGCCAAGGCTCCTAAAGATATTGTACACATCATTGACGATCTCCTTGGGTTTCAATGAATAAGCAGGGTAGAGAACAAAAGATCTACATGGTCGCAGTTCCCGAGAGGCTAACCGAGCCAAAACTACACTGGTTCCAAATAAATAAAGTTCAATACTTTCGTAGCGCGTTGCTACAAGTTGGGTTTTACGTTTCGTTCTGGCTTCGCTCACAGGACTCATCAGATTGGCTATTATGAGCGAAGCCTGGCAATGTTGTGATTGATAAAGTTGCCTGCTCCATTTATATCCAAGGCCTCAATGTGCCTTGATGTGATAGGGAATTTCGAATCTCCAAAATTGTTCCCAAGACTTCTGGAAGTGTCCTAATGAAGAAAAAGCGAGAAATATTCTCTCCCTTGAGTACCACTCCTACATTCCGAATGCTGCAACTAATTAAAAACCGATAGTTCGATAACCTCAACGTGCGAAATTGCGCATTCGAAAAACATTCCGGTTTTCCCCGATCGAAACGATAAATTTGCACTAAAAAATAATAACCTCGAGCGGAATTAATAAGGGAGTTTGTATGGTGGCAGGACTGCCTATAAGAAACGTTCTTTACGACGCTAGTCCCGCGAGACACCATTTTACGACGTTTTTGTGTCGTTTGAATTGCTCCACTCTCGAGTCAAACTCCATTTACACATGAACGAAAGGAACTGGAATGCCTCGAAATGATGCCCCGGTCAGGACATTTAACGACAATGACATTATTGTTACAATAACAGGAATGGTATTTATAACCGAATTTTATGCGTTAGGAAAGGCGGTTGTGGGAAAAAAGCGATTCGAGCATCCTCAATTCGAGAAAAACAAGATGGAACCCATCGGGGTCGATAAAACCAGGGGCGGACTGGGTTCGTCACAGGCCCTTGCGGTAGCACTTAATGCAAAATAACTCTTTTATCACTCCGATGAAAGGATTTAACCACACTATGCCATTAATAAAAATGGAAAGATACACGCTTCAACAACGCAAAATTCACTATAAAAATGGTAAAAATTTGGCAATTGAAATTATACATTCAATACGCACAGTTTCTGTTAAACATGTGTATATACACTACTGGAAAAAATTAAAGGATCAAAAAAAAATTCCAAATTTTTCGGCAATTTTCAACATGCCGTAACTTTGAGAGGAATGGTCGTACAAGGAATTCAAAAAAAAGAAATTGTAGCTCCAAGTGTCTAGTTTTTGGATTAGAACTTCAAAAATTTTAAGTTTCAGTGGTTTTCGAGTAATGATAGAAGAATCGGCAACAAAAAAAATCTCAAAATTTTACCACTTTTTTTTTTCTTGTCTACGAGCGTGGTAATTTTATTTTTGCATAATCGTTATAATGATGGGATACTTTGTTAATTCAGCTTTAATTTATTTTTTTATTGACCTCAATACGTCCACTTCTCGCCGAGATATCGGTCTTCAAATGGAAAAGGATCCATTTGTCTTTGATTATCGATTTCTCAGCAACCAATGATCGCACAGAAAATTGAAGGGGGGTTTCAAGACCTTAAATGAACTCCCATTAATGAACGACCATTGCTTATTCATAGAAATTTTGTTTTCTTAATGTCGCATCAATATGAAAATTTAACAAAAAAAGGGCTTTTGGTGGTTTCTTGGAAAATCTACCGCTGGATCGAAAATGTTGAGGAAACCAATAATGTTAAGTGTGACTTTCACAGTTCGATATGTTGATAAAAACCTTACGAAGAGCCAACTCAATTCAGCGAGCCGTTTTTTTGTTTGACTCGATTGAATTTTTGAAAAAAAATAAGAATCACGTTTTTTGCTCTGAGAAGCTCGTAATCTTTAAAAAAGGCAAAAAAGAATTTTCTCGAGCTTTTTCCACATTTTAATTGCAGATAGTTCATAAATTTCAAAAAAAGAAAAATAAAAAAACAACAAATAACATTTTTATTAATTTAATAACGGGTATTGCCACCCCTGTTTTCAATAACGGCTCTCAAACGTTCAGCCATGTTAATGCAGGCGGTAATTTGAGGCTGATGAATGATTGAAGGATTCACAGAAAACTCCGACGGAATTTCGAATTTACCGAAGTTTGAGCAGAGAATCGCTTGATTGAATTAAAATGTGGAAAAAGCTCGAGAAAATTCTTTTTTGCCTTTTTTAAAGATTACGAGCTTCTCAGAGCAAAAAACGTGATCCTTATTTTTTTTCAAAAATTCAATCGAGTCAAACAAAAAAACGGCTCGTGGAATTGAGTTGGCTCTTCGTAAGGTTTTTATCAACATATTGAACTGTGAAAGTCACACTTAACATTATTGGTTTCCTCAACATTTTCGATCCAGCGGTAGATTTTCCAAGAAACCACCAAAAGCCCTTTTTTGTTAAATTTTCATATTGATGCGACATTAAGAAAAAAAAATGTCTATGAATAAGCAATGGTTGTTCATTAATGGGAGTTCATTTAAGGTCTTGAAACCCCCCTTCAATTTTCTGTGCGATCATTGGTTGCTGAGAAATCGATAATCAAGGACAAATGGATCCTTTTCCATTTGAAGACCGATATCTCGGCGAGAAGTGGACGTATTGAGGTCAATAAACAAATGAATTAAAGCTGAATTAACAAAGTATTTCATCATTATAACGATTATGCAAAAATAAAATTACCACGCTCGTAGACAAGAAGAAAAAAAGTGGTAAAATTTTGAGAATTTTTTTGTTGCTGATTTTTCTATCATTACTCGAAAACCACTGCAACTTAAAATTTTTGAAGTTCTAATCCGAAAACTAGACACTTGGAGCTACAATTTCCTTTTTTTGAATTCCTTGTACGACCATTCCTCTCAAAGTTACGGCATGTTGAAAATTGCCGAAAAATTTGGAATTTTTTTTTGATCCTTTAATTTTTTCCAGTAGTGTATGTGTATATGTTCCCTGTAGACCCATCCGAAGGTTTGATCTATTTCGACCCGCCCAATCAAGAACCAATTATTGCTTTCATTCTCCTGTTTCGAGAATAATGCGAAACACCAACGTCGTGGACTCCTTGGGAGTTGACATATTTCATGACTCTATTTCGAGATTGAGGAGAGATTTGAGGTACCTGATGGAACTGTAATATTTCGAGTTTAATTGTATTGATGCTCTTGAGCTCTTTTTTCTGTTAATTTTATTTTATCATATACATGCACTCAATATTTACTATTAATTGTGTTATGCTGCATTGGTTTGTGTCCGTTTGATTTTCTTCTTGTTACTAAAAAGGTCATGTACCGTTAATAAATAAATAAATAAATGTATTGTTACCAGGTCCATATTGAAGATAAATGTCAATGGATTACAAAATTCAGATATATGAATGATGAATGTCGATCAAAACCACGTATCGAATAGAAATTGATGAAAAATAAAATGATTATATCAGCACTAAATAATCTGAGGTGATGTTTCTATCTGAACATTATCCTCTTGACATTTTGAAATCTCGACACTGCACGGTTAATATCACATAACTATACTATCACGAGATCGAAGGAAAACACCTGAAATAATCAATTTTCCCGTTCATAACAACATAGCTCCATTATTTTTCAACGATATTCGAATAACTGCCCGCTATTTCGGTAGATGTCACTTCTGAAGCTGTCATTTTTTGACATTTGCCACGTAGAAACTAGGTCATTGATAGAAATGGACGAAACACGCTTCAACAACGCAGTGAAATTATTAAAATTCACTATAAAAATGGTGAAAATTTGGCAGAGACGGTTCGTAAAACTTAAACATTTTTGGATCATCGTGAAGCCCCTTGTTGAACCGCAATATCGAAATTGGTGAAGAAATTTGAGCTGTTGGGACATGTTGGTGAGGAGAAGAATAAAAACCGTGCACGTTGCTTAAGAACAGCCGAGAATATTTCTGCTGTAGACGAACGTGTTGAAGAAAACTCTGGTTTTTCCATTCCCCGTTGTTCTTGGAATTTGGCATTCCACAAACGTCATTACACCGTATTTTGCATAAAGATTTGGGTGTTAAGGCTTATAAAGTTCAGTTAACACAAGAACTCAAGCCGGCCGATCATCAACAACATCGCGTCTTTGCTGATTTTGTCCTTGAAATGCATGAAAATGATCCGGAATTCTATCGAAAAATCATCTCGAGTGATGAGGCCCATTTTCACTTCGGTGGCTTCGTCAACAAGCAAAATTGTCGCCTCTGGGATTCGGAAAACCCAAGAGTTATTGTCGAAAAGCCTTTCTATCCTCAACGTGTGACTGTTTGGTGCGGTTTATGGTACGGCGGGCCATTGGACTTCACCTGTTCGAGAATGAGGCTGGAGCAACAGTTGGCATTGTTCTTTGAATATTACCTCTCATTGGAAAACTCTTCATTAGAATCAGTAAAACCAAAGGCAAAGTGTTTTATTACTTTTTATTGAGTTATTGAAGAAATGTTTCACCCTAAGAATATTGAGAAATTGTTTTCAATAATGAAGAATGCAAGAATTTCTAAATTGGCATACTTACCACGTAACAAAATTTGTGAAACCAAAAGCCAGGTGTTTTCTTTCTTTTTATTGAGATATTTAAAAATAGTTTCACCTCTGGATCAGTAATCGAGAATGTTTTTTTTCAATATTTTTTTCTTTTGTGTTTATTTTATTTATTTTATTTATTTATCGTATGGCATTATAGCGACAGCAGTTTAAAAGTATAAATGTCAGTGACCATGAATATATAACAAAGTACAAATAACATAAAATAAAGGTTAAACATACATGTATAAATAAGCAAAAAATAAGAGAATTTGTGTTTATTTATTTTGATGAAAAACCTGGAATCATATCGAAATCCATATATATATATACATATATGTATATATATATATATATATATATATAGTTATTAATGGTCATTGTCACCTCCAAAATATAAACTCAACAAGCGTTGTCACCTCATATATAACGCTCTCACCTCCGAAATCGGAGGTCACAACGTTTTGCCTTGTTTCTTAGCTTGTTAGACTCAGGAGACTTCAGGGATCAACATATCAAAAAATCGTTTTGAGGTCAGAACGCACCATATTTCTGTACTGTACAATCTTTTAGTTCAGCTATATACCACCAGCGCTAGTGCGCCGTCCTATATATGGAGAAATAAGTCGAAGAGACATTCAGTTCGTTGTCACCTCCGTAAATGGCAACACTGTAAACCATACTCGTATGGAGCAGGTGCACTGAGGCATGCTTAAAAAAGTGTATCAAAACAACATCTGGCATTCTTTCGAACCATAAAATCGTCTGGTTCATGTAAAATGAATCGTTTGTGAAAAGTTCGGAGGTCGATATTTCTGACCCGACTATGAGATAACTAAAAATCTTTAAACGGAATATTTGTTATTGTCGTTATTAAAAGCTTTATTAGGTTCTTTCTTCTTTTATTTTGCAAGATTATCAGAGTTTGTCTAAGAATAAAAAAATTGCATATACCAGATTTCATTGAATTTCACTAGTACGACTGAATACAGTATATTTTTCCCGAAACTGAATTACGAGCCGGTTTTCTAATGACGTTTATTTTTTTTTCACCTACACGAATTGAGTTTTTTAGTTCTAAGGGCCTAATGAAATCATCCCAAAAAATAATTATAAATTCTTATTCTTACACATTGCACCAATATTTAGACGATATACGAACTGGAGCTTCGTCGTCAAAGGTGAATAGTACCTACATAATTTCTCCGTTTCGTCGAATTTTGAAAAATAAGGAAAACACTTTGTGACTGATTGCATTTTAAAAGTTTCCTTTTAAGATAAACTGCGAACATTTCTCCACAGAAACAGATTCAAGAGAAAGGTGGAAGGAGGAATCACCGTTTATAAACAGGTTCCTTGAAAAAAGTTGGAGACTTTCAATAATGAACACTAAATAATAAATAATTATATTCGTATGTTGATTATAACATAAGCATTAGGTTTTTTTAGTAACATATTTTTCAAGATATATGAAAGTTTGCCTCTCGGGAGCACAATAATTTCCGAAAGAAAGTACTTGAAGATTCGATATTCACAAAGCGGCTTTATTTGCGAGCATCAAAATTATGCTTCCTCAAATTCCACCCGATGATTCAGCAGATCCGAAATGTTAATGTCACCATATATTCAAGATTTCAGATTCGATCCAACTGAAATATGGTATCTTGGATGAAATATGTCGACTCAAAAGTTCATGCAGAATTTCAGCCGAACTTGACGAATAGTTTAGATGTGAAAATGAAACTTTCTTATAATACGATCCTCACAGAATTTCGCATCATTTCCTTTTCGGAATATACTTTTTGGTGAATTTAAATTCGATCGTATTTTAGAGTTATTAAGTGAATGATAATGGATGTAACTCCAAAACAGTCGAGCAGATTTAGTTCGAGAGAGAGTCTCACCATCAAGACTCCACAGCGAGCAAGAAAATTTCTAGTGTTTGTTCCTTTCTCTCGAAAGTTGAATGTCTACGAATGATCGGCCCCAAAAATTTAAAATCAATGTTCTCATCAAGAGCCTTATCTTACAAAAAAAAGTATGCAGCCAAACAGCGTAAACAAGTAAACGAGCCTATACCTGTCAGCAAGCAACTGAATTCAAAATTTGAAATACAAATCAAATAGCTTTTGGTGTATGTAGCTTCTGAGTGCTCGTCTATCCACCTAGTAGGTAGATTCGCATTTTTACATTCCGAGAATGTAATTATAAAAAAATGTTCTGGATATGTAATACATGGGCTTCCAAGTTCCTACCTCGAACGCCGAAGGGTAGTCTCGATAGACCATACACGGGACTCTTTTCGAGCATTCGTGCGATGCTGGATGCCCGAAAGTCCCGTAGAGAGTCCTCGTCAGTGGCCTACATTAGGTTATGAATTTATTGGGATGAAGGAATGAGTATATTTAAATAAAATTTTATACTGAAGCGAAGAAAATGGTCGAAATCATGTCTTAAATGGGACCTACTTTGGATGATTGGGTTTAACAAAAAATTGAAATCTCGAACATAAATTATGTATCACATAGAAACAAACCTCTCAACAAATAGGTGTAAACAATAAATATATAAAATAATATAAAAATGAGTTTGGAAGAATTATTTAACGAATTTGTTATCCCACAAACTAATATTTTCTTCGACGCATTTTGTTAAGGAGTGTTGAGCTTTTTGTTTTTTTTTCGTCGAGCAAGCAGTAGATTATACTGCTTGCTATTTCCTTCGTGTTTCATCTGGAAACCGATTTCGGCTCAACACAAGTTTTCCTTCATTTTTTGAATGTTCTCGTTCGGAAGGATAAAATTGATCATTCCTTTTATTCAAGAGTAAATGCTTTTTAGTAATAAATTTACTAGGATGAAGACATGAGGATATTTAGAATAGATTTTATACCGAACGAAAAGAGTGACTAAAACCATCTCTTAAATGGTATTTTTTTTTTATTTTCGAGGGGTGTTCTATCAGTTGTTCTTATTGACCAAGTTACTTTTTTTGCATTTATAATATCGGCCTCCCACTTCTGAAACGAATTGACAAAATTTATCTTTATTCCCGTTGCTGTTAGAAAAATACACAAAGTAAAAAGCCGTTGAAAAGAAGAATCAGTGAGCTTAAAGTTTGAAATTATTAGAAGAGTTATGAAATTCAAAAGCTGTCAAAAGGGGAATGATATTGAAAAAGAATGTCACATAATTGAAATCTATGTGCGATATACGAAAGACAAGAATAAGAATCATCGTTGGTTGGAAAAATTTATGACAGTAAAAGTATGACTGGAAGACTATTCGAAAAATTAAGTGGGCAGAATCCCTTCGAAAATTACGTTCAATAAATAAGATCATCCCACATTTTTTTAAAGGATATAGTTACATCAGAACTGAATTAGGGTATAGTTATATCAGAACTAAATTTGAGAATAGTTTACAACATCCCTGTCCAAATAATGATTCAGTTTGTGATAACATAAAGTATTCCGTAGGGAATATCCCTTCTTTATCCTAATGAATGAAAAAATGAGAAGCTTAGCAATATGTCGATATAAATTGAATTCTTATATACAATCCGCATTCCCTCAGTTACCCGCCCAATATTATGTTGAGCTATTGGTTGAAGGAATTTATAAATATGACATTTTTTTGGTTATGATATTTTATAGTATATTGTTCAATGAGCGGTAATAAGTGATAACACAGGCAGATGAATTTTGTGTAATTCATCAAGTGTGTTATGACCATTTCCGCGAATTGAACACTATACTTCACCTTCGACTTCTTCAGTGAAATTCGAATCAATCAACATTTTCAAAATTGACAACAGTTGTCAAAAGCGATTTCTTTCATCGAAAATCTAATCGATATCGAATACCGTAGAAAACGTCAAAAATTCACGTTTTCCAAATGCAATTTTTGGATATTCAGACCTAAGAAAATGTAGAAATGGATGGCGAGAACGTTACCTTGATGTCTGAAATAGAGTTCCCAAACGATTCGACTTTCTTATTCATTTCGTAAGCTACATTTTTCCTATTTGTATTATAGTGAGTTTTAGGCGTGAGTTATTATTACCCCACACTATTGCTTTATGGAGACTATTACAGATCAAAATGAGTTGAATAATGGATATATTGTTCTATGGGAGTAGATAAAGATTATTATGTCTTTCCGTAAGTCCCTTATAACAATTACATATTTCCATGCATCAAATAAATGATGATTCCTTATGCCGAGTATTTTATCCATTCAAAAGCTGCACTTATACCAATTAATTATTCACTCTCCCATTTTATTTGAAGATTTGTTTCTTTCCAATTGTAGTAAAAGAACGTCTTGATATAATTCCCTTCCGTTATTGTTTGATTCAATAATTTTTGGAATTGCTATACTATTGTGAAATTACGAAAAACCCCTCACCTCAATTTCTGTGGCTATTTTTATTCTTACTATTTAGTTATCGATTTGCGAAAAAAACTGTACTTATTTTCTCCAAGAACTCCATTTCGCAGCATTGCGATGGGATTTTTTAGCGATCTCACACAATTCAAAATATGTATATTGATATCACAACTTTTTATTAATTTCGTGAGTTTTTATTCATGTTACAAATGATTCGATTTCCACGAAATTCTGAATTTAGGTTATAGTTCCCCAAAAAGAAACCTTCAATTTATTCATTTTTGTATCTTTACTATTATACCAGTTCCAGCTTTGGAATCGGATTACTATTTTACGAGTTGTTAGAATGAATCGTGGCAAATGGCTAGAGGTTTCAATAATTTCAAGACTTGGCGATTTCCTTTGAAAATTAAATTATTTAAGGTTCACTGGTCGCAAGGAGTTTCGAATTTGACCACATATCCTTCACCATTGATTCCAACCTAATCGTTCAAGATCATTTCGGCTAAAAATTCTTCAATTGAAGATATTTTGACGAAACGATAAATCGAATCCACAACAACAAGAATACTCCCCGATCTCCGACTCCTTTATAGACATGAATCAACCTTGAAAAACCAAGCCACCTGCATCCAATATATGAATATTGAATTTCATATATTCACTTCACCTACTCACCTCCGAAATTTGGCAACACCGCCGGAGGTTATAACGTTCACACTACAAGAAATATAAGCGGAGGCTACAGCGCCTCGATTGTTCAAACAAAATTTTTTCAGCAAAAATGTTTTCCCCTCTCTCGGTAATTTTGTTCTTTGGCTTCCCCTCTCCATATATCAACAAAAAATTTTCCATTGAGACTACTCCTTCACCCGGAGGTGAGGTCGCCCAGTCTACTTAACGGAGGTCACAGCTTAACAGGGGTTCATATATATATATATATATATATATATATATATATATATATATATATAAAAGAAAGATGTTGGTTACACCATTTATAACTCGAGATCGGATGGACTGTTTGTTATGAAACTTCATATATGGATTCGTCTACGGTCTGGTTATTATAAAATACGATAAAACTTTGAAAAAATCGATGAAAATTTTACTTATACAGGAAATGCTTTTCCTCCTTTTGAGTAAGGCCACTAGATGTCGCTACAGTTACAGTTACGCTACCGCTTATTCGTTTGTACTTCAATTGATATTCTTCGCGTTAGATGGCGATATAAACAAATAGTGACTGTAAACTGTAATAATGTGTACAGTGACTATATCCCCTCTATAGTCACTGTGTAATTTGAGTTGCCTACAACTCTGCGCTGTTGGGCAAAATCAAAATGTCTTAGCGTAGGAGTACAGATGTCTAAAATGATTAGATTTCGTTGAGATATGAGATAAGTTTCGTTCTTACCACTTCAGATGGCGCTATTCACACATTATGACTGATGATTATTAGTTATTTTTATGGTTTTATTTATTCCAAATAACGTAATCGTGAAGGTACTATATTTGTCATTATCACAATTAAATGGCGATGAATTTGTTGAGGCTTTCGCGGTCATCGATTGATGTCATATGTTCTTTTTTCGAGCATTTCGGTCGTCGTGGTTTGAAATGGTCGAAAAAAGAACATCAATTAAGTACTGTGTAATTTACAAAGGGCTTATAGTACCATGAAAGGCTATTAACAGATCTAGAAGCGGGTGAATATCACAGTGAATTTTTATCGAAATGTCAAGTAAATCGGATTTTGGCGATGAGTTCCAATCGTGAGATGTCCATTCTCATCTTTTCTCATAATTGTTAAAATGTTTTTGAATTTCTGTTTGGGTTATAAATATATTTGCGGAAATAACTGAATCCAAAATTGCCATTAGGGCCAATTCTGTTGAATTTTAAAGCATGGTTAAAAATTAAACTATCCGCTAACTTCATTTCACTATTCTGTATGCTTCATAAGCTTTGAAATATTAACGGAAGACGCTTAATTTTAGCCGATATATGTTAAAAATTTTTAACGTGCCTTTAATTTTTAACCAGTTCTTATAGAATTGACCCTTTTTAATAATAACTAATGTGATTGACATATTATTTTTGTGTATCTATTCTGTGTGATAGCTCATATCCATGGAAACATTTGACAGTTCAAAAATCAGAGAAATTTTATTTTTCGCCACATAATTTTCAGATGTTTCGATTTCATTTCAGCACCCAGAGACAACTTACGGTTTTAGCGTACGATAGTTTCAAATAAATGTTTCTATAAATTATGAAGTGACATGGAAGAAAGTATGTCCTTGGTTTTTATACCGTTATTTTTATGTTTATTTATTTCTGTAAAACACAATCTCTTCCATTCAAAGCCACACAAAGTCATAAAATGAATGAACGATTTATTCGGAAGTCACTGCTGCGGTTTTTGGTCAGCAAACGTGAACGAAAATCAAAACAGGGAGATAATTGAAGGAAATATGCGTGTGATAGCTCATATCCATGGAAACATTTGACAGTTCAAAAATCAGAGAAATTTTATTTTTCGCCACATAATTTTCAGATGTTTCGATTTCATTTCAGCACCCAGAGACAACTTACGGTTTTAGCGTACGATAGTTTCAAATAAATGTTTCTATAAATTATGAAGTGACATGGAAGAAAGTATGTCCTTGGTTTTTATACCGTTATTTTTATGCTTATTTATTTCTGTAAAACACAATCTCTTCCATTCAAAGCCACACAAAGTCATAAAATGAATGAACGATTTATTCGGAAGTCACTGCTGCGGTTTTTGGTCAGCAAACGTGAACGAAAATCAAAACAGGGAGATAATTGAAGGAAATATGCGTGTCCCATATTCCGTTCAAATTAGATTCGCCGGGACAATAGTGAATTGTTGAATTTTTCGCTCTATTGCCACAGAAAACAAACAAGAATTATTCACGGTCGCTGTGAATGAAGTGCAAGAGTGAACGGTGAACTTGTCCACCATTTGAATCGAGGTTGACGCTGCTATTTCTGATGGTACTAACAATTTGGAACGAGATCGGGGCCACTTTTTCGTGAAATGCAACCAGTATGATGACAAAGATGAGGTATGGTTTGATATTTCTTGTATGGTTTCCACTGTTTATACTTTCCGGATGAATATACATACTCACAACCAAACTAATTTGGAATCAGTCTGTATGATGTGGAGACTGGAGAGAAAGAAATTTTTCTGGTATAATTCGTGAATAGAATAATCTTTAATTCTAAATCACACTCTTGGTAGAGTGTGACCATGGAAGAAAGCGTTTCACAAGCATGAACAAGGTGCCGAAACTGCGGTACCATAAAGATAAATGAATAATTTGGGGTGTTGCGCAGGTATTGTTTATCTTAATTGTTATTCATTTACTTTTATGGTACTATCTCTGGAAATATAAACATGCTGTGAAAGCGTCAGTTACGGTCATAGATAAAATCCTTAATTTATTGTGAGCATGGTACATTGCCCATTCAGAAAAATTTACCGTTCTTGAAAACTAGTATGATGGGTACAAATAAGGTCGCACTGTAGAATAACCGCTTCTTATCCAGAGTCGGAAGGTAGAATGATTAAATCGAATCGTGTAGAACTGTACCTAACATTTACTTATTGTTGAATTATTGATGGGCAGATATCAAACAATATTGTGATAGAGAGGTCCACCAAAAAGACGCTGGACTATTTCAGTCTGATTCATATTTCGGAAATACATATTATTTGGATCAAATGGATTTCATCATCTTCAAATAGTGGAGACCGAAATATCTATACAGGGTCTTTCACGAGGATAGTTGGCACAATAAAGTATCCTTCTATCTGATTAGAAGACATGTGCGCTTGTTCATCGATCTCGTAGGTGGATCCATTCTCCTTGTAGGTAGATTTGTATTCAATAATTCAACGAAAAACTATTTTGGAAAATATCTCGAGAAGAAAATCCATTTCTCGGAGAGATTTTCCAGACCTTCCTTCGATTTTATTACCCTGATAGCTTTTTAGTCCGTTTTCAAAGAACTGTCTGTATACAGGGTCTTTCACGAGGAACCTCACCCATATTTATACGGGGAACTTCTGAACGTATTTTCATGAAATTCAGCACTTAAAAGTATTTCACGATGCTGATGAAATCTAAAATATTTTCAAGGCATGAGCACCTCCGGTTTTTCCGGAAATGACGTCAACTTCCGTTTTTCAAATTAGAACACCATTTTTTTATTGCAGAAATAGATTCCTTAGAAAATTTTAAGTAATTTTGATGTAACATTTTTCAGTTTTGGTTGGAAAATTCTCTCTGAGCGGGAAAATTCGAAAAAAAAATCGAAAATAGAGCTCCGCTGAAACAAGAATAACTTCGAGGTTTTTGGATGGAAAATTTTCATTTTTCGGATTTTTCAAGATGTAAGATTGATGTATCCACTTTGGAAATCGAAATCGCGATTCATGATACAGGGGGTGAAAAAATCGCTTTCAAAGTTAGGGATGACAAAATCGTGAAATATCAATTTTTTTAAATTAGAACCCCATTTTTTTATGGCAGATATTGAATCTACGTTAAAAAATAATGTGAGTGTATGCATCACACCCTTGCCCTAAAGTGGATATTTTCTGAGTTATTCACAAAAAACTGTTTTTCGTCTTGAATTTTCAGCTATTTCTTTTCCCTTCACGCCAAAAAGATGAAATTTTAAGGAACTGTTAATTAAACCATGTTTTAGATTTTACTACCCTTATATGCAAGAGAAAAAAGTTACAGGTTGTTCCTAGATGCCGAATTTGGATTCGAATTTGTATCGGAAACCTCTTATTTCAACTAATCGGCCATCGGTTTTCTCTCCAGTGATAAATAAATAATTCCTTATGAACCATATGCAAAAACTTACCATGTTTTACATTCTTTTTTTTTTAATGATAGATATCATTAATTACATCTGCCAAATTCCTCTTTATTCAGTAGCATGTAATTAATGATATCTATCATTAAAAAAAAAATGTAAAACATGGTAAGTTTTTGCATATGGTTCATAAGGAATTATTTATTTATCACTGGAGAGAAAACCGATGGCCGATTAGTTGAAATAAAGAGGTTTCCGATACAAATTCGAATCCAAATTCGCCATCTATTTAGGAACAACCTGTAACTTTTTTCTCTTGCATATTAGGGTAGTAAAATCTAAAACATGGTTTAAGTAACAGTTCCTGAAAATTTCATCTTTTTGGCGTGAAGGGAAAAGAAATAGCTGAAAATTCAAGACGAAAAACAGTTTTTTGTGAATAACTCAGAAAATATCCACTTTAGGGCAAGGGTGTGAT
The DNA here is from genome assembly GCA_951802165.1 of Adalia decempunctata. Classification (NCBI taxonomy): domain Eukaryota; kingdom Metazoa; phylum Arthropoda; class Insecta; order Coleoptera; family Coccinellidae; genus Adalia; species Adalia decempunctata. Next base: position 15,681,063 of record OX637701.1, read on the forward strand.
GCATACACTCACATTATTTTTTAACGTAGATTCAATATCTGCCATAAAAAAATAGGGTTCTAATCTGAAAAAATTGATTTTTCACGATTTTGTCATCCCTAACTTTGAAAGCGATTTTTTCACCCCCTGTATCATGAATCGCGATTTGGATTTTTAATGTGGATACATCAATCTTACATCTTGAAAAATCCCAATAATGAAAATTTTCCATCCAAAAACCTCGAAGTTGTTCTTGTTTCAGCGGAGCTCTATTTTCGATTTTTTTTTCGAATTTTCCCGCTCAGAGAGAATTTTCCAACCAAAACTGAAAAATGTTACATCAAAATAACTTGAAATTTTCTAAGGAATCTATTTCTGCAATAAAAAAATGGTGTTCTAATTTGAAAAACGGAAGTTGACGTCATTTCCGGAAAAACCGGAGGTGCTCATGCCTTGAAAATATTTTAGATTTCATCAGCATCGTGAAATACTCATAAGTGCTGAATTTCATGAAAATACGTTCAGTAGTTTCCCGTATAAATATGGGTGAGGTTCCTCGTGAAAGACCCTGTATAGGGCTCTTTGATTTCGATGTTCTCAGATGGTTCCCGCTGGAATTTCTTACATGAAATGTTCAATCTAAAAAATTAATAAAGAATTTTGGGCATCAATACCTTAATACTACGCTGGCCTGCATCTCTCTGTTCCAGGTTTATAAACATCCGTGAACATTAGTGGAAATCTTGTTCTGTACAACTTATACGCTGAACTGGAATTTTTTTTCGATTCACAATAAATAAAAAGCATATTTACTAATTCATTATTTGAATAAACGTTAAATCTACAGCGTATGATAGGAGGTAAAAAACAAGAGATGTTGATATCTACGGATAAGCAGGCGAGAGAGCAGATTCACTTAGGAACTAGAAAATATTCAAGTTTCATTTTCTCGAAACAGGGGCATAATTCATGTAAAATTTTTTTGATAAACTGACTTATTTTGATGAGTTCTACCATTTTTCAAAAGAAAAGCCTCACCTTTAAATACACCCTGTATAAGAGGAATTGCTTGTTAGTCGAATCTGATACACCTTTCTAAAAACAATCAATGTCCAAACAAAGTTATTCCAGGGACTTGTTTATGGAACTAGACCAAAAACTGCAATTCTGGAGTACCTATAGATCTTCAATTTTTGGTCACAATTTTTAGTTCTATGCATCCAAGATAAAATGTTCGGTTACAGATAATTCATCAAATTAAAGCTGTGTAGTTCATAACTTTGGCAATGGCTAACTGTAGAAGTTGAAACAGTTATTTTTCGAAAATTAAACTTCCAAATATCGAATATTTTGAGACATACGTGCTGTAGATTTGTGCGATAATGACGAAAAGAACGCACAAATATCAGATTCAATTTTGGTCCTTCGGGCCGGATTATTTCACCGGAAAAACAACTTATTGTTTTGTAACAATAGCTAGGTGCAATAAATTTGGGAATCAATGCGTTCAAGAAGTTAATTTGCGGGTGTCTCTTGATGCAATGATGTGCTACCAATTCAACCGAATAATTCCACCAAGTTCATCAAAACGAAACCGTCTCATTAAATGCCCGCTTTTAACGAAGGCAAACTAGGATGAATCGCATTCCGAAGGTACTTCACAACGCCAACCTGATCTGCAACCAGACGGTGATGGACTAACAATATCGCTGTCAGCTGACGTACAGGTAACAATTAAAATAGCAGGGGAAGCCAAACTCGTTCGGGTTCGATTCGAAATTGCACCGATAGAGCAGAGGTAGGCTGGTATATCTGACGCTTGCATTTTGCCTCGTCTAGTCAAGTCGAATGTGATGGTGGAGACGAGACAGTTTGTGAAAAATTACCGATTTTCACATCCTGGTTAGGTGTTGAAACTACACACATCGTCAAAATTCTTGCCCAACTACCGGGACTGGAAAATTTCTTTCCTAGCTCGGGATTGAACTCGACTTGTCGGGTCCTAGTCCAACACCTAAACCACTGGGCTAGGGGCACTCATTCCTGGTTATAATTTCAAAGAGGACGAGAGCAAGCCTGAAAATCTCGTTTTCCATACTTAGAGTGTTTGTTCCTTAGCTGGCACTCGACAAAATAGTGGCTCCAGTAGATCATACCAATCAATTGGTAAACTAATTTCGAATTGATACACCAGAGAGCAAGTTAGTGGGCGATGATCTATCGAAGAACTGAAATCTGAATGAGCATAATTTTGACCGCTTGAGCGTATCAGAATGCGCAAACTCAATTAGGTGCACTCTCGAGAAGAATTGACCTTGTCCCATCTTTCTCTATCGTGGAGATGTTGAGCTTGCAGAAGAACGGAATGTCCATTAGGTTCGAAATTGTGCAAATTCATGACCGCTCACGTCGCTTTCGCGGCCTCTATGCGATTTGTTCGCCTCTGAACAGTCTGAACGCTACAAAGGCTAAATGGGATTCCGATCTACATTTAATTCGAAGTTTGTCCTTCGTTTTGATGCCATCAATTCAAATAACAGCAAAGCTCAAAGACAACTCACGGTTTTCTGTTGGTTTAAGAGTCTTCAGCCTTCAAAATAGGAAACGTATACCGCCAGATGGCGGTGCAGTGCATTAATTTTTATTTATTGGATTATTCAGCAATAGAACAAATGTTGGGGCGCAGGGAATATTAACAAGAAATCCTACCCTGAACTAGATCTCACACTGACTGTATAATACACTGATTTTCCCTCACCAGTCATCTGGGAGTAGATACCTGCGGGCGTGTCATTTAAAAGAAATTCAATTCCATGTAAGAATCCACAATTGTAAGAAACAATTAATTTTCACTAATCGACGGCTAATAAAATGCTTAATAAAATGTCTTTGGTAAAAATGGATATTTATCATTTCGAATAGAAAAATTCAAGGAAATAAAAATCGCGAAAACAACATATTGTTGTAATATTATTCACAAAAAATGGTAAATTTTGAATGAAAAAGGAGATCTACATTTGATTAACTAAATTATAGACTTCAATACTGAAATGAAAAAACACAAAAATTTGTGTTCGTTTTGATGGTGGAAATGTTGAAAAATTACCAAAAATGATGGGGAATATCCTTTTCATTCATTTAATACTCAAATCTCTGAAGAATTAATGATCTTGAGGTTAGTTCTTGTCACATCTTTTGTGTTTGTTTGTTTCTTTGTTTGTTTTGCTGATGTTTTCCGTTTGTTTTTGTAGCCCTGAAGAAGGAGAAAATATTGTCTCCGAAACGTTGGCTCTGTAGATTTAATTAGAGAAATAAACTGTCCACGTTTCTGGATTCAAGAATTTATTTCGCTGACCCGGAGGATCGTGTCGAAAAACGCTGTGCGAACTAAGTTGAACGGGGATATGAGGCTTCTTTTAAAAAAATCCCCGATCATCGAGGTGCCCCGGAAAAAAAGCCTTATGCTGCACAACTTCGGTCTATCGGGCGATTTCGACCGTTTTTCGCGATTTTTTTGAAAACTGGGAAAAAATCCAAATACGTATGCCCCTGTTCTTCTACTTTCCGACGCCCCCTTCCCCTCGCCGTTGGGCGTCGCAAGCGACTGGACATGCGGTTTCGCCGCAAGCCTTTCGAAAGAGAAACGTCAAAAATTCTACGTTCCTTATATTATTACTAGCTGGCCCGGCGAACTTTGTTCCGCCTAAATGATACTCACGGTGGATTTCACAAATCGTTATCACCGGTGATCGGAGATCAACGGCTTGGTTCTCTGATTTTTGAACTGTCGAATGTTTCCATGGATTTGAGCTGTCACACAGAACAGATATACAAAAATAATATGTCATAATATGTCAATTATTAATAATGGCAATTTTGGATTCAGTTATTTCCGCAAATATATTTATTACCCAAACAGAAATTCAAAAACATTTTGAAAATTATGAGAAAAGATGAGAATGGACATCTCACGATTGGAACTGATCGCCAAAATCCGATTTACTCGACATTTCGGTAAAAATTCACTGTGATATTCAACCGCTTCTGGATCTGTTGATAACCTTTCATGGTACTATAAGCCCTTTGTAAATTACACAGTAATTGATGTCATATGACTTTTTCGACTATTTCGAACCACGACGACCGAAATGCTCGAAAAAAGAACAGATGACATCAATCGATGGCCGCGCAAGCCGCAATAAATTCATCGCCATTTGATTGTGATAATGTCAAATATAGTACCTTCATGATTAAGTTATTTGAAATAAAGAAAACTATGAAAATACCAAATAATCATCAGTCATAATGTGTGAATAGCGCCATCTGAAGTGATAAGAACGAAATATTTCTCATATCTCAACGAAATCTAATCGTTTCAGACATCTGTACTCCTACGCTGAGACATTTTGGTTTTGCCCAACAGCACAGAGTTGTAGGCAACTCAAATTACACACTATTACAGTGACTATAGAGGGAATATAGTCACTGTACAAACTATTTGTTTATATCGCCATCTAACGCGGAGAATATCAAATGAAGTACCTACGAATAAGCGGTAGCGTAACTGTAACTGTAACGACATCTAGTGGCCCTACTCAAAAGGAGGAAAAGCATTTCCTGTATAAGTAAAATTTTCATCGATTTTTTTCAAAGTTTTATTGTATTTTATAATAACCAGATCGTAGACGAATCCATATATGAAGTTTCATAACGAACAGTCCATCCGATCTCGAGTTATAAATGGTGTAACCAACATCTTTCTTTTATATACAGGGTGTTTGGTTATTCGACGTGAACCTTGGAAAGGGATACACTAGACGTCATTTGCAGTGAATTGCGTCGTGTAAAGCATGGTCCGAAAATGTATGGTTACGAAGATATGGCGATTTTTCAACTTTTTCGAAATTTTCTGCTTCGTTATCGAAAATAATTTATTTTGTGAAAACTACTCGACTCTAAATATTCAATTAATATTTTTTTCAAAGCTGAGGAGATGGTCCTCATTTCTTGCGAAAAAGTATTCACTAAAAATTCAGATAACCTGAGATATACAGGGTCATAAATGGCTGCACCTGTTTTCCTCATATAATCTTGATAAAACAATTGAGAATTACTCGAAAAAAGTATCATGAACTCGGTGTACAAATGTAGGGAAAAACTTCCCTGTTTCATCAGCTTTCCAAAAATGTACATATGTCAATAATTCCTTCATGCAATATGAAAATATGGCTGGAAAACCAAGCAGACAACAGACTTTTTCGAGTCATTTAGTGATCGAACCATGGCCCGCTTAAGGCTTACGAATCACGTCGAGTGAAATAACGGATAATAGGATATCTGAATGACTCGAAAAAGTGTGTTGTCTGCTTGGTTTTCCGGCCATATTTTTAGATTGCATGAAGGAATTATTGACATATGTACCTTTTTGCAAAGCTGATGAAACAGGGAAGTTTTTCCTTACATTTGTACACCAAGTTCATAATACTTTTTTCGAGTAATTCTCAATTGTTTTATCAAGATTTGATGAGGAAAACAGGTGCAGCCATTTATGACCCTGTATATCTCGGGTTATCTGAATTTTTAGTGGATACTTTTTCGCAAGAAATGAGGACCATCTCCTCAGCTTTGAAAAAAATATTCATTGAATATTTAGAGTCGAGTAGTTTTCACAAAATTAATTATTTTCGATAACGAAGCAGAAAATTTCAAAAAAGTTGAAAAATCGCGATATCTTCGTAACCATAGATTTTCGGACCATGCATCACTCGAAGCAATTCACTGCAAATGACGTCTAGTATATCCCTTTTTAAGGTTCACGTCGAATTACCAAACACCCTGTATATAGATTATATAGAAGGAGAAGGAAAACTTTTCAGCTATCTTAGAAATGTACCGTACCTCGACTTCATCATTCGCATCCATAATGTTGAAAAATGTACTTATTTTGTTCACATGAGCATATCCAGAGAAACCTAACGAGCATCGTGCTGTCGCCTCGAGTATGTTCTCATCAGTTCACCGACTGTTTTCGATATTTTATGAATACCCGATTAGAATCTCCGCAGATATCTCAATAAATCTAAGTGGAACTGGGGAATAGCTGATTAATCTTGTTTTTCAGGCAATGATACCGTGAAGTATTCAATTTCGTTTGAGTTATCGTCGCAATAAAAATATTCAATCGGTAATATCGACAGCGATCTCGTCCTCGTCCAACCTCAATCGAAAAGACATCCTGAAACAAATTATTACGACCTGAAGTAAATAATGATATGGTGCCTTATGTTATAATTTATTACAGTTAGACGGTTGTATGATCGTTACGTTGTTAGCTCGCATGGTTATTAATTCAATGAACTTCGTGGATAAACAGCGATCTTTTCCCGAAGCTAAAACTGGCAAATTGGTATCTCTGTCAACAGCTCGGTTTTTCATCTGCAGGATGAAAAGAAAAAATCCCCTTTACGATCGCTTGGAAATATACTAACTGACAAAGAAACTGCAACACCCATAAGGAGCTGTTTAAATTTAATTTTTTTTTTGGTTGAACATAGATAATATAGCATGGAGTAAATGATTAAAATTTGGAGAAAAAACGAAGGGTTCACAATTTTCTTAATAAATTATACAGGGTGAGTCTTTGACTTGTACATATATTTTAAATGTAGATTCCTCTCATCAAACGAAACACTTTTTTCCCATACCATTTTTCAAAATTCGGTTTCGTTTGAAAAATACAGGGTGTCAAAAATCCATGAAATTAACACTATTTTTCCATATATTCGGAACCGATATTTCAAGTGAACTGAATTTTGGTTGATTGTTTACTCTATTCATGGTGCATATTCCTCAGTTGAAACTTACTCCATATTCCTCCTGGTAGGTATAAAAGTTACAGCGTAGTCGAGTCATAAATTCATGCAAAAACACTATCAAATCAATTGAAAAAAAAAACGGTTCATATTTTCGAAAGAATCAACCAGTTTAGAAAATAAAAGTATTCCTATATTTTTTCAATAAAACGCGTCGTTTCCGAGTTATTCCTGAATGTATACGAAGAAATTTGAGGAAAAAATCATTAATTTCATAAAAAATCTGAATGCTTCCCTGAATTAAATATCATCGAATATTATTTCTTCTCTGGTCTCTTAACAAATTAACAATGTTGTCAATGTTTATCAACTTTGTCAAGACTAAAATCTCTATGATGAAAAAACGTTAGATGTACTAATTGAATTCCGAGAAGCATGAAATCACACAGTTTATAAGCACAGTTTCTATTGAAAACTTATTGTTACTGGTCCTTCAGGAAATTATATATCTAAACAATATCCTCTTGGAATTTCCAATCGACACTACACGGTCTTCACATCACAATCATCACCTGTTTGCTTTATTCTCTGCAAGTAAATAAATAAATAAAACGAAGTCCATGTAGAAAGGTTATCGCGTCTAAGCGTCGTATCACATACTGGCCTGTGATGGGACTCTGTAGACACAGAACAACGGCTTGTCTTGCGTGGCGGCTACATCGCGACTGAAATTTAGATCGTAGCGCTATATCGGCGAGAATCAGAACTCGTTTGGCATTTCCAAAGAGCAATGCCTAGAAGCCTTCAGCGGAATGTAAACAAAAATAGTACCTCTGCGATGGTTCTTCCGTTAACGATAGGGGAGTTCGCCTATACCATTGTTGAAGAGAAAATCGGCAATCTGGCATCGTCTTCTCCAGAGTTCTGTGACATATATCACAGAGAAGATGAATTAGGTTAGGTCATTGACCTCGAATCATATAATTAATGGAGTCCTAACTCCATTAATCCTATCCTAATAGGTTAGTGAGAAACCAATTTTTATGAGATCGTTTCAGGATATCGAGGAAAATGTGAACAAATTATTAGTGTTCACAAACTAATCTTCAGGAAAATCGAAGAAGGAACTTATTTTGGTGGGAGGAATATGATTTTTCGATTGCAGAAATAACCGGACAAATGTTTTTGTTAGAAAATATCGTGTTTGTTACATTCTTATTCAAATAAGGTTAGTGCTTGAGTATTTTCTAATTGTATCAACCAGAACATCTAATAATCACCTCAATTTCAATCGAAAAATATGAACTTTGAGGTGTTTGCAGAGAATTGTTTCAGGCACGTTTTAAGCCCAACTTTTTTTTTCAAATGGCTATATCTCTTTAACAGAGCCGAATTCGGAAAAATGGAGAATGAAAAAAATGTTTCCTTTGGCCTCAAGAATCTACGGTTAAAATATATGTACAAGTCAAAAACTCACCCTGTATACCCAAAGGCTGGTTTATCTACTGGTAACTTCAACTTAATCCTAACCCTAAAAAGCGAAGAATGGAATCACCATGCCTCATGGTTTGTACTCAGGTGTTTCTTATTCCTGTACCTGGAAAGTTTGCGAATTTGTTAGCAGCAAGGAAAAAACAAATAACTTAATTTGACGAGCATTTAGGTACGAATGTTATTTGGTACTTCCTATCGTTCAATAAAGATTCAAAAGTAATTATGTATTTCTTATGAGCAATACTAGAGTAAATAAGTTCGAAAGAAACTCTTGATGATGTAAATATCCTGTGTCAACATCTGAACTTGTTGTTTCGTTCAAATTCAAGGAATTCTGGTGAGTGAGTTGAAGGTTACGTTTCCCAGAGAGCCAGGAGATTATTTTCACGTTCCTGTAACTCAATACAATAAAAAATACCGTATCGTAGTTCTGAGTTCTGAATCAAAGTTCGACTCGCAAATGTTTACGTGTCAGTTTTTAAATGATATTTCCATCCTATGAGTTCAATTGAAAAATAAACTTTTCAAGATTTCCAAATTGATTTGATTGAAACTTAAGTTCGAAAAATTGTTCCAAATTGGCAGAATCAAGTATTACTTATCAAGGATATGTTTTTAAGTGAAAGAAATAAGACACAAATCATTTGCCATTATAAATAATGACAAATGAAATGTGAATACGAACTAGGTCTCCGATACTGTTCACCCTACCAGACCGAATGGTCCAACGTCAACTGAGAATCGCACCGACTGCAGTTTCGTCCTATTAGGACTCATCAGGGTGGAATATCCCAAAGTCGACGCTGGATGGAAAATCTTTTCGTCAAGATATGGACATCTGGCGCCGCATTATTTCGATGAGAAATTAATGAGCGACATCTATCCACCTTCAGAAAAGACTCCCCTATCGGTGATTGAGCGAACAATAAAGGAAACTTTCTTCCAAATTGCGACACCAGATTGTGAATTTCAACGTTAAAGAACGCTATATAAACAATTCACCTGGGAAGCGCGGAGACGTTCGCAGTTGTAGGTTTCTAAAACCCAAAAAAATATTAACATGGAAAAATGATGATATGAAATCATCAGCTGATGATTTCATATCATCATTTTTCCATGTTAATATTTTTTTGGGTTTTAGAAACCTACAACTGCGAACGTCTCCGCGCTTCCCAGGTGAATTGTTTATATAGCGTTCTTTAACGTTGAAATTCACAATCTGGTGTCGCAATTTGGAAGAAAGTTTCCTTTATTGTTCGCTCAATCACCGATAGGGGAGTCTTTTCTGAAGGTGGATAGATGTCGCTCATTAATTTCTCATCGAAATAATGCGGCGCCAGATGTCCATATCTTGACGAAAAGATTTTCCATCCAGCGTCGACTTTGGGATATTCCACCCTGATGAGTCCTAATAGGACGAAACTGCAGTCGGTGCGATTCTCAGTTGACGTTGGACCATTCGGTCTGGTAGGGTGAACAGTATCGGAGACCTAGTTCGTATTCACATTTCATTTGTCATTATTTATAATGGCAAATGATTTGTGTCTTATTTCTTTCAATTGAATAGGTAGCTGCCTTCTCAGCTGATGATTTCATATCATCATTTTTCCATGTTTATGTTTTTAAGGTTGAATAAAAGAAACTGTTGAGATAGGAGTCAAACTTTTTTAATTTCACATTAAATTCAACTTATGATAATTATGTTTCGATTAAAACATCTTTTATTTGTATATTTATTCACTCAAATGATAACAAAACATAGATCTCATTTATTTTAATATTATGAAAGAGAATTTTGAACACAAAAGATAAAAAGTTATATTCGAAAAAATAAGTCGAACAGTAATGAAAGAAAAAGCAGAACATATAAATATGATTTGATACTCTATAAAATTCTTTATTAGCGCTTAGGACTAAGAATCTCGCTTATATGCTGGATGGTCCCAAAGCTCAGTTGAAGATGGGAGTGGGTTATACAAAAACGATATTATTAAGGTGGCGCCAAGTGATTTTATATTCACATCCAGCATACTTGCTCTAGATTCCGAAAAATCACTAGACAAATCTAGATAAATGATCTCTAACAATAATTCTAAAGGGGGAGTAATTACCTCGAGGTCCTTATATAGCGCTATATATGGCTCACACAGTATATATATTTATATATACTACATATTATACTATGTATTACTATGATTATAGATCATACAACGATAGCAAATTATGTGTGAAATAATGTTCAGAAACCTTATGAGTTCCCTGTCAAAATAACTCAAATAGGTCTCATACGTTAACCTATTATTGATGATACTGAATAATAATGCAAGTATTATCTGACTTAAACTTAATAACATAGTTCGATATTAGCGCTGATAAATTCCAGAAATTGATGATACGACCTTAATAAAGTTTCTCGATCCAAAGGGAGAAGGTACTGACGATTTACAAGCTCCACGATGTTGAAATTACCAAATGGTAACTGACGGCAGCAGGACTGATCTTCTTGGGCTTAGTTGGCCCGGTGACTTATCAATCGACAATAGATGTTGCAGATATTCCAGCGAATCCACTGAAACGTCCCAGAACAAGGACCCCATGGACACAAATTCGGAGAAATCAAAATGGCGAACTCGCCAGTCAGAAATACCTACCTCTTTCAGAGGGTTCTCTCAGTACCAAATTAAGTACAATTTCCCCACTGATTATAAATGAGAATACTTCACCGAAATAGAGTTCCAGCAGAATATTGATCCTGGTTCTAAAATAGAAGACTCAAATTGCACGAGGCAGAATTGAAGGAATGATGAATCTCATCTCTCAATATGGCAAATCCCTTTTCAGGCACAGTAAGATCAGACAAAATCATCCAAATAAGCTCTGAAGTTAAACGAAATAATCCCACTGTATATAACGTTCTCGAAATTCAAATCCCAAAATCAGTTAAGTATCAAAACTCCTCGACTTTCGAAAACCACCATTAAATTGAAGAATGTGTAGAAAACAACCATTCACCTACCACCGTACTTCAGTTCCGAAATCCTCAATTGAAATCCCTAACCAACATATCCTCATCCTTGTCCCACAAATCGAAATTTCCAAAATTCGATCTCGTTCCCACACCGCAGGCGATACAACAGGTTTCCCGAAAAGAAAACATATTTTCCCCCAACCTCGTCGTAATACAGTCGCGTGACTACGATCAGGGATCGGAAAATTAGCATTCGCCAAATCATAACACCATTGGGGAAATTTACAAAAAGAAAGCTCAATAGTGAATCACCAATCGGCCATCTTTTCTCCTTTCTTCTAGAGAATATTAACCACGTATTAATATGGGTCTGAGCTTCTTTCACATGTGTATAATAATTGATTCAGTCTCATGCGTGACCCGCTATTAACTCAATATTCACAGAAATGGATATTCCTGACCCCATTCTCCGAGAGACTATACGACGTGAGTGGGCTTATCATCAAATTTTACTAATTGCATGTTTTTACGCATTAATTATGTTTCGAATTCCGTTGATGCCCAGGCTTGAGTCAAGTTAGGTATGTTATTTATTCGACATTCAAAGGAACTAGTTACCGGAAGCCATTTTCACAGGTATTCTTATAGAACAATTTTGTTCTTGAGTGTCGGAACAAGAACTAGGGCAGGACACAGGATGTATTTAAATTTCACGACTGGGAATGAGGACTGAACGAGAATAAATTCACAAAAACGCCTATATCTCTTGAACTAATTGAGAAAAAATCAAAATTTGATCATAGTTACCTTTGTAATGAACGTCAGAAACATGTGGATCATTGGGCGCGTTCATCCGACTGAGCAGCTACCGCTACATGCTCCTTCAAACGTCAAAACCATATGATTTGTTCGATTCGTTGTGTCGCAAAATGTCAAGCGAAGTGAAAACACGAGAATTTATAGTGAAACTTTTTCAAAATAATCAAAAGTGGAGCTTCAAAAGAATCGGAAAAGAGGCTCGCGTTCGTCCGGGCGCTTCAACGAAGATCTTACAATTAACCGCAAGGAAGAAACCGGGAGGAAAAAGGGGTTTCATAGTCCAAAAAAAGGGTGAAGAAAGCCATCAGCCTTTTTCAGAAGAATCCTAACCTTTCAGGAAGGAAAGTGGCCCAAATAGTGGTTTGTTCGCAGTCAACCACTCAGAAAATCAAGTCGAGTTGTAGGCTTAGAACATACAAAGTGCAGAAAGTGCCAGACAGGAACGCTGTGAAGAATCAAGAAGCGAAATCAAGAGCAAAGAAATTAAAAAAAGATTTCTTGAAAAATTTTTCCTGATGCGTGATGGACGACGAAACCTTTGTCTTGGCTGATATCTCGCAACTTCCTGGTCAGGAATTTCATACTGCAGATTCTCGAGGAAATGTTGACGAACAATTTCGCGTGAAGAAACAAACAAAGTTTCTTAAAAAATTCCTGGTTTGGCAAGCAATTTGCACTTGTGGGAAAAGGAGCAAATTTTTCGTTGGCCAAGTCTCTGTTGACTCGAAGATATACATCGAGGAATGTTTGAAGAATCGACTTTTACCATTTTTACGTGAGCACGATGTGTCAACAATCTTTTGGCCAGATTTAGCTTCATGCCACGGCAGCAAGGCCACCAAGGAATGGTACGAAGCTAATGAGGTGGTTTTTGTGCCCAAAGAGGCCAATCTACCAAATTGCCCAGAACTCAGGCCAATCGAAAGATATTGGGCCCTGGTGAAAAGAGAATTGAAGAAGACTAAGAAATCAACGAAAACATTAGCGGAATTCAAGCAAAAGTGGAAGACAGCATCCCTAAAAGTGACTGGGAACACTATAAGAAGCATGATGGGAAGAATTCCAGAAAAACTCCATGAATTTTTTTAAAAATAGTTTTGATTTTTTTATTTTTGAAACAGTTTTCATTAGAATTAGAAGATGATTCGAAAATGAGTTTGATTTTCGAAATCGGTCCAGTGGTTCAAAAGATATTAGCGTTTTTGTGAATTTATTCTCGTTCAGTCCTTATTTGAATATTTTGGATTATTTTGTTTTGGCTGTTGCTAGTGGTGCAATAGGGTTAATTCAATCATTTCAGCTTATGAAATGGTATGAAAGTTATACATGGTGTTTTGATTATTTCTTCCTGAGTTTAACCTAACGAGGTGTAAAGAAATATTTCCACCCACCTCTCGAACTTAAGAAACCAAGTATCTGCCTCTAGAAACTTAGTTCGTAAAGTATAATAGGTACTGATTTCTCTTTATTTTTGACAGCGTGGGACTAGACCATTAAAAACTGAAACCCTAGCTGAAGAAGAAGATATCTTTATTACCTCGCTGATAGTAATTGTGTGATAATGGTTTCAAGCTCGGTTTGAAGTTACATATCTTGCTTTCCGGGCCATTTCTTCCTAATTCTTCCGAAATCCCATCATTTAGCATCCACCTTTTCATATGACTAATGACAACCATTTTCATATTCATTTTGGTGTGATTTTCGACATCTCTAGGTATCACAATTCTTCCCACATTTAATACACCCCATTTGGGCATACACCCTGCTATTATATTTGATGATACAATTTTTTCGACACAGTTAATGTCTTCTCTTTGTCGCAATGAAGACATTAAAAAATCTGACTTCTCACGATTGATAGATAAAGTCCAATACGAGTAGTCTATTTAGATTTCCGATGATACACAAAGAAATCTGGTTCAGAAGATCAGTAGCATTGGGAAATGAACATTTAATGACGAAAACTATCTGGGTGTGAGTTCTTGAGTAACGAATTTAATGAGATGGAGGTAACTGAATGAAATTTAAACTTGAGGCGAATAGGTATTGTTCCGGAACGTATATGTACCTAGCAATTAGAGGTGATTTCCACTCAATTGACCATATAGAAGTTCTGAAATAATGATGCGTGAGATTCTCTTTGTTCCGAACGCCGAATGTAGCGAGAAAACACTTTTGCTTTCCAACGCAGGCATTGTTTATGTAAATTGACTGGGTGATGATAAGGATTGAAATTAGTGAGCGGTTTTTGAGTGATCGGCCACTGTGACCAACTGAAATCCGTTTGAAACATCATCATTGGGATTACTCGACAGTAGCTGCTCTTGAATAGACGAGTCCCAACTGACCAACTGTTAAAAAATACCTGAAAATCACTTCGCAATTTTCCGCAATGATTCAACTCTTCCCTGAAAGCTTTAATCCTAATGAGTGTTTCCTGAAAATATTAGATGTCACGAAGGTCTTCATCGGAAGCTATCAATTTTAGTTTTCTTATGTTTTCATTAATGGAAAAGCTATAAATCTATGACTTTCGGCAAAAATACAAACTAGAAAACAAGTTGTTCATTTTTTACGTGCTTCTAAGCTGAGTCTTATATCCAGGTATTCTTGAGTGATATTTGAAATTTTTTATTATTTCTTGAGCAGATTAATCAGTATTGAAATAAAACTTATTTAAAAGGTATTTATATCAGTCTTATTCCGTTTGAAATATTGTTCTCAAATTTATCATAATTTTAGGTTACAAGGTGTCTTGTTTGAGTTTTCATTTTCTGCTGCCGTTTTTACTGTTGAGAATGTTTAATTCTATAATTAACAACACTAGTATAATGAAGTTGATCCTCGTAATTCGAGGTACTGAGCTGTAACTTCATTTTTCTGTAAGATTTAAATTAAAAAAGGGAAGTATCTGAGCGAAAGGATTCATGTTTCAATCCTCATGATATATTTGAATTTAAGGCAAGTAGATTGATTATATAACAATGTAAGCAAAGTTCCAGTACAGGAAGAAATTGTTTTCAATTGCTCTTCAAGGAAAATTGAAAACACGGCTATTCCTTTTCAAGAATTTCCTGAAAAAGATGCCTCAACACCGAATATCACTAATGCCTTCAGCATATTGAATATATTGGACAGGAGAATAGCATGGATATATAAACTATTGATGAGAAACCTTGCTGCAAAGAATATATGCGTTTGTTCCCTTCACGTGGACGATTATGTCAAGTTAATTTCAGATTTATATCCCGTTCGAAAAATACATAAATATAGTGAATAATTTCAGTATCAATTAAACTGAAAATGTTTGTGAAGTAGCAATTTTTTTGAGAGTTTCTCAAACAACTGCGAACAATATTTTTAGTGAATATATCGTGTATTCAGCTGATATTTTGAGATGTGGTATTCACTGGCCAAGTTCTGATGTTTAATTGATGAATTTACCACTTTACATTTTGAGCATATAGGTACTATGATTTAAAATTGATACTTGATTATAACGATTTTCCAGTACAATAATCTTAATTTCTCATGCGGCATCAGAACTTATTCACATCCAGATCATAGTTTATGGCAGGTGTGAATCATTTTGTGTTGTTATTCGGTGGTAAGTTTCCATGCAATTAAAGAACATTCAAAACAATCATTTATTTACCTAATTTCCTTCGAATTCCTCGTAGAGTTTCTATCCAATTAGAAGGGAAAAGCCAATTTATACACCTATATTTAATAAACTCGACCATACACTGTTCATAATACATAAATTCACTGAAAGTCTTCATATGATCTCCACGCATTCAAAGAAAACACCTATGATAATGAGTACTCCTCCTTCGGAAATGGATGAAATTTAAAATTGATATTTCTGCAGTATCTTGAATCATTTTTACACTGTTAATAGAAACATCTCATTTATGAGAAAAGTTTAATGACAAAACAAAGGCTCTAGCGAAATCCTCATTCGATTCGAAAAATTCAAATTCTCCATACAAACATTTTGTTGGGGATATTTATTTTCCTATCCATTGATGAAAACCTAAGAAAACGAAAATTTATAGCTTCCGATGAAGACCTTCGTGACATCTAATATTTTCAGGATACACTCATTATATAGGATTCAAGCTTTCAGGTAAGAGTTGAACGATTGCGAAAAAAAGGGAAGTGATTTTTTTTAGGTATTTTTAAACAGTTGGCCAGCATGAAGGAACTCGTCTATTGAACAAATCGACTATTTTGTTGTGGAGCATTTGCAGCATGTACATTTTGTCTGTGAAATGAATGCAACATTTATCTGTGGTTATTAAACAAAGCTCTCTAAGAGAGGAGAATGAACTGTATAAACAATTCTTATCAAAACGAAAATTAAAGACATGAATGTGTGTATGAGATGAAAAAATATACCACGAAGTAAACACTGAATAAATGGTACTTACGGTTGACGCTGGCTTGAGAAATATATCTGCCGCCTCGTATTTTAGTTGTCGTAAGAATAAGGGTCCTTTTCTCAAGGAACGAATTCACTTTATGGAAATGCGTAGGTTTCAACTAAAGTTTAGGGAGAGTGCTGGTTGGCATTCGTGTTCCTGAGTGGTTTAGGCAAGCTGAATGAAGAGACGGAGGGTGCAGTAGTTTGTGGTACTTCTTCGAGTATCAACTTTATGTTATCATTTTTGAATGGGAATGAAATACGAACTACAAACAATCCGTTTCGCTTATATCTAATAATCCATGATATTAATGATAAGATTTAAATAAATGATCCGACTAGACACGATAAAATATAGGTCATTTGAGACCCATCCAAGTCTTCGAAATTCGTGTGCGCTTCATCAACTTTTTCTCACGAAAATGAGATGGTGCTGCGGCGTTGACGAGGTGGAAATTTCTTTTTAACCCGTACAAACATCCACCCAGACGTAGGTACCCATCCAGACGATTTTTGGGCGCCAGGCCCTATCGTTTTCTCCCTCACGCACACACATCGGCCTGTCTGCCTTTTGGACCATATATCTTTCTTTTAATAAGGTTGTTGCTTGTGTGGGACTGTGTGGTGTTGATAACGGTCGAACCACGGAAGTACACAACCAACACTTCACGGTCGGTAGATTGTTATTGCGCCATTGAGGCATGACATTCCGCTTTTTATGCCTTTTTCTAGCGTCTTGACATGGAAGAAGTGTCAGGTGTAATTATATTGGGAATTAGATTACTTGCGATACCTTTGTATCGAACGTGGAATCTAGAGCAAATGGATAAGAACAGCATGGAATGCATGAAACTAAAAAGTTAGGCTATTTTGTTCCTGATTCTGTATTCTGTAGGACAGTATTCATGAATATAAGTTGGCAGTATAACTCTAGCACATAGGTTAAGGTTTTTCATTCTTATTCATCCGTTACTAATAGGAGAAGAAAATTTTGCCGCTCCTGTTCTCAAAACCATCAGATGTTCTCCCAACTTGATATCAAAACAAATGTTAGTGCTAAAAATTATTTCGGTAGTAAAAGGAGGTGCAAATTTTTTATATCCGTTAATAAATTATCCGTGATGAAAATACACCTTTCAGGTGGGCGTTCAATGTAGTGTGTTTTTATTTCAAGTTGATTTCGAAAACGGTTTCACTTTGAGAACTGAAATTTTGTGGGTGAACTCAGAAAGGATTATGGTTCTTGTTGAAATAATTTTAATCGATTTCATTTCGACAGTTATTTTTTTTCTTTCAAAAATAGAAGAAAATGAGCCAACCCATGCTTCTGTTTTATTTCAACAGAAAGACCCATGAAAATAGTTCAACTTCCGATTAAAAGTGAATCTACTGATAATTTCGTTCAGAAGATCAACTTGAAATACGGAATTGGCAGAGAATGGCCAAATTCAAATTTTGGCGGGAAAAAGTTCCTGCTTTACCCACAAATTGACTTATTTCATAGTTCGGCGATTTTCGGATAGGGAGCGCCATTGTACATTTCATTCATGATTAGAGAGATACTCATAGAACTTATTGTGATAATGTAAGATCTATGGAGATATTCCATAAAATGGACGGTGGCGCCTCTATCGGCTGAGCTTTCCTACTCGCTTTAAACGCCGACCTTAATGTCTTCACGAAAATATTGATGAGTTTATATCTATTTAGCAAAATAAACAAATCCCATATTCTGCCGATTCTATCCGCCAAATATCCGCGATTAAAAATTTACCGCTTTGCGGATACATGGTAATTTGGAAAAAAAGTATGTATAGTTGTTATCAACTTAGCAAACACATCGTAAAAATGATGTAAGTAATGATCAGAGTAGTATATATTTTGCCGTTTGTTATACGAAAATTATCTGCTATAAAAAAATTTGCCGCATTTTCATTATTTCAATCGATCTGACCGTGGGATACCTCTATGAGGAAGATATTCAGCTAACTCGATAACAGTAACAATAATAATAAATAGGTATTATAAGAAAAAGGATTTTGGCAATAATCAGTACATCCTTTACTTTGCCATTTCTATACGTTGAATATCCGTAATAAAAAAAAATTGCGGCAAAATGTTTCTCTTTGCTGATAATTGAAGAATTAAAAACTGCTTATTCCTCCCAAATTTCAAGTAAATAAGTTTTCTAGAAAAATGCCTGGGAAGTATTTTCCGACGGCCAGATCGATTTAAATTATGGGACTTTGGTTTTTGCCATTTTGATAGGTATCCATAAAAGGAGGCCAATGTTTCATGGCGGATAATCACCGGATACATGCGGCTGAATCACATTACCTACTATTAAAATCATTTTTCTGGAATGTAGTTTGGTGTTGGTGTAAGTTTTGTAGAAGATCAAATATTTTCTGAAGAACAAAACGGTAAAATTTTTCTATTTTGCTATAGAGCCCTATGAGCGGCCAATTTTTTTCATCACGGTCAATTAAAGGGATAGATAATTGCTCAAGTCATTTCATGGATGTCTTTTGCTGATTTGATATTAAGTTAATAGAACTGTATTTGAAAAAACTAAAGCGGCCAATTTTTACTCATCACGGATAATTAACGGTAAATAACTTGATGAAATCATTTCGTTCAAAATGGGCTTGGCTCCATTGATATCAAGTTAGCAGAATGTTCGAAAGATTTCATTAGGAGCGGCCAATTTTTTTTCGTAATGGGTAAACAACAGATGAAGACGGCGGAGTATAAGCTACTCTGATTACGGATAAAATCATTTCATGGATGTCTTTTGCTGAGTTGATATGGAGTTAGTAGCACATCTTATATTTAAAAAAATTGAGGCGGCAAATTTTTAGTCATCACGGATAATTAACGGATGAATAATCTGCACAAAATGATATTTTTTTATGAAATCTTTTCGTTTTATATGACTATCGAGTAAGCGGAACGTTCAAATGAATTTTTTCAAGAACGGCCAATTTTTTCACATATCCGGCCAAATTTCGAACTATGTATTCCAATGCTGATGAGCTAGGGTTGTCTCTCTAACTTTATGCACACGCATTATTCGATATAATGCTGGCAGACATATTGATACCATCAATTAGCCGAGCTTTCGCAAATGCTGGATTCCATGCCTATCGTTCTATGGATTCGACCGAAGCTCTGCTTGTTCTCTCCTTTCTGCGACATAATAGGAAACGATGGACTGTTGCACTTCGATGCGAACCTATACGCAACCCATCCTGCTGGCTCCGGCAATGCAAATTATACCGTATTGTGCTCGCTATTGCCTCCCTACCTGTAAATTTCACAAGTCGTTGCGGCTTTTAACGACCGGCACATCGTTCATCTGCAACAACGACCAGAACACGAGAAAGCTTTTCGGTCCGGCTGTGTATTGCGAGCACCTGATCGTGTTCTATCGTTTGGTCCTGGTTGCCGTTGATAAGTGGAGGGCCTCCTTGTCGTAGATTTCTGGATATCGGGTTGTAGATCTGAGGATTTTATGTAACCGATACTCGGAGTACCGTTAATTCGTTGGGTCGAGATATTCCGGGCCCTTCATGGTTTCGTGGATAGAGAAATTAATCTTTCGTGTCGCTTTTTGAGGGCATCGCTATCCATCTTTATTTTTATCTGCAGGACATGTAACACACCAATGTCTGAGAGAAGTTCGAATTTTTTGGAATTCTGGACATTCCAAAAGAAATGTCATGAACATTTATACAGTGCACGTCAAAATTATGGATAAGAAATTCATTTTCTGAGAAGAAAAATATTTGGCAACAAAATCCTGAAACAGATCAATTTTTGTTTCACTTTTACCAAAGGACCCCGCACTTTTTCTAGGGCCAATGGCGTTCCGTCAAATGTTCTAAAATGATGGTATAATGTAGTACTCGACCTACTGATCAAAAGTGTCCATGGCTCCAACTCAATCCTATGACTAGTTTTTGAGATATAGGGCGTTGATGTTCAGAATTACCCACTTTTACTACGCTCGTATCTCGGAACAGAATCGAATGAACTTCAATTTTTCTCAAGAAACATTTCATTCCATCCCCAGAGAGTCACCGAAAATCGTTCCAAATACAGAGTTATCCATGATTTAATGCATGCCCGCTTTTGAAAGTATAAAATATGTCAGTTTCAGAGCGAGAACGTTCACAAAATGAACTAGTACACTAGATATGTTGTTGTTACGTCGAAAAAGTCTGTAATACCCAGAATTTATACTGGGTGATCCATTATTATAGAAACTATTCTCAAGGAAGGTTAAGTGGACACCCTGTATTTATGGGTTGATTCAAGGTGTTTTTTTATTTTTTTTAGAACATATCATCATGGACTTCAGAGAATACAGAGTGATTCAGTCATTAAATGAACCTTGAACCTCACGAAAATACCCAAAAACCACCTTTCTCTTTCATCACCTTCTATTTCAACGGATAACTCCGATGAGGTGGGAGTTTTCTTTCACCATTGTACTGGAAATAAAAACATCAATACGGCTGAGAGTTTTCATCCACTTCCTATGACCAGATTTTTTTCTATGCTGATATAAGAATAGAATAATATAAATAAATAATTTGTTACATAAAAAAAATCTGGTCTTAGGAAGTGGATGAAAACTCTCAGCCGTATTGATGTTTTTATTTCAAGTACAATGGTGAAAGAAAACTCCCACCTCATCAGAGTTAATCTTGAAATAGAGGGTGATGAAAAAAAGGTGGTTTTTGGGTATTTTCGTGAGGTTCAAAGTTCATTTCATTACTGAATCACCCTGTGTTCTTTGAAGTCCATGATGATATGTTTTAAATAAAACACCTTGAATCAACCCATAAATACAGGGTGTCCACTTAACCTTCTTTGAGAATAGTTTCTATAATAATGGATCACCCAGTATAAATTCTGGGTATTACAGACTTTTTCAATGTAACAACAACATATCTAGTATACTAGTTCATTTTGTGAACGTTCTCGCTCTGAAACTGACATATTTTATACTTTCAAAATGCATTCAATTATGGATAACCCTGTAATCATAACGATTTTCGGTCATATGCCTCTATATGGTGACTCTCTGTAGATGGAATAAAATGTTTCTTGAGAAAAATTGAAGTTCATTCGATTCTGTTTCGAGATACGGGCGTAGAAAAAGTGGGTAATTCTCAACTTCAACGCTCTGTATCTCAAAAACTAGTCATAGGATTGAGTTGGGGCCATGGACACTTTTGATCAGTATGTCGAGTACTACATTTTACCAAAATTTTAGAACATCTGACGGAACGCCATTTGCCATATGAAAAGTGCGGGGTCCTTTCATCAGGTACCATCGTCTCAAAGTAAATGAGCCATGACAAAGTGCACATACTGAAAACCTCTTTGAACTAACTAATTTTCCGAAAAAATATTTTGTTTTTGAAAATTTCTGCAGGCCTGTGAAGAAGATACAAAGACCTTGTCAAAAAAGTACCACATGGCCCAATTTACCTACTCAAGAAATTTAGAGGGTTGATTGGGATGGCACAGGGTGCAACAAAAATCCTTCATAAATGCATAAAAATTCTGTAAAAGTAAAACAAAAATTGACCTGTTTCAGGATTTTGTTGCCAAATATTTTTCTTCTGAGAAAATGAATTTGTTCCATAATTTTGACGCGCACTGTAGATTGTAACAGTTTTCAGGTTCTAAGCCTAGAATGGTCAAGTAAGTCAAGTTCATCCAATGTTACTTGGAGGTGTCATAAAGTCTTACACACAGATGTTCTTTTGATATTTTGCCGGTTTTGACGCAATATTCGTGTGAAAGTTTTTATGAATTCTTCAAGTAACTTTAGATAGACTCTATTAGGTTTTTTTTGGAAGATGGAAACCTGCCACTGTATGGTAAATTGATTTTAAGAGTTCAAGACAGGAAGTGAACTGCCAAATTCGAGCACCTATTATTTTGTGATCATCAATAATATTTTATTTGACGTTGCAAGGTTTGACTCTCCTTCATGATCAATAATCAAAAAATGGCCATTGAGAATTTTCGTTCTTCGAGTGGTTGATGTGTCCATGGTAAATGTGAAAATTGCCTTCTCTGAATATTTGGTTTAAACACACTGGGTAGTCTTTCAAATAGAGCATCGATGAAGAAAGTGCTCATCGTTTGACCAGAATGATTTTTTAAGAAACCAAGGTTTCGAAATGATCCTTAGTCTTGCCATTAACAAACTGAAGCTTCTATGTCATTGACTCAAAGCAGATTTGGGAGTACTGAAGAAAACTGAGTCACCTAGTCACGGATTGCCTTGCCAATGCAAGCCAAAGGAAATAGTCCTTTGGGCAAGAGACTTGCAGAAGTGAGGAACTTGCCTCGTTGAAAAAACTCTGTCAGGGGGCACAATAGACCTTAAATTCGCAGTGCACTCTAAACCCTTTCTATCTATAACTACTCTTGCTCTCCATGAGCGTCAAAGGAGCTATCGACCGTGGGTAACCCTGTATCATTTCCCAGTTCTACTCAGGTGAAATGGCGGATTCAGCGCAGATTGGAGAGGTCGTTTCCTAGAAACAACATCACCTCTTTTCTAAGCCAATGGACAATTCCGAAAAAATCTTATCGAAAAACCGCAAACGACAAGCTGTCATAATAATTACAAATAACTGAGTTTCTCGAACGAGACAGGAAGGCGTTATCGTTTCTTTTCTGTGTTCTCCGAGAAACCGCAAGACCGTGTAACAATTTCCCTTCGAGGAACAAACTGACACGGTCTATAAACTTTGGGATAATAATATTGACGGCGTTGATATTTGTCATTTCGTCATTGTTCGCAGATACCGCAGCCATTCTCGATTAGATAGTATACCCTTTTCAGCGCGATGATCTTTCGCACGTTCTTGAGTGTTGAAAGCAGGGCAGAGGATAATTTCGCGTTTATCTTTCGCTGAAACTCTCGCAACATTCAGATCGAGAATTTGTTGAAGATATAAGGTTATTCCAACATGTTTCGGAACTCATTTCTAGTTAGATTTCGAGAGATGGCAACGCCGATGTGTTGTAATGGGGTTTTCTCGTAGAAACCTTATCTCGAGCGCCAGCTATTCTTTTTGCTTATAAGGTAGAATAGCAAACCTGCCAGGATAGCTGCTCAGCCGGAGACAGAGTTCGGTTGTATCTAGGGTGTTAGCGATAACTGAGAAATCGAAAATAGAGCAATTCACACAATTTATTCAAACGGTTGAAATAGTGATACAAATGCAATAATGTCAAGAAAATATCAAATATGCAATAATAAGAAAATATCAAATATTCACCAATATCAAGAAAACATCAAATATGCATTAATCCCAACAAAATATCAAATATACACAGGTAAAGAAAATTGGTTCAGTTTTGCCTGACTGCGAGCATTCATTCAAAAGAAATATTTCACGGTACGAGTCAGCCAGAATAGAAGGGGGGGAGGGGAATTTGAATTAAACGGAGAATTTAAATCTACAGTTGCAAAATGTGAAACGGATATGAAAATGTACAGTGATTACTTTTTGTCCGATATTCTTTCAGTCCGGAAACTCAAAAGAGTTATATTGTACTTAGCTTGTTTCACGTCTAGAAATGTCGGGTTTGGCCAGATTAAATTTAAATGGTCAAACAGGACGCACCGAACTAGGGGCGCGAAGGATCGGTACCGAATAGGAATTCGACTACACGTTTATAGCATTGGTTTGCATGGGCCCTTCAGTCTGACTATGAGATTACTCACCATAAAGGACAGACACTAATCGGGCACCGACTTACTCGGATAAACGTGCTAGACGGAGTCCTGAACGAGTAAAGGAAGGTTTAATACGGATCTCGACGTAACAGCTATTTTGATAGACTCAACGAAGATACAGAAAAATAGGACTGAAATGAATTGAATCGGTACTTACGATTTCGGTGCACTGATACTCACTCGGTAAATGCAAAAATAAGAAATTAATACTAGCAGCAAATGACGGAAAATCGGCTATTGCTGACTACTGACTCTATAATCGCTATACTTTTAAATCAGAAAGGATAATTAACTCGAAACGCAAAAGAAAAGAAAAGTACTCTACTCAAGATGAAGCAAAAGTGAATAATGGATGACAGATGAGGGGAAAATCGCCTTTTATAATCTCCCTGAGGGGGACGGAAACTTTTCTAGAAAAGTACTCCGGTAAAAACTTCTTCGAATCTGGCTTATCGTACGTATGTACTAGAAAAACGGCGTTATATACATTCTACGTGGTTCTTATGACTCTTTTTACTATGTTCTCTGCATGCAAAACAATATCGAACGGACCATATTCGATCTTCTCGGTTTAATTCTGAACGGAAATGAAATGCAGGAATTTGAAATAAAAATCCGGAAAAATTAATTTAAAATGAAGGCCGATTTCATGATCGGAAAATCGGACTCCATTACAGTGTATATGTCAAATTTGACATTGTCATCTTGGAGCTTGACATTTGATAGGTTAACTTAGGGACAACTGCATCTACATGTGAGCAAATGCAGCCTGCTGGATGCAATAAGAATATCCCTTAACGGAAAGCTCCTACCTGGAAACCGAGTAATAAACATTCCAGAGAAATGATTAAGCTTTAATTTAAAAAAATTGTTCGTCTACGCCGCATACGAACTGAGATATCATGGAAATAAAAAGCCCAATTTTTGAAGCGATCTCGCGAGCTCGGACGTGTACCACTTCCCCTTAACGATTTGAGGGAAGGATTTAACCTCACAGGTTTTCAACAGGTGCAACTTTGCATGGATGCCAACGCCACGTCTGACTAAACTCAATATCCAACCGACTTTCACCTTGTTATCGAAACAAAAAACGAACGTGTCAACCCACATAGGTTCACCTCCATGACCCTCGAAAATTTATGTTCGACCTTCCACCCTCATCTGCCACGATCCCTACGACAAAAGGGCCATAAAACGCGCTGACAACATTGTCCTTCATACCGTTTCATTGTTAGATGATGTCCGATGATTACGGGCACGTCTGTCCCAGAAAACGCCAGAACCAACTGCGTTTTTCAGCGGAGAAATTACAATTCGATTCTTGTGAACGCACAAGTAAATATTTAATTAAAATTTGCATAATCGCGATGTACCGGACCGCAAAGGCCAAATGAAGAAGCCTCGACCAACTCAAGCGGGAGTAATTGCTGCATGCCAAATGGACCTCGTTGACGTGCAAAAAGTGAAGTGTAAGCTCTGCAGGAAATGTAGTTTGGTTAATGAATGGGGAACGCCGTGTATGCTGATTGCTGACCTCATTTGAGCTGTAACAGTTGGGTTATTCATTATTTTTAAAGAGAAACCGTAATCATTTTCAAAACGAAGGAGTTCTTTATGTTTTCAGGCTTTCTATTTCAAATATACTTACTGACGGAGAAACTGCAATACCCAGAAGGAGCCGTTTGAATTTAATTTTTTTGTTGTTGAACATAGATAGTAACTATCAGAATTGGACTAGTAGAGATCTAGTCTCCGAAGCACACCACCAGGTGGCACTACCACAGGAAGACAATGCATTACCG
This sequence comes from Adalia decempunctata, assembly GCA_951802165.1. NCBI lineage: Eukaryota > Metazoa > Arthropoda > Insecta > Coleoptera > Coccinellidae > Adalia > Adalia decempunctata. The sequence goes on from OX637701.1 coordinate 15,707,137, forward strand.
GTTTCTGGCTTATTGGCCGTCATCAGATGCATGTAGCTTATCCTGAGATGAATGCCAACTGAAACGGCAGAACTTATATTACTCCCTAGCAAGAACTATTGAGTACAATTTTGTACAGTAGTTCCACCTAGGGGGCAAATGTCTACGCTTCATCCTGGAGGTTACCTCAAAAACTAGACCTCCACGTACATTCATTTTTCCCATTCGGAGTTTCGCAAGTACTTATATGAAGTCTCATGCACTTACCGAGGGAAGTCGAATACGCCCGGTTCATACGGTTAAGGGGCCCGCAATTATTAAACATGAAAAAGGAGGATAATGTCCCTAAGTTGGAACAAACTAGAATAAATATCAGAATTGGACGTAGAGGTCTAGTTTTTGAGGTAACCTCCAGGATGAAGCGTAGACATTTGCCCCCTAGGTGGAACTACTGTACAAAACTATACTCAATAGTTCTTGCTAGGGAGTAATATAAGTTCTGCCGTTTCAGTTGGCATTCATCTCAGGATGAGGCTACATGCATCTGATGACGGCCAATAAGCCAGAAACCGGTAATGCATTGTCTTCCTGTGGTGGTGCCACCTGGTGGTGTGCTTCGGAGACTAGATCTCTACTAGTCCAGTTCTGATATGTATTCTAGTTTCTTCTAACTTAGGGACATTATCCTCCTTTTTCATAGATAGTAACTTCTGTTTTGGTACAAATTTCAGAGACCAAAAAAGTGACAAAAATTATACATTTGTTTATTGTATTGTAATACACATCAATGAACGTTTCAGAAGAAACAAAACTATCAATTCCACTTAAATTAAGAGGGCCATTATCTTCCACAGAACGCAACTTTCTGCGAACACCTAGCATCAGGTTTTGGACGGTATCTAGTTCGATTTCTCGGATCTTCCTGTATATTCGGCGTCGAAGTTTCTCTTCATTTTGGGCTTCCCATCCTCCATCGTAAACTTTTCGCGAAAAGAGAGCCGACAAATCTTCTATGGGTCGAGCTTGTGGTAGGTTAGGGGGATTGCCGTTTCGCGGAACAAATGGTACGTTTTGGTGGGCTAGCCGATCTTGAGTTTCTCTTGCATATTGCCTGGACCCAAGGTCTGGCTAGAATAATATCGTCTCCAGCGTGTTCTGGCGCAATAAAATTAACTAGCGATATAGTTAGACGTCCTATATTGACGTGCTAGTTTTCTTAGCGAAGTACCCACCTTGTTTTTACCAGTCTTACGGTCCTTGCTTGGGTAAAAATTCTAGGTCTTCCACTTTTTGCAAGGAAAACCTCGCTCACATTCAGCGATTGTTCGATAAATAGTTCTACGGGATATATTCTGATTTTCAAAAATGCGTATGATCTCGGCTTTATCGACTCGTCCAACTCAATTATAAATACTTTTCCGAATTTCTTTATTGTGAGCCATATCGCCTCAACCACTTCAACAACTTAAGTGTTTTATTAATGAATTCCTCCATTAGTGCAAAAGGTAATTTGAAGAGGTAAAGAAAACACACTAATCTAGTTTTATAAAAATCTCTTGGCGATCGATTTCGGCATACATGCCATCATCAGGCCAGCTGAAACACACATAAATTTACAATTAATCATATTCTTGCATGGAGAATTTGTTCGACATGACCTATAGAGATACAAAAACATCAAGGGATAACGTGAGTGACCTCAAACATGGACTCACCGTCAATTATGAAGAAATATTGATATAAGAGTCATATATGTATCATCCAATAAAATCCTCATCAATATCTACTGTCGGATGTTAATTTATTCTCTAAGAAGTATCAGATTAAAAACTTCTCAACTCAACAGAAAAATCGTGTGATCGGCAATGTGAGGTTAAATGAACGGTTCATCAAGTCGCTGTCAGTGTCATATCATCATAGAGTATGGTCATGTCATTATCATAGAAAATGTTCTCTTACGTTGAATATTTTTCTTATAAGCATTTAAACATATGCCTTCCAGTGAATATTATCCCTATTTTTAAGGATCTCATATTGTTCTAGGAGTACCAATTTATTATAGTTGTTCTCTTTTCGTATCAGTGAGAGATTTTCTATTGTGGTCCCATGTTTACATTCAATTAAATGGCTCCCCAAAGCTGATTTAGGCCTGTTTTTTATATGTTCTTTGCCCGAATTGCTACTGAACAAAACTTTTTCATCTTTGAAGCTAAGCGTCCACATGTCCGCACCGTACGCATCGGACGGATCGGATTTACGGATCTCCATTGTAGAAATGCCGATGCTCCGATGCGTCCGGTGCGGGTCTGTGGACGGGCTTGCACGAGTTTCTATACAAAGAATACCGAAATCCGTTTGATCCGATCCGTCCGATGCGTCCGGTGCGGACATGTGGACGCTTAGCTTGACGGTTCGGTATATGTGATGAAGGACGGCGTACCAATGGGGTCTCCATTTAGTGGACCAATGTCAGAAATTTATCTTAGCCACATAGAAAAATTGATTATGCTTTTACCTTTAGCTCAAAATATAATATTATGGAGGAGATACGTTGATGACGTCTTTTGCCTATGGACTGGAACGGAAGAAGAATTGAAAGTTTTCTTCAACACTTTAAATGTAAAATTTAAAATTAAATTCACTTTAGAAACAGCTCAAAATAATTCATTAAACTTCTTAGATCTAAAAGTTACCCTAACCGAACTTAATACTTTCACATACGACATTTTCCGAAAACCAACTCAGACAGACGTTATCATCCCTTACAGATCATAACCCCTATAAAAAATTCCTCCTTTATGTTTCTATTTCACAGACTTCTGAATGTTCCGTTGTCCACAAAAAATTTTGACAAAGAATTGATGACAATATATAAGATCGCTGATTCTAATGATTATCCCAGACATCATGTTGACAATATTTTAAGATCTATAAAGAAGAAAATGCTCCTCAAAAAGATTTACCCCCACATTAGTATCAAACAAAACTACATTTCCATCCCATTTTTTAAAGAACTCAACTATAGACTGAGTTCCATTCTTAGAAAACATGACTATCAAATTGTCAATAAACGACATCCAACCTTAGAGAACATCTTAATAAATAACAAATCTAAACTTGAACATGAATGTTGTAGTGGTAAATACAAAATAACATGCAATGATTGCCCAGCCTTTTATATTGGCATGACAACGCGTGCGGCAAAAATTAGGTTCAAAGAACATATTAAAAACAGGCCTAAATCAGCTTGGGGGAGCCATTTAATTGAATGTAAACATGGGACCACAATAGAAAATCTCTCACTGATACGAAAAGAGAACAACTATAATAAATTGGTACTCCTAGAACAATATGAGATCCTTAAAAATAGGGATAATATTCACCTTCTGAATGACATGTCAGAATTTACTGGAAAGCATATGTTTAAATGCTTATAAGGAAAATATTCAACGTAAGAGAACATTTTCTATGATAATGACATGACCATACTCTATGATGATATGACACTGACATCGACTTGATGAACCGTTCATTTAACCTCACATTGCCGATCACACGATTTTTCTGTTGAGTTGAGAAGTTTTTAATCTGATACTTCTTAGAAAATAAATTAACATCCGACAGTAGATATTGATGAGGATTTTATTGGATGATACATATATGACTCTTATATCTATATTTCTTCATAATTGACGGTGAGTCCATGTTTGAGGTCACTCACGTTATCTCTTGATGTTTTTGTATCTCGTTAGGTCATGTCGAACAAATTCTCCATGCAAGAATATGATTAATTGTAATTTTATGTGTGTTTCAGCTGGCCTGATGATGGCATGTATGCCGAAATCGATCGCCAAGAGATTTTTATAAAACTAGATTAGTGTGTTTTCTTTACCTCTTCAACTTAAGTGTTAATGTGAAGTCAAGGTTCCAAACAAACTTTTATTTCAATAGCAACCTATTGTCTTCTTCTTATCACCACTATAACTATTGGTCTATGAAATGTGTGACAAAAAATATGCGACAAACGTTATAGCAAGGAAACACATGCCTTCAGGACATGCATACAGAAGAACCTGGAAAGTGGCTACCAAAGAAAACACATCCACATTCTCTCTGACAGCCAGAGCGCCATCAAAGCCCCCAACTCGGCACAGATAAAGTCTAGACTCGTTCTGGGAATGCCTCCAGGACCTTCTGGAGCTGGTAAAACACAACAAGGTCATTTTGATTTGTGCCAGGTCGCAAGGGAATAGCGGGCAATGAAAAAGCAGACCAGTTAGCAAGACAAGCATCTGAAACGCCATTCACAGGGCCAGAACCTGTGCTTGGAATCAGCAAAAATCGATGCAGGACCCTGATTGAGGGTTGGATAAAACAAAGACACCAACAACACTGGGAACAGAGCGACGGACAAACACAGCAAAGTCATGGTAGGACACACGAGCCAAACCTTGACGGCTGACTTTCTGAATATAAACAGAACAAAGGCACGCATAATAGTAGGTCTGCTGACGGGACACTGGCCTAAGGAAACATCTGAACACCATGGGAATACCTAGAGAACCCCTGGATTGTCAAGCGCTTCAACGAAGATCTTACAATTAACCGCAAGGAAGGAATCGGGAGGAAAAAGGGGTTTCATAGCCCAACAAAGTGAAGAAATCCATCAGCCTTTTTCAGAAGAATCCTAACCTTTCAGGACGGAAAGTGGCCCAAATAGCGGGTTGTTCGCAGTCAACCGTTCAGAAAATCAAGTCAAGTTGTGGGCTTAGAACATACAAAGTGCAGAAAGTGCCAGACAGGAACGCTGTGAAGAATCAAGAAGCGAAATCAAGAGCAAAGAAATTAAAAAAAGATTTCTTGAAAAATTTTTCCTATGTCTTGGCTGATTTCTCGCTAATTCCTGATCAGGAATTTTATACTGCAGATTCTCGTGGAAATGTTGACGAACAATTTCGCCTGAAGAAACAAGCAAAGTTTCCTAAAAAATTCCTGGTTTGGCAAGCAATTTGCACTTGTGGGAAAAGGAGCCAATTTTTCGTTGTTCAGGGCTCTGTTGACTCGAAGATATACATCGAGGAATGCTTGAAGAAGCGACTTTTACCATTTTTACGTGAGCACGATGTGTCAACAATCTTTTGACCAGATTTAGCTTCATGCCACTACAGCAAGGCCACCAAATAATGGAACGAAGCTAATGAGGTGGTTTTTGTCCGCAAAGAGGCCAATCCACCAAATTGCTCAGAACTCAGGCCAATCGAAAGATATTGGGCGCTGGTGAAAAGAGAATTGAAGAAGACTAAGAAATTAACGAAAACATTAGCGGAATTCAAGCAAAAGTGAAAGACAGCATTCCAGAAAGTGACTGAGAACACTATAAGAAGCATGATGGGAAGAATTCCAGAAAAAATTCATGAATTTCATAAAAAATAGTTTTGATTTTTTTTATTGTAAACAGTTTTCATTAGAATTAGAATATGATTCGAAAATGAGTTTGATTTTCGAAATCGGTCCAGTGGTTCAAAAGATATAAGCGTTTTTGTGATAGCGAATTTATTCTCGTCCAGTCCTTATCGCCATAGAAAATACTCTTTGAGAGATGAATAGGGCAGTATTCAGCTAATTCATATGATTTCCGCATTCAATTAACCCTCTTTTCCGAACAATACGTATTGCCGATTTGTCGCGGATTATTCAAATTCTTCACATGGAGTACGACGTCCGCTCGTACTCGACGATTTTTCGACCCGTTCGATGAACAATCGCCCCGTCTAGTTCGCGTGACAGCGTCGGCGAAAATCGATCATAGAAAAGATCGTCGAATTCGCTCCGTCGAACGAAGAAACAATGCCTTTCTCGGCATCTTGGCCGATGTCGGCTTCCCCGAAACAATTTCAAGATCAACGAACCCGATAGACTCCCGCACGTCCGAAAACCCGAAACAAAGTGACAGTTTTCGGTCGCGCGAGCGATGAAGAGACGCGACTTTTATAACTCTATAAAATCTATAATCTCCGTGACGTATTCGGGAAATACAACAAACGATAAACGTCCGAAATATGAAATATAACGGGACGGCGTTATTTTATGGATAGATTATTCACGGTTATTATATGACACACGATGGGCCACGATAATTCTTATATAATGAGCTACGCAAGGATTCTAGTCATCTCGAGCTTGGTTCCGATGGCTTATGCCGAATGTTCGAAATATATTGATGAAGGCCTCCACAGCCGGATTCAACTATAAAATTCTGCACCTGACACAAAGGCTGCCTTTTAAGGGGAAATGGTACACGTCCGAGCTCCCGAGCTCCCTTCAAAAATTGGGTTTCTTATCAAACCTTCTGTCAATGAACCAACAAGAATCACACCATCTTCAAAAACTTGCTTCGATAACATTCTAACAAACATAGAAAATGCAACATCTCTGTTCTTCAACCACATCTATCAGATCATCTGGCACAATGCATAGGATTTCCACTGGCTGCTACAAACAGAGATATGCTGAAGCCTAAGGTAACTAGAACACGTAAATACAATGAATACAAAATAAATGACAATGAGAACTCTCAGAAATAGATTGGAGTGAACTGTACGATTTTAACACGGATAAAGTAGATGGTATGTGGACATATTTTTCACATACATACCATTCACTATTCGAGAGATGGTTTCCATATAACACGAAAATTCACAAATAAATGGGCAGAACATGAAAAGATCAAACCGATAAAACAGAAATTAGACATATTGCATATAATCTCAGAAAAAGTACCAAGTTTAATAGACACATATAAAAAAGTCAAATCCCATTACGACAAAACACTGAAAGAGGTAAAGCAAGAACATTTTGAGAACAAAATCAAAAAATCTGCAAATAAAATTAGGACAACATGGGAAATAATACAAGACTTAACAAGTACCTCAGAAAAGACTACCATCTTACAAGAAGAGTAGAGAAATCGTTATACATAATTGAAATTACACCTGAGGAAGTCATAAAAACTACAAGAAAAATGAAAAACAAGAATTCTTATGGATATGATGAGATTCCGATGCAACTAATCTCGAAAACCATAAACACAATAGCTCAACCAATGGCTTATGTTATAAACAAGGCATTTATAGAAGGAAAATTTCCAGAGGATCTCAAGATGGCATGGGGCAGTATCACCTTTTGAATCGTGGTAAATCTCCATTTAAAAGTGGTCTCTTTATTTCACGAGTAAGTACCCTATTTTACGACGTAGAGACTTGATTTTTTTTTTAAATTGAAGTTGAAGAACGTCCCGAGGGCAAATAGTTTTCTTTTTCTCGATTTAATTAGTTTTTCATTAAAAAAAACCAGGGTAATCGTTAGATCTGGGGTTATTGAATATGTTTTTCGTTTTTCATGAGTACAAGCTATATTTTTGAATTAATTATCATGAAAATTGTTGTAGTTTATGGAAGATTAAATTGCCGAGGGAAAATAGTTGCGATTTTCTCGATTTAATCAGTTTTTCAATTTAAAAAAATAGGTTGAACTTCAGCGTTTTGGAAACTACATGATTTTTTTCCGACGGTTATTCATCATTTTTTGGAAAAAATCGCAACTATTTGCCCTCGGCAATTTAATCTTCTATAAACTACAAAAATTTTCATGATTATTATTTCAAAAATATAGCTTGTACTCATGAAAAACGAAAGACATATTCAATAACCCCAGATCTAACGATTACCCCGTTTTTTCAATTGAAAAACGAATTAAATCGAAAAAAAGAAAACTATTTGCCCTCGGGACGTTCTTCAACTTCAATTTAAAAAAAAATCAATCTCTATGTCGTAAATTAGGGTAGTTACTCGTGAAATAAAGAGACCACATTTGAATGGAGATTCACCACGATTCAAAAGGTGATACTGCCCCTTAAGCCAATATATAAAAATGGATCTAAAGAAGAGTTAGGAAACTACCGTCCAATAAATATGCTCACATCCTTCGCAAAAATCTTTGAGTAATTATTAGCGAATCGATTGATATCATTCCTGAAGAAAAACAAAATTATATCTAATCAACAACATGGATTTGTAAATAATAAGAGTACTGAAACAGCGTAGAGTGAACTATTACAAACTATACTGAAAGCTCTAGAAGAGGGACATATTCCTGTGGCATTATTTCTAGTCTTGTCAAAGGCTTTTGACTGTGTAGACCAGTAAAGATTACTTGAAAAACTGGAATATAATGGAATCTGAGATAAGCAACTGCAGCTGATGAAACTAGAAAACAGGAAACAAAAAGTGATAATTAAGACAGACGAACAGACATATGAATCAGAAGATGAAGATGTACACTTGGGAGTAGTACCGGGTAGTATCCTGGGTCCCCTGTTATTTGTGTTATATGTAAATGATCTACCAGAAATTCTGGAAAACAAAAAAAACTCCAGAATGATAAACTATGTGGATGACACAAATACAATTACAACATCAAAAAACATAGAAATCAGTATTAAGGATGCTGATGTTCTTCTACAAGAAATTTTGAAATGGTGCAATGAAAATAAACTACAACTCAACAAAGACAGAATGTGCCATCTTTCAGACGGACAAATCAAACTTGGAATTACCAGAAAATATAGTACTGAACAATTAAAGTATAAATCTGAATCAAAATATGAAATTTCTAGGTATTTATATGGGCACAGATATCAAATAAAACATAAGAACATCTGAGAAAAAACTATCATCAAGCATATATACTTTTGAAATTATGAAAAATCAGGTGAAAATGAATATATTACAGATCCTTTATTATTCAAATTTTCAGTCCATTATGTCTTATGGGATTATGTTCTGGGGAAACAGTCCTAACAGCAAGGGAATATTTAGACTACAAAAATTAGTAATTAGAACAATCTTCAGTATGAAATACAGGGAAACATGTAGAGGAGAGGAACATTCAAGAGAATAACATACTAACCCTGACAGGCCTATATATACTAAAATGTCTTTTTACAAAAACCTCCCGAGATCTTCAACTAATTCAAAAACCTAAAATTTCATATATCTATTCCGAGAATTTACGGAGATATCATGGAAATAAAATCGTTTGTCCAGATTTTTATGAAATTACAGCTCACCAGGTTTTTTTCCTAATATACGAAGAAAAACGGAAAAGCGAGCTATACATATTCTAGAGAAATGATTGAGCTTTAATTTAAAAAAATTGTTGGTCTACGCCGCATACGAACTGAGATATCATAAAAATAAAAAGCCCAAATTTTAAAGGGAGCTCGCGAGCTCGGACGTGTAGCACCTCCCCTTAACATGAACGACTAAACCTCATTGAATGATGAAATATACAGGGTCCTTAGGTGAGCATGCGGCGAAACTTCAAAAGGTTAGTTTTTGGACTATTTTAAATTTTATCCTTTTATTATCTTGGAAAAAGCGCTTCGTTTCGAAGACATTAGGCGAAAAATATTCCAAGCAAGAAAAACAATTCGCCTTAATTTCCGCTCTGTAGTACAACTCACGCCTCTGATTTAGACAGACTCATACTACCTATACCTATACCTGCTTCAAAAGTATCATCAGATGCCGAAAGAAAAAGCCTTCTACCTCACAGTAGCCCTGTTTAATAATTAAAAAGCTTCATATGTTTGTCAACCGTATCCACTTCCTCTACAACCTGATAAAAGTCATAAAGTATTTTGACACTTCAGGGATTAGGATAAGACCATTCACAAGACGCACCGCGTATCTGGTTTCTCGTCTTACCACATGCCCTCGTTTATCGCAAAACAAAGTATTGCATTTAAAGTGCCCCGAAAATTACAGAGAAGGTGATGGTTCTGGAACCGACAGACAGAGAGCAAATAACGTTAATTATTCGAGGTATTCCGTAGGGTCCGGTTTTTCGAAATGGTTCGAATTGCCGGTCGGAAAGGTGAAATTTATAACGCGTCCGATTATTTCCAGTTAATAATCACTAGCTGAGAATGCACGACCTTTCTCGTTTGTATCATTCGTGTCAATGATTCGGATTCTCATTTCATTCCCATGAAAACCGACTGTGTCGACTTTTGTGGGATATTTCGAGCCTTTTCGAGTTACGTTGGTGTATAAATGAAAATGATGCAGCTTTACACTTCATAATATTATGTACATATACTCCATTCTCTTTTATTTAATCACATAGGAGGTCATGGTTTCGTTTTCAGGAGTTGGTGCCCCTGATGAAAAGCACAGAACATATGATGAAAAGTCAGTGCGCGCACAGAAAATATCGTTAATGACAAAACGACGTTGCCAGTTTCTTTGTTTATATCAAAGTAAAAGTATCAAAGATATTCCACATTTTGTTAGGTTTACAAATTGTTCGCAGATTTTTGGTATTTGATCGATATTTGCAGGTGAGTTTTTCTTCGAATATCCAAGATTAACGTATGTTTATTGTTTTTAGCACCAGTAAGGAGCGTGAGAACGATTTTCAAGACCAGGACGAATGTTTACATTTCGAGGTTGAAGGGATTCACGGGAATTTCGTTGAAAAAGCTGTTATTTGGACAGATATCGCAGTAGATGGATCGGATGGAGCCTCGAGAGGTCGATTAGGATGATATTTTCCAGGTTTTCCAAGAAATTTGGCGATATCTGAGCAGATTTGCAAAAGTTAGGTACCTCACGAATGAGGTGGAACTTAACCTCTGTGAAGTTAAAAGACCGTTTCCAGCAGACCGTTTGCCGGAAATACACGAACGCACGGACCAGTGGCGTACGATCGAATTTATTTTTATCGGAAAATATTGATCCCATCATCATGAAAATTCAGACGAGGGTTCGGTATGATGATTTGATCATAACGCGAGAAGATTATAGAATTCCTATGGATTCACGGGGTAATTTTCTCCACCCTTATAATGCGAAAATTTCTATCTCGAGAACTATTCGCCGGAGCACATACAGACTTTGGTGGTAGATTCCTTATGCCGAGTCGAACATTTGACGAAAAAATGATGGACTTCCCGTGGGATTCAGGGGTTGAATTCCCAACCCTTAAACTTCAAAAATGTCTATCTCGGGAACAATTCGCCGGAGCACATACAGATTTTGGTGGTAGATTCCTTATGCCGAGAAGAATATTCGACGAAAAAATGATGGACTTCCCGTGGGATTCAGGGGTTGAATTCGCAACCCTCAAACTTCGAAAATTTCTATTTCGGGAACTATTCGCCGGAGCACATACAGATTTTGGTGGTAGATTCCTTATGCCGAGACGAACATTTGACGAAAAAATGATAGACTTCCCGTGGGATTCAGGGGTTGAATTCGCCACCCTTAAACTTCAAAAATTTCTATCTCGGGAACTATTCGCCGGAGCACATACAGATTTTGGTGGTAGATTCCTTATGCCGAGACGAACATTTGACGAAAAAATGATGGACTTCCCGTGGGATTCAGGGGTTGAATTCGGCACCCTTAAACTTCAAAAATTTCTATTTCGGGAACTATTCGCCGGAGCACATACAGATTTTGGTGGTAGATTCCTTATGCCGAGACGAACATTTGACGAAAAAATGATGGACTTCCCGTGGGATTGAGGGGTTGAATTCGCAACCCTTAAACTTCAAATATTCCTATCTCGGAAACTATTCGCCGGAGCACATACAGATTTTGGTGGTAGATTCCTTATGCCGAGACGAATATTAGACGAAAAAATGATGGACTTCCCGTGGGATTCAGGGGTTGAATTCGCAACCCTCAAACTTCGAAAATTTCTATCTCGGGAACTATTCGCCGGAGCACATACAGATTTTGGTGGTAGATTCCTTATGCCGAGACGAACATTTGACGAAAAAATGATAGACTTCCCGTGGGATTCAGGGGTTGAATTCGCCACCCTTAAACTTCAAAAATTTCTATCTCGGGAACTATTCGCCGGAGCACATACAGATTCTGGTGGTAGATTCCTTATGCCGAGACGAACATTTGACGAAAAAATGATGGACTTCCCGTGGGATTGAGGGGTTGAATTCGCAACCCTTAAACTTCAAATATTCCTATCTCGGAAACTATTCGCCGGAGCACATACAGATTTTGGTGGTAGATTCCTTATGCCGAGACGAATATTAGACGAAAAAATGATGGACTTCCCGTGGGATTCAGGGGTTGAATTCGCAACCCTCAAACTTCGAAAATTTCTATCTCGGGAACTATTCGCCGGAGCACATACAGATTTTGGTGGTAGATTCCTTATGCCGAGACGAACATTTGACGAAAAAATGATAGACTTCCCGTGGGATTCAGGGGTTGAATTCGCCACCCATAAACTTCAAAAATTTCTATCTCGGGAACTATTCGCCGGAGCACATACAGATTTTGGTGGTAGATTCCTTATGCCGAGACGAACATTTGACGAAAAAATGATGGACTTCCCGTGGGATTCAGGGGTTGAATTCGCCACCCTTAAACTTCAAAAATTTCTATCTCGGGAACTATTCGCCGGAGCACATACAGATTTTGGTGGTAGATTCCTTATGCCGAGACGAACATTTGACGAAAAAATGATGGACTTCCCGTGGGATTCAGGGGTTGAATTCGGCACCCTTAAACTTCAAAAATTTCTATTTCGGGAACTATTCGCCGGAGCACATACAGATTTTGGTGGTAGATTCCTTATGCCGAGACGAACATTTGACGAAAAAATGATGGACTTCCCGTGGGATTGAGGGGTTGAATTCGCAACCCTTAAACTTCAAATATTCCTATCTCGGAAACTATTCGCCGGAGCACATACAGATTTTGGTGGTAGATTCCTTATGCCGAGACGAATATTAGACGAAAAAATGATGGACTTCCCGTGGGATTCAGGGGTTGAATTCGCAACCCTCAAACTTCGAAAATTTCTATCTCGGGAACTATTCGCCGGAGCACATACAGATTTTGGTGGTAGATTCCTTATGCCGAGACGAACATTTGACGAAAAAATGATAGACTTCCCGTGGGATTCAGGGGTTGAATTCGCCACCCTTAAACTTCAAAAATTTCTATCTCGGGAACTATTCGCCGGAGCACATACAGATTTTGGTGGTAGATTCCTTATGCCGAGACGAACATTTGACGAAAAAATGATGGACTTCCCGTGAGATTCAGGGGTTGAATTCGGCACCCTTAAACTTCAAAAATTTCTATTTCGGGAACTATTCGCCGGAGCACATACAGATTTTGGTGGTAGATTCCTTATGCCGAGACGAACATTTGACGAAAAAATGATGGACTTCCCGTGGGATTGAGGGGTTGAATTCGCAACCCTTAAACTTCAAATATTCCTATCTCGGAAACTATTCGCCGGAGCACATACAGATTTTGGTGGTAGATTCCTTATGCCGAGACGAATATTAGACGAAAAAATGATGGACTTCCCGTGGGATTCAGGGGTTGAATTCGCAACCCTCAAACTTCGAAAATTTCTATCTCGGGAACTATTCGCCGGAGCACATACAGATTTTGGTGGTAGATTCCTTATGCCGAGACGAACATTTGACGAAAAAATGATAGACTTCCCGTGGGATTCAGGGGTTGAATTCGCCACCCTTAAACTTCAAAAATTTCTATCTCGGGAACTATTCGCCGGAGCACATACAGATTTTGGTGGTAGATTCCTTATGCCGAGACGAACATTTGACGAAAAAATGATGGACTTCCCGTGGGATTGAGGGGTTGAATTCGCAACCCTTAAACTTCAAATATTCCTATCTCGGAAACTATTCGCCGGAGCACATACAGATTTTGGTGGTAGATTCCTTATGCCGAGACTAATATTAGACGAAAAAATGATGGACTTCCCGTGGGATTCAGGGGTTGAATTCGCAACCCTCAAACTTCGAAAATTTCTATCTCGGGAACTATTCGCCGGAGCACATACAGATTTTGGTGGTAGATTCCTTATGCCGAGACGAACATTTGACGAAAAAATGATAGACTTCCCGTGGGATTCAGCGGTTGAATTCGCCACCCTTAAACTTCAAAAATTTCTATCTCGGGAACTATTCGCCGGAGCACATACAGATTTTGGTGGCAGATTCCTCATGCCGAGACGAACATTTGACGAAAAAATGATGTACTTCCCGTGGGATTCAGGGGTTGAATTCGCAACCCTTAAACTTCAAATATTCCTATGTCGGGAACTATTCGCCGGAGCACAAACAGATTTTGGTGGTAGATTCCTTATGCCGAGACGAACATTTGACAAAAAAATGATGTACTTCCCGTGGGATTCAGGGGTTGAATTCGCAACCCTTAAACTTCAAAAATTTCTATTTCGGGAACTATTCGCCGGAGCACAAACAGATTTTGGTGGTAGATTCCTTATGCCGAGACGAACATTTGACGAAAAAATGATGGACTTCCCGTGGGATTCAGGGGTTGAATTCGCAACCCTTAAACTTCAAAAATTTCTATCTCGGGAACTATTCGCCGGAGCACATACAGATTTTGGTGGTAGATTCCTTATGCGGAGACGAACATTTGACGAAAAAATGATGGACTTCCCGTGGGATTCAGGGGTTGAATTCGCAACCCTTAAACTTCAAAAATTTCTATCTCGGGAACTATTCGCCGGAGCACATACAGATTTTGGTGGTAGATTCCTTATGCCGAGACGAACATTTGACGAAAAAATGATGGACTTCCCGTGGGATTCAGGGATTGAATTGGCCACCCTCAAACTTCAAAAATTTCTATCTCGGGAACTATTCGCCGGAGCACATACAGATTTTGGTGGTAGATTCCTTATGCCGAGACGAACATTTGACGAAAAAATGATGGACTTCCCGTGGGATTCAGGGATTGAATTGGCCACCCTCAAACTTCAAAAATTTCTATCTCGGGAACTATTCGCCGGAGCACATACAGATTTTGGTGGTAGATTCCTTATGCCGAGACGAACATTTGACGAAAAAATGATGGACTTCCCGTGGGATTCAGGGATTGAATTGGCCACCCTCAAACTTCAAAAATTTCTATCTCGGGAACTATTCGCCGGAGCACATACAGATTTTGGTGGTAGATTCCTTATGCCGAGACGAACATTTGACGAAAAAATGATGGACTTCCCGTGGGATTCAGGGGTTGAATTCGCAACCCTTAAACTTCAAAAATTTATATCTCGGGAACTATTCGCCGGAGCACATACAGATTTTGTTGGTGATATTCATTGTTGCTCCTCATATAAATATATCTTATCTCTATTTCGGGAGAAGAATGAATCCACAGCAAACTCCACAGTTGTTTCATTGCTTGTGCTAATAAACATAGCACCGAGTACTGTCTCCGATTACTATTAGGAACTAGGAAGATTTGCTTATTTGACCTATTGAACCTCAGCCGAAAAAATCCCGTTACAATATATGCCTACTTGTAGAAAGTGGTCAAAAAAACTTTTCTGAATGTATGGTCAAATCTGAGATAGAACTACTTTCAATTCTCTCGAATGGGGTCGCGCTATTTCCATTAGCGCAATAGCGTCATGCTCATGACCGCGAAATATTTAAGAAGACTAAGTAATAGTGGAAATAATAAGTGTCAAAAATCAGTTAAGAATTGAATCAATTGTGAAGTTCATATAAAAATCTAATTTTTCGCGAAAGGGCCATCTACGAATATGATTATAGAAAAAATACAATGTTCATTGATCTGTATTGACATAATATAAATGCAATATAGGTATATTATTCTCTCAATATCTTCAAACATAAATATATACGTAAATTACTATTAAAGCCTACATAATCTACCACCAAAAGCTGTATCTGCTCCGGCGTTTATTTTCCGTATTTCCGGGGTTACGAATTCAACCCCTGAATCCCACGGGAACTCCATAATTTTTTCGTCAGATGTTCGTCTGGGCATAAGGAATCTACCACCAAAATCTGTATGTGCTCCGGCGAATAGTTCCCGAGATAGGAATATTTGAAGTTTAAGGGTTGCGAATTCAACCCCTGAATCCCACGGGAAGTCCATAATTTTTTCGTCAAATGTTCGTCTCGGCATAAGGAATCTACCACCAAAATCTGTATGTGCTCCGGCGAATAAGTTCCCGACATAGGAATATTTGAAGTTTAAGGATTACGAATTTAACCCCTGAATCCCACGGGAAGTACATCATTTTCTCGTCAAATGTTCGTCTCGGCATAAGGAATCTACCACCAAAATCTGTTTGTGCTCCGGCGAATAGTTCCCGACATAGGAATATTTGAAGTTTAAGGGTTGCGAATTCAACCCCTGAATCCCACGGGAAGTACATCATTTTTTCGTCAAATGTTCGTCTCGGCATGAGGAATCTACCACCAAAATCTGTATGTGCTCCGGCGAATAGTTCCCGAGATAGAAATTTTTGAATTTTAAGGGTGGCGAATTCAACCCCTGAATCCCACGGGAAGTCTATCATTTTTTCGTCAAATGTTCGTCTCGGCATAAGGAATCTACCACCAAAATCTGTATGTGCTCCGGCGAATAGTTCCCGAGATAGAAATTTTCGAAGTTTGAGGGTTGCGAATTCAACCCCTGAATCCCACGGGAAGTCCATCATTTTTTCGTCAAATGTTCGTCCCGGCATAAGGAATCTACCACCAAAATCTGTATGTGCTCCGGCGAATAGTTCCCGAAATAGAAATTTTTGAAGTTTAAGGGTGCCGAATTCAACCCCTGAATCCCACGGGAAGTCCATCATTTTTTCGTCAAATGTTCGTCTCGGCATAAGGAATCTACCACCAAAATCTGTATGTGCTCCGGCGAATAGTTCCCGAGATAGAAATTTTCGAAGTTTGAGGGTTGCGAATTCAACCCCTGAATCCCACGGGAAGTCCATCATTTTTTCGTCGAATATTCTTCTCGGCATAAGGAATCTACCACCAAAATCTGTATGTGCTCCGGCGAATAGTTCCCGAGATAGAAATTTTTGAAGTTTAAGGGTTGGGAATTCAACCCCTGAATCCCACGGGAAGTCTATCATTTTTTCGTCAAATGTTCGTCTCGGCATAAGGAATCTACCACCAAAATCTGTATGTGCTCCGGCGAATAGTTCCCGAGATAGAAATTTTCGAAGTTTGAGGGTTGCGAATTCAACCCCTGAATCCCACGGGAAGTCCATCATTTTTTCGTCGAATATTCTTCTCGGCATAAGGAATCTACCACCAAAATCTGTATGTGCTCCGGCGAATAGTTCCCGAGATAGACATTTTTGAAGTTTAAGGGTGGCGAATTCAACCCCTGAATCCCACGGGAAGTCCATCATTTTTTCGTCAAATGTTCGTCCCGGCATAAGGAATCTACCACCAGAATCTGTATGTGCTCCGGCGAATAGTTCCCGAAATAGAAATTTTTGAAGTTTAAGGGTGCCGAATTCAACCCCTGAATCCCACGGGAAGTCCATCATTTTTTCGTCAAATGTTCGTCTCGGCATAAGGAATCTACCACCAAAATCTGTATGTGCTCCGGCGAATAGTTCCCGAGATAGAAATTTTCGAAGTTTGAGGGTTGCGAATTCAACCCCTGAATCCCACGGAAAGTCCATCATTTTTTCGTCGAATATTCTTCTCGGCATAAGGAATCTACCACCAAAATCTGTATGTGCTCCGGCGAATAGTTCCCGAGATAGACATTTTTGAAGTTTAAGGGTGGCGAATTCAACCCCTGAATCCCACGGGAAGTCCATCATTATTTCGTCAAATGTTCGTCCCGGCATAAGGAATCTACCATCAAAATCTGTATGTGCTCCGGCGAATAGTTCCCGAAATAGAAATTTTTGAAGTTTAAGGGTGCCGAATTCAACCCCTGAATCCCACGGGAAGTCCATCATTTTTTCGTCAAATGTTCGTCTCGGCATAAGGAATCTACCACCAAAATCTGTATGTGCTCCGGCGAATAGTTCCCGAGATAGAAATTTTCGAAGTTTGAGGGTTGCGAATTCAACCCCTGAATCCCACGGGAAGTCCATCATTTTTTCGTCGAATATTCTTCTCGGCATAAGGAATCTACCACCAAAATCTGTATGTGCTCCGGCGAATAGTTCCCGAGATAGAAATTTTTGAAGTTTAAGGGTTGGGAATTCAACCCCTGAATCCCACGGGAAGTCTATCATTTTTTCGTCAAATGTTCGTCTCGGCATAAGGAATCTACCACCAAAATCTGTATGTGCTCCGGCGAATAGTTCCCGAGATAGAAATTTTCGAAGTTTGAGGGTTGCGAATTCAACCCCTGAATCCCACGGGAAGTCCATCATTTTTTCGTCGAATATTCTTCTCGGCATAAGGAATCTACCACCAAAATCTGTATGTGCTCCGGCGAATAGTTCCCGAGATAGACATTTTTGAAGTTTAAGGGTGGCGAATTCAACCCCTGAATCCCACGGGAAGTCCATCATTTTTTCGTCAAATGTTCGTCCCGGCATAAGGAATCTACCACCAGAATCTGTATGTGCTCCGGCGAATAGTTCCCGAAATAGAAATTTTTGAAGTTTAAGGGTGCCGAATTCAACCCCTGAATCCCACGGGAAGTCCATCATTTTTTCGTCAAATGTTCGTCTCGGCATAAGGAATCTACCACCAAAATCTGTATGTGCTCCGGCGAATAGTTCCCGAGATAGAAATTTTCGAAGTTTGAGGGTTGCGAATTCAACCCCTGAATCCCACGGAAAGTCCATCATTTTTTCGTCGAATATTCTTCTCGGCATAAGGAATCTACCACCAAAATCTGTATGTGCTCCGGCGAATAGTTCCCGAGATAGACATTTTTGAAGTTTAAGGGTGGCGAATTCAACCCCTGAATCCCACGGGAAGTCCATCATTATTTCGTCAAATGTTCGTCCCGGCATAAGGAATCTACCATCAAAATCTGTATGTGCTCCGGCGAATAGTTCCCGAAATAGAAATTTTTGAAGTTTAAGGGTGCCGAATTCAACCCCTGAATCCCACGGGAAGTCCATCATTTTTTCGTCAAATGTTCGTCTCGGCATAAGGAATCTACCACCAAAATCTGTATGTGCTCCGGCGAATAGTTCCCGAGATAGAAATTTTTGAAGTTTAAGGGTTGGGAATTCAACCCCTGAATCCCACGGGAAGTCTATCATTTTTTCGTCAAATGTTCGTCTCGGCATAAGGAATCTACCACCAAAATCTGTATGTGCTCCGGCTAATAGTTCCCGAGATAGAAATTTTCGAAGTTTGAGGGTTGCGAATTCAACCCCTGAATCCCACGGGAAGTCCCTCATTTTTTCGTCAAATATTCTTCTCGGCATAAGGAATCTACCACCAAAATCTGTATGTGCTCCGGCGAATAGTTCCCGAGATAGACATTTTTGAAGTTTAAGGGTTGGGAATTCAACCCCTGAATCCCACGGGAAGTCCATCATTTTTTCGTCAAATGTTCGACTCGGCATAAGGAATCTACCACCAAAGTCTGTATGTGCTCCGGCGAATAGTTCTCGAGATAGAAATTTTCGCATTATAAGGGTGGAGAAAATTACCCCGTGAATCCATAGGAATTCTATAATCTTCTCGCGTTATGATCAAATCATCATACCGAACCCTCGTCTGAATTTTCATGATGATGGGATCAATATTTTCCGATAAAAATGAATTCGATCGTACGCCACTGGTCCGTGCGTTCGTGTATTTCCGGCAAACGGTCTGCTGGAAACGGTCTTTTAACTTCACAGAGGTTGGAACTTAGACCTAATTCTCCTATAAGAAACGCCTTTCAAAGGTCGAGATGGTGAAAAATGTATTCTTTAGATGTTGTTTGAACAAACGCAGCCAAGTTTTGTATCCCAACATTGATTTTAAGAATCTTATCAACAAAATAAAATTGACATTATTCTCGATTCTTGTAATTACCCATCAATCCAACAATTCATGTCGTCAAGTCTTGAACTTTCAGTTCAAGAGGATAATAAACATTAAATCTTCACAAGCATGCATATGAAATTTATGTGGAAGCAATGCAATTTTCTTCCATGGCGAAAAATAATATATTTCAACAGTGATCTCTTGTACTCTTCATGCAAATAACTAGAAGAGGAATCCTTTCTATCAATTCATATAAACGTTAATTATTTTCGTCCATCACATCTTTTCCAATTCATTCATTTTCCGAATAAATTCACATTCTGAGAAATACGCTAAGAATGTAGAAAGGGCAACATAGTGTTGACTTGGAACATAAAAATATTTTGAAAAACGTCATAACTTCGATACAGAGTGGAATGTGTCAAATTTCCAAAGCCAGAGTTGTGATTTTATAATTGTGAATGGAGTATACATATAAAGTTAGCGAAACAACTCTATAGCGAATCAGTCTCGGAATAGTTCAAGATTTTGCCGTTTTTAGTCCGTAATTTATCCATGAAAAAATAAATTTAGTCGCTCTTATATTTAAAAAAAATTGGGATGTGTCGCTAAGTTGATATCGACTTAGCGAAACAACTATCCGAAAAATGTTTTCAGCAAAAAAACAAATTAGCTCTTCAGTGATTCATCCATAAATCATCCGTGGTGAAAGAAAACTTATATCTTTGAAGGTTTCGTAGAAAAATGACGAAAGCTAATTGATCGTTCTGCGGCCGTCGGAACGTATATCGGGCATTCTTCTCGAAAACTGTGCATGCAATATTGTTGAAATTTGGAAAAAAGATGTAGCTTCACATCCTCGATTTATCCGTGAAGAGAAAAATTTTGCTGCCTCTATTGAAAAAAATATCACTTGCACTTGTGAGTGCATATTGAAAAAAATATTTTAGCAAACAATCAATTTCATTTTTTCAATGACTTATCCATTTATTATCCCTGAGGGAAAAAACATCGCCACTCTTGTATTAAAAAAAATATTAGATGCTTCGCTATGTTGATATCTATTTGGCGAAACAACTATCCAAAAAAACGAAATTATCTGTTGATTCCTAAAATAATTTATTCAATATGTGACCTGATGGTTATTAAATATACCAGTGCATGTGATAATTTGTTAAAAACCGAAGTGGTAAAATTTTTCTCTTCTCTGATGAATCGTGGATGGAAAGCTACATCTTTCTTTCAAATTTCAGCAATATTGCATGGATGCATGCATAGTTTTCCAGAAAAGTGCCTGATATACGTTCCGAAGGCCGCAGAATCAAATTTTGTCATTTTTCTACAAAACCTTGAAAGCTACAAAATTTCTTTCACCATGACTAATTTACGGATAAATCACTGAAAAATATGAGCTAATATGTTTTTAGCTGAAAACATTTTTTGGATAGTTGTTTCGCCAAGTTGATATCGAGTTAGCGAAAAATCTAATATTTTTTAAATTCAAGAGTGACGATGTTTTTTTCCTCTTGGATAATAAACGGGGAAATCATTGAAAAAATGCTGGATTGATTTTTGCTCAAGATAATTTTCTTATATGTAGTTGTATCGCTAAGTTGATATCAACTTCCCAATATTTTTCAAATTTAAGAGCGGCAAAATTTATTTTTTCATATGTAATACCACTAGAGATGGAATTTTGCCGGCAAAATTTCTCGATTGTAATATGAAAGTTTGTTGCTCGGAAATTTTGCGAACGACATTTGTATCAAAATCACGAGCCGTTAGGCGAGTGATTTTGGAAAAAATGTCATGAGCGAAATTTTCGAAAAGCAACAAACTTGAATATTACAAGAGATAAATTTTACCTGCTTAAATTTAATCTCTAGTGGAATTCGGCATGACTATTCCACGAGAAAATAGGGTAATATATTCACATTTGACGCGTATTGCGCTATTTGGCAAATTAGAATTCATCATAGATTAACTAAATCACTAAACGTTGTTTGTTCTCTCTATGATATTCATTTCCGAAGCTATATATGAATTCGAGAAACGTCAAAAATTTTGTCGCTGAAAAACCAACATGTTGGTTTTGCCGGCTTGAAAATTTTTTCGGGATGAAACGATCGTTGCTACGGAAACGTCCTCACTAAAAATGAAAAGATTGGAATAGTCACGGATAAATTACGGATAAAAAACGGCAAAATTTTGAGCTATTCCGAGTTTGATTCGCGACAGTTGTTTTGCTAACTTCATGTACATATACTTATGAAATGAATACCAAAGACAAGCTAAAAATTCGAGGTGAAGAAGGCTGTTGAATAATTAGTAGATTTAACACGTATATGGTCATAGGATAGCTTTCTGAGTTTTCTCAGTAAACATTCTTAGTTTCTGGAAAAACCTGGTTTCATCTTTCTCTCAACCAGCAGAATATGAGAGTGTGGAGTAGTCAAAGACCAGAGGTGAATAAGAGGATCAATTTTCTCTGATGGAACTTCAATAGCAGACTACTGCAAAGAAAACATTCTTATACCTCTTATTTATGAATAATTAAATAAGAGCGTATTTGCCATAATAATGATCTTTAGAATATTTTCTGAACAGAGAGGAGAATATTTCCAGCAGCTCCTCCCTTCAATCCCCATCGCTTTTTCTTTCTGAAGAATTGAAAAAGAAATAAAAGTTTTCGAGAAAAACTTCAACATCAAAATATTATTAGCAATTAGAAATAACAAATGGAAATGTTATGCTGCACTTTGTATACATGTCTGTAGACCGTCTCTTTAATTAATAGCAATTTTAACGAAGAATACATTGAACCTTAATAGTTGTCTCGTCTGAAAATAAGGTAAACACATAAATATCCTTCGAAGTTAAAACAAGGAGCAATCGCGAAACGAACTACCTCGTAAAACATCTACAACCATCACAACCAGGAAGCCAAGACAATAAAACAATCATGAGATGCTGTAAAATATAAATTACTGCATTGCAGGAAGTTCAGTTTTTTCCAGTGTTGCCCTTCATTCCAGGAAAGAAAAAGGCCTATTCACGTTTCCATTACTTGAATCTCTCTATTTTCGAATGAAATACAATTCGTATATTTTTCACGGTGCAGTCATAAATAATAATTATTCTTACCATTGGATTTAAATGTTTGTTCGAAATCCGTGAAACTAATAATATCAATTGCTTCTTCTTTTGATGCTCGGCAATATTTATTGATGACAGTCCATCAGAGAAAATTGAGATAACTGTTGGGAAGGTAACTGTTTCGAACATTATGTTTTTTTTTTGTTGGAACTGTTTTTGAAAGAACGAAGTCTTTGACCTCTACATTTTTTGCAATGCAATTCCTTTCATCAAACGAAAACATTCTTCTTTAACATTTTTCAAAATTTAGCTTCATTTTGTAGGTAATCATTTCAAGGCATTTTTCTAGAATCACTGCTATAGTAAATTCAAATTATATTGCGGGAATATTCAACAGGAGTGACTGAACTTCATTGAATGCTGAATTAACAATTTATTATATAGTACCATTGATATCGTTGAAAGTAAATTCCAGTTATAGAAAAACTCGAAAATATTGAACAGAATGAACTTAGCACACATGAAAAAACTTCTGTTCTTTTTCAAACTTTACAAAGGTATGCTTGACAATTGTTGCTTTTAACGAATAAATGAACTTGATTTCTTCGAAAACCTAAAATATAGGAACTAAATATCTTGTCCGAACCAATTCGACTGACACTTCCTAAGAATGATGATAAAGGGGGGTACCACCTGCCTTGCCATATTTCGAGGTGTCATTTTCTAACAACCCTCTACCACATTTCAAAATATTCTTTGTCAAGCAAATCGACAAGAGGTCGTAAAAATCCAATTTGTGAATTTTACAGGTACGAATAATGACGGAACTAAACGTCCTAACTATTGCAATTCGTGCTTCCTTTCAGTTGTAACGAATATACCTGAGGTTTTGAAGAAAATGTGGTTTTCGTTGGTACCGCTATACCTCATAACTGACGGTATTCCAGTTCTCTTTATATCCTCATT
This sequence comes from Adalia decempunctata, assembly GCA_951802165.1. Lineage (NCBI taxonomy): Eukaryota > Metazoa > Arthropoda > Insecta > Coleoptera > Coccinellidae > Adalia > Adalia decempunctata. The sequence continues at coordinate 15,731,012 of OX637701.1, forward strand.
GTCAGTATAATATCGCTATAAGAAATATACATATGAAAATATTACTCACAGAAGTTCCTTTGTATTTTCATTGTTGTTTTGTCGAATAGAGTAGAAGGATATATGATCTTCCTGTTCTCATTTGGTGATACATAAAAGAATATAATAAACTTCTTTTAGATTGAAGAGAGCAACTGATTCAATTGATGTTAAAAGTCATTTGATCAGTTTCTTTCAACAAACACATCAATATAAAGCTTCTCCTATTGTCTTCATAGTTCTCTAAAAAAATTACTACTAGTTTTTACTCAAATAAGCTGCACTTATAAGATTGTAAAGAAGTTCACCTCACGCCAAAAATGTTAAATGTTAATATATTATTTAAAGATGTAAATTTTTTAGTGTTTACTTACAATATAATAATTCTTCCTCCAAAACTGCAGCTTTTCAATAGTGTGCTTATTTTAATTTACTCCATTCAAGGTTTGTCCAGCAAATTTTATGGAATGCGACAAGTGACTGATGAGTGAAATCTCTTTTCTTCACAAATAAAATAGGATTTCAATAGAAACAGTAACTTTTAGAGGCCACGTTTATATATTAACTTGTTCATTTTGTAGAAGGACCAAAAAGGCGATTGAATAGTTAATATTTAACTATGTTTAATGAAGTTTTTAACGAATTTGAGGAATTTTTTTCGTAATCATCAAATTGATATTGATTTTTTCAAACTTTATAAGTTAAAGGATTCTTCCCTATATCTTCTAGAATACCTGATAGGACATGAGGTTGCAATGAAACTATTGAAATAAAAAGGACGATTTATTAGATTCCCATATTTGAAGGCGTTAGCGTATTTCAGTAGATATAAAAATTCATTTCTTTCTCACAGTAAAAAAATACTAATGTACCTCGGATTCTCATCGTTAAAGTACGTACAGGACATGAAAAGGCGAAAATTTTACAATAAATAGTGGCCAAAAATAACATAAAATATATATAAATTATTTACAGAATTTCAGATATACAGTTTACCTATTATTAGCTATACAAGTCCGTATTTACAGCGATCGTTAAAAGCTCTGGATTTCAGTGAGTCCGGAGCACTGGTCGGTTCAGGAGGACCTTCTTAGCCACATTCGCACCATTCACACTCATTCGACACTCTCATTCGCGGCCTCCGTCCCCAAAATTGACTATCACATTCTTCACACAAATTGCACTCACAGTCTGCTTCTCGAAATATCACAATTGGTTGACATTGATAATTAAGTCGCACTAAACAGTCTTTCTGGGTATCAGATGTGTATCGCAACCGTCCTGGCTGCGTTTCCGGGGGGATTGGGGGGTTGCCCCCTCGCGCTATGCCTGTGGACATGATGGTGGACGTGAGGGCCTCGAACGGAGCTCCTCAAGCGTTGGTTGTTTGGCACGTCTGGCAGGCAGTACTTGAGTTTTTCCCAGAAGAGCTTGTCGCCCCACTGCAAGTACACGTTGGTTTTGAGGTACAGACGGATGTCGGGGTCTAAGTCTTTGTGGGGAACTTCACCTAGGAGCACGACTATTAGTCTTTTCCGACGGTCGCGTAAGACTTGGTGATGTGCCGACTTGAACTCGAACCGGCACCATTCAGACTTTATGAAATTTTCCGACAAGATCATTATAGTCCTTTTGGAAGATTCGACCGCTTGCACGATAGTATCAGCGAGGAAGGAACCCACTGGAAAGTCTCTATAGTGGAGGCACAGTTTGTAGTTTGGTTCTAAAGCGGGAGCTAAAACTTCCGCCACCCAAGCTTCGTCCTTGGAACTGTAACTCACGAAAGCGTCGAAAAGTTTTTCACGGTCGTCGCGATCTAGTTCACTGGACCTATGGAAGGGCCTTATGCCGAATTTCGAATGGCAAAACACCCTCACTTCCTGCCTGAATATGAAGACGATCAAGGTCAGCAGGACGATAACCGCGAACACTGTGAGGGTACCCACTAAAAGCGGCAGATAGTCCTGAATCACCTGTTTCTTGATTATAGTTTTCGTAGCGGTCAAGTTGCCGTTCACAGAGTTATCAATCGCTATTCCCGTGCATAAAGTACCGTTTTCCGTGCTTATATTGAAGCCGTTGTCGGAATTCTCGGCGAATACGTTCTCATCGTAAAAATCGATGTCTGTTACGTTATGGATGCAACGAACCGACGCGATATCCGTGACTCCAGCACTACGGACCATCCATTCCCTCAGGCGTTCCGAAAATTCGCAATCGCAAGACCAGGGGTTGAACGCCAACGTAACCTCGATGAGAGTAGTCGGCAAGTTCCAGACGTTGTAAGTTATCAGTCTGTTATGGTCCATTCTCAACACTCTCAGCTGCCTCAAACCGTGGAAAGTCTGGTTGTGCACGTGGGAAATCCGGTTGTGCTGCAGGAAGATCTCTCGAAGCCCGGTCAATCCCTCGAATTCGTACCCGTAAAGCTCTCCGATCCTGTTCTGGTCCAGATGCAGCAGTTCGAGTTCTAGGAGTCCGTTGAACGTGCGGTTTTGTATCAGCTCGACGTTTGAGTTGTTTAGGAAGAGGATCTTGAGTCGTTTGCGGCCGATAAATGCGTGACTGTTTAACGAGCGCAGGTCGTTACCGTCCAGGTAGAGTTGAGTCGCGTCCATCGGTATCTGCTCGGGTAATTTAGCCACGTAGCCGCCGGAGGAACAATCCACAACGTTGGCCGACCAAGATTGGTCGTGATAACAAGTACAATTGGTCGGGCAGGTCATCTCGCAGTCGCAGGCGTCGAAATCGCAACAGTGGCACAGGGCGAAGCAGTGCGTTTCGTAGGTGCAAAGGAATTGGTACGGCGCTGCTTCCACTAAGGGAACGTAGGTTCTTCCTCTGTTGTACAATAGGGAGCAATAGATGCTTTCCAAGTCGACCAGTTTAGGCTGGGTTCTGACACGGTTCCCGACGTTGACTTTCTGCAACCATTCCATGGTGCAGTCGCACCTGTACGGGTTTCCACCGATGTAGAATTCAGGAAGCGGTTTGTCTATAGGAACTGTGGATATTCTTAGAGAATTAGGGTCCAAACTGGTTATTTTGTTCCCAAACAGATCAACCCTGGTCAAATTGGGTTTTTTGAAGAAGGTGTAAGATTGAACTTTGGATATCAAGTTGTCGTTTAGGAACAAAACCTCCACGCTGTTCGGGATGGAACTTCCGGTTATCTCGGTGAGTTTGTTGGAGCTGGCGTCGAAGGTGCTCAACGAGAGGCTGGATTCGATCTCGAAATAGTTCCCCAGCTCCTCTATCTGGTTTGCGTGTATGTCGAGCCATTGCAGACCGGTCGGTATCAAGGCGTAATCGAACCATTTCAGATGATTGTCGGATATGTTGAGCCATACCAAATGCGGCAACTTGGCGAATAATTCTTCTATATCAGTCAGATAGTTGCCGTCCAGCCTTATCGCCTGCAGATTGATATTGACGTCGAACGCGCCCGATGCGATCTTCTGGATCTTGTTTTTGGACAGGTTGAGGATCTTCAGCGACGGCATCTTCTCGAACACTCCCTTCGAGATGTTCCCGATGTTGTTTTCCGTCAGCCTGAGACCGTACATCGACTTCATCTCCGGGAAGGTGTCGTTAATTATGGTGTCGATGTGGTTCTCGCCGAGATCCAACGTCTTCAGGCTGGGAACGTTGGTGAGCACTTCGGGAACTTGCAAGAGTTTATTGCCGTTCAAATGGAGATCTTGCAGACTGGAACAATTCTTGAGAGCTTCCGGATGGATCCACGCTATTTTATTGTTGTCCAACGAGAGGAGAGATAAAACGTATAATCCGTTGAAGGTATCCCCGTCGATTCTCGCAATCTTATTGTTCGAGATAATAAGAGTGTGAAGGTTGTAGAGAGCGGAGAAAGTGTTCTCTGGTATGTTCTCGATTTGATTATCGTTCAATCTGAGAATTTGCAGGCTGTATAGATCCCTGAATAACGACTGTTCGAGTTTCGATATTTTGTTGTACGAAATGTCGAGTACCACTAGTCGCACAAGGCCGGTAAAAGTACCTGCATTTATCCAATCCGTCGTTAACTCGTTATGCGATAGATCGAGAACTAAAAGTTGTGTAAGTTCGTTCAAAAGACCCGGCGCTAACACGTTGATCGTGTTGTTTTGGAGGTACAACTCTCGGATGTCTCTGGTATCGGAGAAAAGTTCAGGGGGTAGACTGACTAGTTTGTTATCTGACACTTTGAGGATGTTGAGGGCGACCAGTCCCTCCAACGCGCGGTCGGCGATGTTGGTCAAACCGTTCCCTTGCAGATACAACTTCTGCAACCGCGTCAACCCGGAAAATTGTCCACTCGACAACTTATCGATCTTGTTCCGGGACAAGTCGAGGAGTCTTAAATTCACGTTACACCTGTCGGACGGACTGCTCGAAAATCTGAAATCGGACACTTCTCGCAACCTGTTTCGCGTCAAGTTCAACACCTGGAGGTTGTACAGGGGACAAAGCACTCCCGACGGTAGGTTCCACATGTTGTTCTCGCCCAAATCTAGCCGCTCCAGGTTCCTGAGCTCGTCGTCGAAGGCGTCCGGAGAGACCTCTAAGGCCATCGCGGACCAGTCCGTGTTGTGCGTTCGGACCGTCAGATTCCGGAGTTCTTTGAGTCCTTTGAACGCGCCGTCGGATAGATTTCCTATTTTGCAGTATTCTATGGATAGTTCGCGTAGTTCCACTAACGGCTTGAAGCTGCCCGCACTGAGGGAGCTCTGAAAGAAGAGCCCGTCGCTGCATTCTAACCGTAAACGCACCGTATGCTGCGGTTGTATGACACTGAAGTTGGTGTTTTCGAGTTCACTGTTAATGGTGCGAAGTTTACACACTAAGGCCACGTCGTCCTCGACGTCCGAGTCGACGACGACCCACTTGCACTCGTCGGGCGCCTGATAGCGAAGCGCCTTGCTCAGGGACGCGGACAGCACCCCGAAAACGGCTCCGAACAATACCGCACAAACGACAGTGGTGCCCATTTCTTGGTACCGACGACGCACTGAAAGCTACACCATTGTAAGCCGTGGCACGTACGATGTCTTGTTGCATGCCGTTACCGTCTCGATCGCAGCCCGGTGCTTGACTGCGCTCACCAGCTCACAAGGCCACGAACTTCTCGGCTCGACTCCCTCTTCTCTGTCCTCGCCCGCTATAATGCCTCTGCGGGCCTTTGGCGCCCCTCCACCCTCCGCGCTCTTCACCGAACTTCTTGTCCGGTATTCTCGACTCCGGTACTTAGTACTCGAAGTCGACGAGCTTCGCGAAAGCTCCTCATTTCCTTTTTATAGACTCCCATTCTTGGCGGAAAATGAGTACTTTGTGTCCCCGGCTGAATTTCGCAGAAGTTTCAGCCCTGAAAGAGCGTTGTAAGCGCGCGACCATTGTATCGATCGCGATTGTACCGATTTTTAACGAATTCAGGTTTTCATGCGATATTGTTCGAAGGAAAGAGTGCTATCTGAGCCGGAATTGGTTTTTCCAGTGATTTCGATGCGTTTTTGTGCGAGGTTGTTGTGATACGCATCGAAATTTCGATGGGCTGTTATCGGATTTAATTGTACTCATTTCGAGTTAATCATCAAGTTGATATATCGCTTTTTGTGGTCGATGAAATCGAATGTGCTGATTTTATTATGGATATCAAAACGTTCCTTTTAATTTCAATGGAACGGTCGTAACATTTCACCTCAATATTACCTCATTCAGATAAGAATTTTCGACTTGAAATTTCATTCATTTTCATTATCGCAAATTTTATTTTTATTTTATTTTCATCAGTAGTAAAAACGTTTTGTTTTTATCAGCAGAATTATTAATACATTTTTTCTGGATTTTCAAGATTCCCCATTAAATTTTATGTATTTGACAAGTCAACTCTAGTTTCATTTCGAAAAAAAAAAACAGAATTTGGAAAAGACATTAAATTTGTGAGGTGGTAATTTATTCAATCCGGTGAGGTTGTGGAAAGTAATATCTCTGGAAAAAGCCGAATACAATTTATTCTTCCCCAAAATTGCCTTTCGAAAAATATTGAAACTTTTTGAATTGTAATCGATATTTACATTTAGCTAAAATATAGGTCGTTTTTCAGAATTTAATAACCTAGATATATAGTCATGTTTACGTTTCATCTATTTTTATTTTATTCATTTGTTAATACTTGCTTGAAATCTCATTTTGGAATTATTGATTTTTTTTCTGCATGATATCTGAGAGTCCAACAACCACAAAAAAGATCGATCCAAAATTACGACGTAGGTAGAGTTATAGAATAATTTGTCATTCTCAAATAACACTAATTCAAAAGTACTGACTAGTGAATTCATTCGTCAAAATATTTTGAGGATAGAAGGTGATTTCATTCAATCCATTTCATCAGCTTCTAATGGTACTGAATCTTTTTTTCGATTCAATGAGTAAAAAAGCTTCAAAAATAATTCAGAAAATATACAGCTTTCTTGCTATAGCAACTCTTCTATTTTGGTTGATGGGATCTTGAGAAGAAAATGAATCTTATGTTTTTTTGTAATAAAATTTAGTTGAGATATTTCTACCGCATAGGTAAATTATTTTCAACCTTTTTTCAACTGCCTAAATCTATTGAAATTTGAATCAAAACCATTCAGAAGTTATAGTCCGCCACCTACAAGACAAACAAGACAAATTTAAATGCTTGTTTCTTCTCAGATAACGTGCAAATAACTCAACAACCTGAATTTCATTTATTAGTTGCAGATTGTATGTGCAACTATTCTCCAAGAATTAAAATCATGCAAAAAATATTCAGATGTTTTAATCGATGTGAATTTAATGACTAATGGTAAACCTACTGCTAGATTAGCACTTGAATAACTTTAATTAATACTAGCAAAGTTTAAATTACATTTTCTGACGTATTTTCATCGCCGTATGTTGAAATATTTGAATCAAAATTCTAACGAAAATGAAGTTCTAAGACACAATCGAAATCACCATAAGATTATTCTGACTGAATTTTGAGACTGAGTGACAAAAACGATAAAACAAAAATAAAACGAAATCTCTGCTTGTCCATTACAATTATAATAATGATACGAATAAATCAAATTTATTTCTGACCCCTAGTCAGCAGTTTCCTACTGGTCCTAGGGTCTAAAAAAAAACAAAAAATTCAAGAGAAACCCACATATCCATACAAGGTGTAAATCTATACTTGGGGATACCTATTTTTCCTCTATCTTTCTTTGAAAGTGTTTGAGGCTCTTGCACATGGTTACAGTTTTCTTAAGGGGCAGTATCACCTTTTGAATCGTGGTAAATCTCCATTCAAAAGTGGTCTCTTTATTTCACGAGTAAGTACCCACCCTTATTTACGTCGTAGAGACTTGATTTTTTTTTAAATTGAAGTTGAAGAACGTCCCGAGGTCAAATAGTTTTCTTTTTTTTCGATTTAATTAGTTTTTCAATTGAAAAAAACCAGGGTAATCCTTAGATCTGGGGTTATTGAATATGTTTTTCGTTCTTCATGAGTACAAGCTATATTTTTGAAAAAATCATCATGAAAATTTTTGTAGTTTATAGAAGATTAAATTGCCGAGGGCAAATAGTTGCGATTTTTTCCAAAAAATGATGAATAACCGTCGGAAAAAATCATTAAGTGTAGTTTCCAAAACGCTGAAGTTCAACCTATTTTTTTTAATTGAAAAACTAATTAAATCGAAAAAATCGCAACTATTTGCCCTCGGCAATTTAATCTTCGATAAACTACAAACATTTTCATGATGATTATTTCAAAAATATAGCTTGTACTCATGAAAAACGAAAAACATATTCAATAACCCCAGATCTGACGACTAACCTGGTTTTTTAATTGAAAAACTAATTAAATCGAAAAAAAGAAAACTATTTGCCCTCGGGACGTTCTTTAACTTCAATTTAAAAAAATCAAGTCTCTACGTCGTAAATTAGGGTACTTACTCGTGAAATAAAGAGACCACTTTTGAATGGAGATTTTAAAGGTGAAACTGCCCCTTAATATTGACAATTTCATGTGGTACTGAATTATAGGATATGATGCTTTGTTTTGGGCTTTAATCCTTTCGTTAGGAATCTGTTTGGTGAAGACGCTAATAATAATTCATATTTTCTATGGGTGATACTAAATCACACCTTTTAACTATAACTATCTGCAAAAGCCTTGAAAATGTTTCATAGTTTCTCGGTAAAATTAATTTTATGGAAAATCTAGACAAGAAACACAGATTTAGAGGAATTTCAAGAGATGTTCATTAAACTTGAACGTCGAAAGGTGTCTGCAATGAAAGTTTTTCGGGTATTTATTCCTCATAGGTAATTATCTGTCTTCATCGCTCATCGAAGTCACCGCTGAAAGAACGTTGGAATCGGATTATTTACATTATTCGGTATTTGTAGGATCATCCAGAGTAAACGAGAATAGAACGTGTAAAAATGTTCAATCCAATTTGGGAAAATTCACCGAAACTTTCCACACCTACCAACTTTCCCATGATTTTCTGCCCTAACCGCTCATTAAAGTCTGCGCTCGCCAGGACTCCGAAGGCGGTCTTTACATCCTCTGTAACGCACTTCTAATGACATGCTTTAGGGATGAAAGGAATAAAGACCAACAAAGATCGACGGCGTCTTATCTGCAGGTAGTTATTGGTGTCAAATCAATCGGATCACGGTCCACAGACCATGTGTTTCGTCCGATGAGGTCCTCGGGTTCGAGATGGGCCCTGATTAACCGACTGGTTACCTTCTGGGTCCTCTCCGCAGGCCCCCTTAATTCGTCGTATTCTCTATATGCGAACAAGGTGCACAAAAGGGACCAACCATGTAAAATTTGCATTCTGGCCGGGTGAGGAAAACCTCATAACAAATAACAGCGGCTGGTTTAGCACGAAGAATTCGCGCGCGAGCGGAGGAGAGGGAAAATCTGGTGGATCTTCGATTTAGAAAAGAGTACGGGAGATCTTTCAGTTTTAGAAAATGTCCAAGAACAAATTTCGAAGGAATTATGATATAGGTACCTACCTAAGTATTACATAGTTTTTATTGGTACACCCAGTGTTGACGATGTCTATGAAGTTAGCAGTGGTACTTGCGAGAAAATCAATAAAACCTATTGCATTAATTGTCGAATAATTGTCGAGAATTTGTCGTGAAAGAAAAAAATTTGTCGCGTCCTTAGTTTTTTTTACGGGGTGTGGCTTTGCTATTTTAACGTTAAGTTAGCAGAACCACTTTCTCAATATCTATCAAATATCATAAAAATGGTTATAGATAATTGTCGGGGTGGCTTTGCTAACTTTATATCAAGTTAGCATAGCCACTTCTTCAATATGAGTAGAAAAAAAACGAAGGTCGCGACAAATTTTTTTCTTTCTCGGCAAATTCGGGGCAGGTGTTCGACAATTAATGCAATAGAAAAAAAAAGTCAATTACGAATGCGCTGTTGCCAAAAATGCGATAATTCCAGAAATATCTCAAACTTGCGGGAAAAAGACGTAAAATGAACAAGAAGGAATGGATTTTTTGTGTTTTTTTACTTCATATGGACTTCGACAATTACTCGACAATTATTTATAACCATTTTTATTATATTTGGTAGATATTGAGAAAGTGGTTCTGCCAACTTAACGTTAAGTTAGCAAACCCGTAGAAAAAAAACTAAGGACGCGACAATTTTTTTTCTTTCACGACAAATTCTCGACAATTATTCGACAATTAATGCAATAGGTTTTATTGATTTTCCAGCAAGTGGCACTGCTAACTTCATAGATATGTGTTGACGAGGAATCAATAAGAGGAATTCGCTTCGAAACCTAGTTTTCTGCTTCGAAATTTGACTGATCATGTGACCTCATCTTAATATGAAGTTGAATCATCTTCTGCTCCAGGAAAAATTGAATAGAAAAATAGAATTTTTCTTTTAAATCGCCATTTTTCCCTTAAACGATTTATTTTAAACAGTTTCTCAAAGGTGTTTGGTCCTAATTTAATCATATTGTGAGAATTTCAATAAATTTGGGGTCTTATTATATTTGCTGCCTGTGCTGTGGCATATTCATTCAATAAATTTATCAAATAACAAAAAGAGTTGAAACCCAAAAAATCGATAGCAACATGAAAAGTATTTTAAAATGAAACAAAAATACATCACAATAATGTATGAAATGAAATGAAGTGATAAATAAATAATAAAGATCATCATTTGAAATAGATAGATTTTATTTTTTTGATGTTGTATTCAAACAAAAATTGTTTTTAGAAAAAGTTTCTTCTCATTCAGATTTTGAGGGTTGGATTTTCTGTGGAAAAGGTTTCAAAACATTTTCCTCTCGAGAATACAATTGTTCTTATGATTGAAAGAACTTAAAAAAATAGTATTATTTTATTCGATAAGTCCTAATTTCAATCTGACACACTGTCCTACTGTTTTTGGTCAACACAAATCAAAGTTATTCGTCATTGTAATAGTTTTTTCGAATTCTCAATGTAGTCACAGATATTATTTCATTATACTGTGAATCAAGTGACTTTGTTAAATATAATCCATTGATTTAGATCTTGAGTTCAATCAGAGATGATTTTTTTCCAATTTAAGAAATTCAAATTTTTACTTTTGTCGGTGCCATGTTAAGAAATTTCATGGTCTATTTATAGATCATTATTCTGCTATTGGTACTCCTAATTTTTTTTTGGAAAAAATAAACGAATCGAGTTTTTTGATTGTCCATATTTTTCTCACTGTATCCATTTGTACATAATTCTGATAGTTATGGTAGGCCAGATATGTCAAATCATCAATTTTGTATTCTAATTCTCTTCAAACATCTTCATAAACCTTCCTGAAAATCGCTCAAACGACTAAAGTACGTAATCGATTTGACGTAAAACGACTCGGAACATTAACTTTCATGAATCATTTTTTCAATTTCCAATTTAAGTATTCATGAGATTTGCTTTATGTCACTACTGCAGTTATTACTCCTACGCTCGCTTTTAAGTATAGATTTGTTGCAGTAAATCTCATTTCATGCTTTTTTGTTATCGTTCATTGGGAAATAGTTTTCGGAGGAACTGGTCGTTGAACACGAACCTGTGAAGTATCAGTTTGGAATTCTCATGAGCATGAATTGGGGTTGAATCTCAGAAACTGATTCTCGGTGAACTCTGTAGTCTGTAGATGGATTGGAAAATGTAGTTTTTTTTCCATACTATTCCTTGCATCTTTTTTCCTATTTTGTCTCATCCTGCATAAAGCAAGTAATAAACAAAGATTGTATATCAAATATATACAGGGTGGCCATTTGAAAACGAAATAGACGAGATTACAGACGAAATAAATTTTTTCGATAGAAATGCTCGGACAGGTCGATTTCTGTTTCGAGGGGGACAACTTAAGATGTAGGTTACGGACGCATAGCGCTTCAACCCTTGCTACTACAACCCTCACCCCCAATTTTTGAATAGGGAAGATGGGGTGAGTGATACCTCATTTGAAAGGTATTTTTATACTAATTTCAGCACAGTAATTGTTTTTTCATTTTATGCATTAGTTCTCAAAATATTCTTAACTAAGTATTTGAAAATGAAGTGGTATTTTCATGGATTCGTGAAAAATCGACATTTTGAGCTTCAAAACAACCATGACTGTGGCTTCCTTCCTCCAATCCACTGACATAGAAATCTTTAATCAAGATGTCGATTTTTCACAAAAAAACACTACAAGTGCCATGAAAACACCACTTCATTTTCAAATACTTAGTTAAGAATATTTCGAGAACTAATGCATAAAATGAAAAAACAATTACTGTGCTGAAATCAGCATAAAAATACCTTTCAAAGGAGGTATCACTCACCCCATCTTCCCTATTCAAAAATTGGGGGTGGGGGTTGTAGCAGCAAGGGTTGAAGCGCTATGCGTCCGTAACCTACATCTTAAGTTGTCCCCCTCGAAACAGAAATCGACCTGTCCGAGCATTTCTATCGAAAAAATTTATTTCGTCTGTAATCTCGTCTGTTTCGTTTTCAAATGGCCACCCTGTATTGCAGTTGAAATAGAGGAAAATATTAATCTCATTTCCAGACAGTTTATTTCTTAAGAAATCTAGGCGGGGCAATACTTTTCACGATGTCTGTAGTTTTGAGTACATAGGCATTTGGAATAAACTTTTTCTGTTCTCATCATCGCATAATTCTCATATAAAATTTCAATATGGAACCATAATGAACGCATTATGTACCATAATGAGCTTCCTTGATTTATTGAGGTCCAGATTCGGGACACCTTCATAAGAAAAGTTGTGAGAAAAAAGCTTTGAGCACCAGACTTCCAACGAGCGACAATAACAAATCGAGACGCTCGCTACACGAATACCTCAAAAATTGTTGCGACAATTCCCACCGTCCCATATTCCATTATAATTGCACACATCGGCCAATTCGGGCACATAACTCCCCATCGCGAAACCGGGACTCTCGCCGCGCATTATTGGCCAATTAATAAAGGCCGGTCGGAATCCGACTACACGAAAAAGCCATCTTTGTGCGAATATTAAAACATCCCCGCGTTGGAATGGCCAAGCCGAATAGGCCAGTTAAGATAGCCGTAATGGGCAATCATATTTCAGCGAGGCAGCTGGAAATGCTACGGAGGCCAAACTTTCGACTTTTTTCAGCGACGCTTCGGCAGACAATCGAGAACATTTCGAAATACAGGTATCAACGAAATACAGGTATCAACTCTAGATTTCTCATGAAAAAATACATTTTTCTCCCCTTCCATTTTTTTCTCTGGGTCTTCGTTTCCGAGATACAGGGTGTCAAAAATCCATATTTTGTTCAATTTTTTGCCAATATCTCAGGATCCGTTCGAATTACAGGGTTGAGTTTTTGTACACACATTGTCACTAATAATAGCTACTTTGTTGCACTTTACTCGGTTTTATTAGACGTGCCAGTGGCGGAGATATTGAATTAGCACAAAGGTTTTACCCCCTTAACTTTTACACCACTGGACAACTTAGCATTTGCACAGCAAATTCTGATGCGCCAATGTGTTTTACATACAAAAGGTAATCCTGTTGCATTAGTCTAAAGTGAACATTTTTCGAGAAAACTGGCATTTCATAACCAAAAACATTTTGCTAACGCTTCGTAAATTTCTTGTAATTTCCGCGAATTAGGGTATAGAACCATCCTCTGGTGCCCAGAAATCGCAGATCGGTTCAGGAAGTTCATGGTACAATTAATTTTGGGGAGGCATTTGTTTCGATGGACGAACAGAATTGTTGGTGCTTGTTGCTATACTCCATTCACTTTTATAAAGTATCTTGGGGGTCCATGGTTTAGGTTTATCAAGTTCTTTTACTTAAAACGGACGCAGGTTGGCACTCGTGAAAATCAAGCGACATTGCCAAGTCTACTTTCTAATTACTCTTTTTTAACTTTGTGAATGGAGTTAGTTCTTTTAAGCTTTAACTGTGACACAAGATTCGTAGTATCAATACATTTTCATACTGGAGTATTTCAAGTTGCGCAAAGAGGTATTTAATTGTCGTCTGTAGGCTTATTTCTTGAGAATTTTGAAAAGTGGGGATTTCCATACGTCCGTCTGTTCTGTTCGTCTAAAAGTTTTTCTATCGGGTTGATGAACTATCACAAAGTAACGGTCTATTCTGTCCATTATTTTTCAGTAAAATTTCAACACTCGGTTCTTGATTTCCGTACAAGAAAATAGCATAACTGAATCTTCCAATCATGTTTATACTCGTACACGTGCAATATTTCCATTATTAACAGAAAAAAAGTTCCTTCAATATTCGTCAGATCTTTGGAATTATTGAATTCACATAATATTTCCTCAAATTCATTGTTTTCCCAAAGTAAATAAACATTTTGATAAATACGTAATATCTACGATTTATATGTAGAAACGACAACGTTGCGTCCATATCTGACAGAAGAATGAGTATAACCTAACATTTTCAAAATATACGCCGTGAAATGTGTCAGGATTCCAGCGCCAACCGGGCTACTTTATAAAAGTGAATGGAGTATACCTGACTACATTGACATTGAGCAAGTCATTGATTCGTGCTGATTTCTTATTTCTGGAGGATAGTGCACCAACTAATCGTGCGTGAATTGCTCTCAAAATTCATAGTTCTTTTCATAGTGTTCTTTTTTGTTAGTTCAACCACACGATGGACAATTATGAAAAAGTTCACGAAAACAAATTTGAATGGAAGTAGCCAAACAAGATGGTCTAAACATCAAGCTGTTAATGCCTTGCTAAATAATTTACCGGGAGTTGTGAAGGCTGTAGAAGAAATCAAAGAATCCTCACTAGCTGGTCATTTGCTTCATGCTGTGATGGATTATAGATTCATCTTGAACCTAAAAATTTGGGATAATGTTCTGAGAGAGCTCAAAAGGGTTAACGTGGAAATTCAGAAAGGGGATATAATTATTTCACGTTCATTATCGTTGTTGCAAGGTCTTGTGAAGATGTTGCAAGGAATGAGAGAAAAACCTATTGAAAACTGGATTTCGGAAGCTACACTTCTTTCAGAAGAATTGGATATGGAGCCAATTCTCAAAAAAAAAAGTTTTTCCGAAGAGAATACACAGGTCGACGAAATGTGCGAGGATAAGTCAAGAACGCTAGATCTAGTTGGTTTATTCTTGAAGGAAATCAAGGTTGTTTTAACAGATTATTGTCATAAATAAGAGAAAGATTAGAAAGCGCAGAGAGTCTGCATACGAATTTCGCATTCCTCAATAGCCATGCCCTTTTAGACATGAAAAAAGAAGATCTGCAGAAAAATGGGACCCTTTTAGCGCAAAAATATTGAAGAGACTTGAATGCAGTTGATTTTTGTTAGGAACTAGCGGTTTTCAAAGAGCTGGTTCCTGAAATTAGTGAAAGATCGATTAAACCTGATCTCAGTCTCTTTGATGTTAAATAAAATTGCGTTCATTTCGTCCATGAATGGACAAAACCATGGCGTATCATATTCTTCAAGATTGAAGAATATAAGAAAGAAGATAATGTGAGCTCTTCCACAAGTAGTTTATTTCAGAACGAACCAGCAAATTTCTAATAATACAAGAACATTTCGAAACAATTCAACGGAACAAAACCAATAAACAAAAGCCGGTATTCTTCGCCAGAACGTGAAAAATTTCACTTCGTACAATAAATATCTTCTCACTACCACGAAGATGAAGTCTTCACAATATCTTACGACTTGGCCGCGTGAAGTTGGCGAAAAAATGTCGGCACAAATTCTGAAATAATCCCCAATATTTAGTGCCCAATTTGTGCCCATTTGTGCCGTATGAATCAATTTCAGCACCATTATGGTTTTCGAGATATTCGAGTTTGAAGTTTTTGGTGCTAGCTTCACACTTGGCACCAACATTTTTCGATTTCGAAAAACTTTTAATGCCAATATTTAGTGCCCAATTTGTGCCCATTTGTGCCGTTTAATTGACCTCATTATCACTTGTAGTTTTTAAGTTATTTCAGTTTGAATATCTTGGTGCCAGCTTCACACTTAGCACCAACATAATCCAACTTTGAAAAAAATTTTATGCCAATATTTTGTGCCCAATTTGTGCCCATTTGTGCCGTATAAATGACATTTCTACCATTTGTAGTTTTTGAGATATTGACTGTTGTTTTTTAGCCGGCGTGAAGTTAGCACCAACATATTCCAACTTTAAACAAATTTTGATGCCAATATTTTGTGCCCAATTTGTGCCCATTTGTGCCGTATAAATGAGATTTCTACCATTCGTAGTTTTTGAGATATTGACTGTTGTTTTTCAGCCGGCGTGAAGTTGGCACCAACATATTCCAACTCTGAAAAAAATTTTCGGCCACTATTTAGTGCTGAATTTGTGTCAATTTGTGCCGTCGAAATGGCTTCGATATCTTGGATAGTTTTCGAGTTATGAACAATATTGTGTTTTATTAACGGCGCCATCTATGGGAAAAAGCAAGTATTGTTTCGCTTCATAATAGGTCAAATATGTCGGCCTCACATATGTGAATTCTGTTACATAATAACTTCCCATGAACTTATAAATAGACCTCTGATTATTATTATTATTAAGCAAACAATTCCTTGCGTTAATCGAACAATCTATCCTTTTCGATGGTAAAAATATGTTGAATCGGGAAAATTGTTGAGTAATATTATTTGTAAATAATATTATATTTCGATATGGAATTCCGAATTCAATAAATACAAGTAGAAATATATTCCTTATTACAATTACTTGTATGGATTCACTTTCCTGCATAAGCAGATAGCGTGTGGCGGCAAACATCAAACGGGGCGATCTAACACCTGCTTGCCTAGTTGAAACGGCTGCATCGTGAGCGTAAATTTTTTATTAAAAGGACGTTCCGACATGGCATCTACGGCACATTCGGCGATTTCTCTGATCTGACATTTACTGGTGAATTTAATTCACTTTTATAATTTACGGACCTTCTGAATTAATTGAAATCGAATTTAGCTTGGTCCCAGACTCCCAGATCAGATAAACTTACCCAGGTTAAAGATGGAATATTGAACCGGGTTGAAAATCAGTTTTTTTTTAATCTGTGACACAAATTTTAGTTTAAAATCCCGAAGCACCCCAGGAATTATTGCATCACTAAGGTTATTCTTCGTGATATACTTGAACTAATACAAAGTTCGTAACAGTAGGTAATAGAAAGAATAGAAAAAAAAATGAAATTTTTATTATACTTCATATCTTTACATCATCACTATGTACAATTAATAAATAAATACTTATAACAAACAAACATCATCAACAATTTTTGACAAAAAGGCTTTATGCTATATACAAATTGTATATAGAAGCAGATGAGGGTTCACGGAAACATCATTCCTAACAACTATATATTCCTTCAATAAGTCATTGAATTCCTCCCACTTTCCATCATTTCTTCTACAGTATGCAGTGTAATGACCTATCCCGGTACTTACAGCTGGGGAAATAAAATTGGCTACTCCTCTGAGCATATAGGACTTATTTTCAATGCTCAGAACTAATTGAATTTCATTGAGGATAATCAGTTTTCCCACATCACAATCAATTATCAAATAATCGGTGAATGTTTTGACTGTTTTCAATTCGTTGGAGCATTTAGAGCATTTTGATTGCGATGGAGGAACTAAGTCGATGCATTCTTGCAATCTTTGAAAATCTTATTTTTTCAGACGTTCTACAAAGACTGCTACAAAAATAATTTTCTTATTTTCACGTTGTGGAAACATTTTTCACAACTAGATTTTTCTATTACGCAAGAAGCTTCATTCAATCCATACAAGTAATTGTAATAAGGAATATATTTCTACTTGTATTTATTGAATTTGGAATTCCATATCGAAATATAATATTATTTACAAATAATATTACTCAACAATTTTCCCGATTCAACATATTTTTACCATCGAAAAGGATAGATTGTTCGATTAACGCAAGGAATTGTTTGCTTAATAATAATAATAATCAGAGGTCTATTTATAAGTTCATGGGAAGTTATTATGTAACAGAATTCACATATGTGAGGCCGACATATTTGACCTATTATGAAGCGAAACAATACTTGCTTTTTCCCATAGATGGCGCCGTTAATAAAACACAATATTGTTCATAACTCGAAAACTATCCAAGATATCGAAGCCATTTCGACGGCACAAATTGACACAAATTCAGCACTAAATAGTGGCCGAAAATTTTTTTCAAAGTTGGAATATGTTGGTGCCAACTTCACGCCGGCTGAAAAACAACAGTCAATATCTCAAAAACTACGAATGGTAGAAATGTCATTTATACGGCACAAATGGGCACAAATTGGGCACAAAATATTGGCATCAAAATTTGTTTAAAGTTGGAATATGTTGGTGCCAACTTCACGCCGGCTAAAAAACAACAGTCAATATCTCAAAAACTACAAATGGTAGAAATGTCATTTATACGGCACAAATGGGCACAAATTGGGCACAAAATATTGGCATAAATTTTTTTTCAAAGTTGGATTATGTTGGTGCTAAGTGTGAAGCTGGCACCAAGATATTCAAACTGAAATAACTTAAAAACTACAAGTGATAATGAGGTCAATTAAACGGCACAAATGGGCACAAATTGGGCACTAAATATTGGCATTAAAAGTTTTTCGAAATCGAAAAATGTTGGTGCCAAGTGTGAAGCTAGCACCAAGAACTTCAAACTCGAATATCTCGAAAACCATAATGGTGCTGAAATTGATTCATACAGCACAAATGGGCACAAATTGGGCACTAAATATTGGGGATTATTTCAGAATTTGTGCCGACATTTTTTCGCCAACTTCACGCGGCCTTACGACTTCACAAAAATAGGTCGTCTCCAATAGAAAACAATCCCCGACTGTGTAAATAAAGAAAAGGCAATGGAAACACGGCAACGTTACAGAAAGACAAATGGCCAGAACAGGTGAGGTGAAGCCATAGAAAGCGGGCACAAATTGAAAGCGTCTAATCGTGGCGAAGAACCATTCATAACCGCCGTTGTGAGAGCTTTTGTTCAGCATTTTCCTTGGATGCTTGCAGCGGTCACTGCTTCTATGCAGTGTCTTCTGACGCATATTTACAACCGTTCCTCAAGACCCAAACACCATCGACCTGTTCGGAATAGGTTCGTAAGTAAATATCGGGGAGGCGTTGAGGCTTCTGCATTTTTCACGGTCAGACCACGTTAACAATGGAGAAATGACGCTTGAAATCGACCTGAAAATTCGATCGATCCTCTTGGAGCGCCACTGGCTCGGATATAAGTGGATAACTTTGTTATAATCCCATAAAGTTGGATATGAATGCTCCTTTGTCAGATTCACTTCTTCCAGTTTATTGAGTACGATTTATGAGCTATCACTGGATTCTTTATAAACACACGGAGTGTACTATGCAGCTCCTTTGTTGTTTTCATTTTATGTTACGAACAGGAGAAAATAGCTTCCCATAAAATTGACTTTATGTGTTATGGCGTAATCAATTTAATTCTTTCTATATTTGGGTATCTTCCATGTGTTTTTTATCACTGTATTTTCAGTAGTTGTTTTGTTTGTTATACGAACTCACTGTGTAATTTATTAAATTAGACATTGGGGAATAAAAATTCGATAGAAAGTTTGTTAATCTTCGTTTCATATACAGTTGTTTTACCTCAGGAAATAAAGAAGTTTTATGAGTCATACACATACAAAGAAATAACATCGTTTTCTCAGGTAACTCTTTGAAAAAACCGGGAAATGTCGTTAGGCAATACTTTTCTTTTCGGTTTTCAAGTAACGTTACCTTTCCACATTGATGGCCTTCACACACATCTTCAAAAAGCATTTGATATCTTCAAACTCAAATTATGATGCTTATGTCATTTTGTACATATACTCCATTCATTTTTATTTAATCACATAGGAGGTCATGGTTTCGTTTTCAGGAGTTGGTGCACCTGATGAAAAGCACAGAACATATGATGAAAAGTCAGTGCGCGCACAGAAAATATCGTTAATAACAAAACGACGTTGCCAGTTTCTTTGTTTACATCAAAGTAAAAGTATCAAAGATATTCCACATTTTGTTAGGGTTACAAATTGTTCGCAGATTTTTGATATTTAGTCGATATTTGCAGGTGAGTTTTTCGTCGAATATCCAAGATTAACGTATGTTTATTGTTTTTAACACCAGTTTGGAGCGTGAGGACGATTTTCAAGACCAGGACGAATGTTTACATTCCGAGGTTGAAGGGGTACACGGGAATTTCGTTGAAAAAGCTGTTATTTGGACATAAATCGCAGTAGATGGATCGGATGGAGCCTCCAGAGGTCGATTAGGATGATATTTTTCAGGTTTTTCAAGAAATTTGGCGATATCTCAACAGATTTGCAAAAGTTAGGTACCTCACTAATGAGGTGGAACTTAGACCTAATTCTCCTATAAGAAACGCCTTTCAATGGTCGAGATGGTGAAAAATGTATTCTTTAGATGTTGTTTGAACAAACGCAGCCGAGTTTTATATCCCAACATTGATTTTAAGAAAGTTATCAACAAAATAAAATTGACATTATTCTTGATTCTTGTAATTACCTATCAATTCATCTTATATCTTTGGGTTGATTTTTTTTAATGAATTCTTGATTAGAATCAACAATTGATGTCGTCAAGTCTTGAACTTTCCGTTCAAGAGGATAATAAACATTAAAACTTCACAAGCATATGCATGTGCATATGAAAATTATGTGAAAGCAATTTTCTTCCATGGCAAAAATAATATATTTCAACAGTGATCTCTTGTACTTTTCATGCAAATAACTAGAAAAGGAATCCTTTCTATCAATTCATATGAACGTTAATTATTTTCGTCCATCACATCTTTTCCAATTCATTCATTTTCCGAATGAATTCACATTCTGAGAAATACGCTAAGAATGTAGAAAGGGCAACATAGTGTTGACTTGGAACATAAAAATATTTTGAAAAACGTCATAACTTCGATACAGAGTGGAATGTGTCAAATTTCCAAGGCCAGAGTTGTGATTTTATAATTGTGAATGGAGTATATGTATCTGTCTTTTTGTAGGTATTTCCCCTAATCTTTCATCTTTGGTTTTTCAGAATGGGACTTTTGAAATTCTATGTCCGAAGAGAATGAATATATTTGAATACTAACTGATTTTTTCTCCCTTTCACAAAGAATACTGCGCTCATAACCAATTGTATGTCATTGTGCGTGATTTAACGCTTATTGAACTTTTCAGCTCGTTTCTTACGTATCATTCTGATTATCGAATTCTTATATCGAGTTCAAAATATCTTACCAAAATGAGGCAACGCAATGTGAACATTCATCAACTTTTATTATACCCCGCCATGGGCTGAACGGAAGATACAAAGTAATTAAAAATTTATCCTCCACAATATGTCCTGAAACCCATGTCGAAAATAAATAAAGCCATTTTATATCGTCAAACCACCCGTCGAAAAGTTATAAACTACGGAGATTTCTGTTTTAACGTCCGACTGTAAAATTTTCCCCTGGTGATTTTACCCTGTTCTTTCGTTTTAATGAAACTATAACTAAATGCTTATATCCCGATGATAATTTAAAAGTAGCCTTAAACTTGAGATTCCATCCAGATTTTCGTAGAAATTGTCGCGAATAATGAATGAATAATACTGACCATAAAAAAGGTCTCATCTATTTTTATTCCAAATGAAGTCGTTTCTCATTTTATTAACGCATTTTTTTTATTTGCAGGTGAGTCGTGCTGAAATACGAAGACAGCTGTGATGAAAACTTTGATATGGGAGGCTGAAATATAATGGGTGTGCGAATATGATAAAGATATTTCATATATTATTTCTTGGGTATCTAGCATCATCAAACTTTGAAAAAACTCTTATCCACTCCACGTCACATATCGAAAATGCATATGCCAAGCGTATAAACTTCTTGAAGTTTTTTGAGGAAAAAGATCCAAATACGATATAGGGTCTACAGTAAACCCACCCTAAGAGATCTGAAGGAGTAATCATTCTGGCCGAAAAGACAAACGAGATTTTCTATTCCAATGAAACGTCTAAGGCTTGTCTGGTCGATTTTCCCATATTTTTTTCGTTTTGTCATAGTCTGGGTAGAAAGTGAATCAAGTTTGGCGTGAAAAATCAACATTCCACTTTCCCGTTCCTATTCCCACAGTCATAGAATCATAGATCCCAAGTCAACCGCATCAGCGCATTACTAAACAATTTTCAACGAATTACTCGGACTCTGACGAATAAACCGAGTATGTTTACGTTAAATTATTAACCATTATTACTTCCAGGTAGTCACTGTCGCTCGAAATGATCGCCGATTAAAATTTCCAAGTGACAGCGGTCTGTCCAACGGGTCCAATAAAATGACAATATTATTTGACACGGCCAGGGTCTTTCGCATGCCCCGATTTGCTAATCAACCGCAGAGTCTAATTCCGCCTTGTCACAGACCTAAACCAAGCCAAAAATTAGATAAATATGCTGGCTGAGTGGTTCGCGGAACTCTTGGGTTATTGTAGTTAGTATAGGAATTAGGTAAACCTCAACCGTTGATCTTTTGTCAATATCTGTTGAAGTATTTCACGGAAATTCCTTTCCATTCTTTCTGCTTCGAAAGAATATGTTGCCAGGTGGGTTTAGAAGCTTTGGACTCAAACAGACGCAATTTCAGAATAAATATCGTTCATTTAATTCTGAAGTTACTTACTTGGTTCCATAATTTATTCCAACCCTGTATGATAATAATGATTTTTTTTTGTATATCTCTTGATGATGATACAGTAAATAAAACATTTCTCTGCGTTCTATATGCTATCGTTAGATACTTTTTGGGTCTTTGCGCTTCCAAATGTTAGATCTCATTTAATTTCTGCCATTCGGCCAATGCTAAAGGCTTGTTTTACCACTTGCTGATAAAGTCCCAGATAAGCTGTATAACTTTTCCATCAGATATACCCAGGGTTCGGATAGGTTATTCTAGCCGATAAACTGCCGAATAGTTTGACAACTAGATCACGTGGCTGATAATTTTTTATCCGGCCATCATTGTTCATGGCAGGAGCAAATCTAGAAGGCGGAAGTGTGAAAATGAATCTTTTCGTATCTTTAGAAGACAAATTTGACGATTTCTGTGCACGTATGCTACTAAAAAGCTGGAGAATCATAACTTGTTATGGTGCTTTTCCTGATTATCACCAAGAAGAGTTTATGTTACGACTACCAAAGTTGTCAGATCACCTGTCACCTTTCCAAGTTGTAACTTATTCGGTACATTGCTAACTAGATTTATTCATGCAAAATAACAAACAAGAAGTCTAACTCTCTAACCCTATTGTTTACAAAAATTCTGATTGTATGCACAAATCATCACAGGACTAAATACTCAAATTTCATGGATCCCCTCTACGTTTTTTTTACCAGTAGCTCTCATTTATGCGACACTGCCTTCCTTTTAAGTATCAGAGAGATATCTGGAAGATATTTTATTCGGGACCCAAGCGGTGAAAGAGAAAAATGTTATCAGACAGATTTATCCAGCAGATATTTTATCCACTGGAGTCATCAGGAACATTGTCAGCAAGTGGTGATACAGTATACTGGAGATATGAATGCGATACCTGGTGATGTACTTGGTTGGTTTTTCTTAGTGTCGCATGTTGAGTAGAATTAAAACTATGTATACTGCTCCGCAAGAGTTAGTGATATCGTATTCAATCGTTTTTAAAAGTATATAATCTTCGAGAAAATCGCGGTTAAATCATTTAAAACTCAATAATAACTTGAATCGATCCAATATGTATGAGACATTTCGTCAATCTGGTCGCCATTTTTCTGAAGTTGGGTTCTTGGCATATGCTTCATGAATGTTCTTATTTTGAAATGAAGTCAGTTTATCAACGGCTTTGAACTGAAACGAGTTTTCTGAAAATGCCAGAACGAAAATTAACAAACGCTGAGGCTAATAGGGCTATCGGAATGCTACAGGGTGGACTAACTCAGGTTGTTGTAGCGGAAAGGCTCCAAGTCAACCAAAGTGTGATATCTCGACTTTGGAATAGGTTCAGGGAGACAGGTTCCGTGTAAGACCAAGGCTTGGTGGGCGACGAAAAACAACACCTGCTCAGGATCGTTTTATCACCGTTTCGGCGAGAAGAAACCCTAAATCTACGTGTAGAATGCTACGGAATACTCTTCAAATTGCAAATGGGGTCCAACTTTCCATCGAAACCATCAGACGACGTTTGAGAGAGGTGAATCTAGGTTCTAGACGTCCATTTAGAGGAGTTCCATTAACACGTGACCATAAGCGTCAAAGACAGGAATGGAGAAGGCAACATATCAATTGGAACGATCAATGGCGTAGTGTCCGTTTC
The DNA here is from genome assembly GCA_951802165.1 of Adalia decempunctata. Taxonomy (NCBI): domain Eukaryota; kingdom Metazoa; phylum Arthropoda; class Insecta; order Coleoptera; family Coccinellidae; genus Adalia; species Adalia decempunctata. Next base: position 15,755,022 of record OX637701.1, read on the forward strand.
TCTGATGAATCCAGATATGGACGATTTTAAGATTCTCGAAGAATAAGGGTATGGACAATCCCACGGATACCCCGTAATCGTCGCTATGTCCAAGAAGTCCATCCCTTTCGAGGGGGTAGTGTTTTGGTATGGACCGGGATTTGTTTCAATGGGCGCACAGATCTTCATATTTGTCCTGGGAATATGACCGCCTTACACTATAGGCAGCATGTCAGTGACAATGTTGTGCCAAATTTTCACGCTGCTATTGGTGAAACTTTTCAATTTCTAGACGATAACGCTAGACCGCACCGTGCAGCCATAGTTGAGAATGCGCGCGAGGATCTTGGTATTCCACATTTACCAATACCTCCGCACTCACCAGATTTGAATTGCATAGAACATGCATGGGATATGCTCCAAAGAAGATTAGATAATCATCAACCTACCCCAGAATCCTTAAATGGAGGCCATTGAATTCTCTGGGAATAAAATTCCGTTATTTTACTCGATTTTTCTTATCCACCCTGTATACGCAGACCTACAGGCTAAAATTAATTTGCAACTTGAAATCATATTAATATGAAATTTCATCGCAAAAATCTTTTCTTAACTATATTTTTTGTAATTTAAGTCAATATCCCTAACTCATGTGAAACAGTTCATTTTCTTTTGGGGACAGGTTTATTCATTATTCTTCACAGATACATTCTTGGTGATGAACTTTTATGAAAGTGAGTTCAAACAGAGTCGATATTTGACTAGGTCAGAGTTAATGGATTATACAGGGTGTTTCTGAATTGATGCGAAATATTTCAAAAGGGTGATTCCTTGTTCAAAATAAAGGGTAGTTGGTTATATAAAGGTTGGGTTGAAAGTCAAACGATAGGGAGATATCGCGTACAAAGATGGCGGAAAATTGAAATTCAAAGAAAAACATACGCAATTACTTGGATATAATTAAATTTGGATAGCCTGATTTGGTTTGTTTTTTCTCGTAAAATGTACCGTTCTCAAAAAATGGAACAATAAAATGTGAACCATTACGAGTCAGGAAAAGGCAATTTATTTCAGACCTGATTTATATTTTTTTAGGAGAAAAATACAAGAAAAAAAAATTCTAACCAACTCAGGCTTTTCGAATTCAATTCTTTCAAAGTCGGTGCGTAAGTTTTTCTTTAAATTCAGTTAACAAGAATGATAGGGTAAGTCTACTCCCTCGACTGAAAAATTACCAAGAAAGTGTATTTTCATACTGTAAATACTTCCATAGAATATCATAATTCTATCGCTTTTCGTTTTGATACAAAATGAAAAAAATTCCGCCATCTTTCAACCGCGATATCTCCCTAAGGTTTGACTTTTGACCCGACATTTGATAATAATAATAATAATTTATTTACACACATAAGAAAACATGTACATACATGCATGAATATTTGCCATTAAAAATATATGACCTGTCAGAAAAAACAATAAAAATATACAATCATATTACGATAATTATAAAGATCGGGGACAACCCTTCATTTTGAACCATTCAGAAACACCCTGTATATTTACTATTATTGGAGGTTTATAAACAAGATGAACCAATATTGAACAAACACAGGTCTATGATTAAAAAAAAACCTATTCGCAATCTTTGTTTCTGAATTGTAATGATGAATACGTCATGCTAGAGTCTTTCGGGCCATTACAGCCTCCTGAAAACACTAGAACTGATGACGGCGACAATAGTGACTTTTAGAAGTGATTAATTAGGACCAATGTTCCATTTTGTTTTTGTCGGAGTTAAGTCATGTTGCTCTGACGAGATGTAGAAAGATCGAAACATAAGTTAGCATCTACTCCTCTTGGACAAGAACGGAACTTTTGTTGGTTTTTCTTGAACGATGGTATGACTACACCTTTTCCAATTGTAATTCAGAAAACGTAAAATGTAATTCAGAAAAGCAAAGTGCATTTCAGAAAATGGAAATTGTAATTCAGAATAGTAAGTTGATATTCAGAAACGGTAATTTGAATTTCAGAATAGTGATATGTAATTCAGAAAGGGTAATTTGAATTTGAGAATAGTGATATGTAATTCAGAAACGGTAATTTGAATTTAAGAATAGTGACATGTAATTCAGAATAGTGATATGTAATTCAGAAACGGTAATTTGAACTTCAGAAAATATAAATTGTAATTCAGAATTGGTGAATTGAAATTCAGAATTGTTGAATTGAAATTCAGAATTGGTGAATTGAAATTCAGAAATGGGAAATTTTAATTCAGAAAAACGAAATTGTAATTCAGAAGAATTGCCAAACCACCTTCTCTTATATTATGTATGTAATTCAAATGGAGACATGATTTCATTCAAAATGGGTGGCGAAAAATATCAATAATGATTCTTGAGGTCTTTTTCGACTCTCAAATTACGTAGATACTTTCATAGGAGGAAGAAATATAATAATAATAACTTTGTTTCCAAGAATAACATAAAGGTATACCTATACCTACACTCAAAAACAAAAACAGGAAAAAAAACAAATTTGAAAATACCAAATACTTAAGACAAGTTCGATGCCACATTGTCATAGATTTCTATGTTGAATCCCTTGATGCCGAGCACGATACTATTCTGAATTACATATTACATTTTCTGAAATTGAATTGATAACTTTTGAAATACAATTTTCCTTTTCTGAAATTGAATTTGCCATTTCTGAATTTCAATTCACTATTCTGAATTACAACTTTGTTTTTCTGAATAACAACTTCCTAATCTGAATTTCAATTTCGTTTTTCTGAAATTCAATTTCTGTTTTCTGAAATACATGTTCCCTTTTCTGAAATTTTGAATTTCCGACTTAGTCAGTGTGTGCGATGCAACTGATCTTATTCCTTATTCTTCTTGCCTTTGGCAATTATTGTCGAAGGTTCTATCCTTCATATTGATGCACCGAAAATGTCAGTCGATCTCTCATCTAAAATAACCAGTTTTCCTCAGACTGCTCCTGAATGCACTTCCCATATCTCGGTTTCGGTCGAAAAAAAATTAAATAGCAACATCCGTAGCGACAAACCTCCGAACTCGTCCATCGACGCATCATTTCCTCCATTTCAACCTTCCCCGTTCTGTTTCGCTTATTCCAATCTAACGTCTAACCGTAAAGTCGGTGGCTGAAAAAACCCAGTAACACAATGGAACCCGAGATCGGTTTCGATTCACCATTCGGCACCGAACTCTATCCACCCAGCTGCGACGCGTCTGAGACAAATCGGAAATTACTAAATTAAAAAAAAATGCGGACGTACCATCCAACGGCGGGTGTTTTGTTCGATTGATTGAGCGCTCCTTTTCGACCAAGAATTAGCGGCTTTTTCCGTTGTTCGGTTCTCGTTGAACGAAAACCATTATATTAATTATTTTCGTGAAATGACGATTGGTATCGAATTGAAATGAGAGATGGTTCGACTTCCGTTTAACACCGAGGGCGATGTGATTGCCTTCTTTTCATTTCTCCGAAAGCAAGTAACTGACGATGAGTCGACAGTACGTTTTTTATCGACGAAAAACAAGAATCCGTTGCGTTTCATTCTTCTATTAGATTAATGCTAACAATAGCTATTTGGAGTGGTAAATAGTATCTGTAATATCAAACGGAAATGGGATAATATTAAGAAAATGTTTTGTCATCTGGTAAATTGTTACCACCGGTGGATCTCACTATGAAAGGCGAGCAATTTAATTTCTAATCTCTTATAATAGCCAGATCTATTATTGTTCACTTGAAAAAATACTTAAAAAATAACCTTCATTACATAAATAACAACGAAAGCGAATTCATGATTCTACTGTAAAAGAAATGTGTGAGAATTTATAGAAGCAACATCCAGTGATAGTTTTTTAATTCTACTATTTTACTCGGTGATTACCCAGTTCGAAGTGGCCAACGGTAACAGCAGTAGCAGTAATTCATAAATACATTATCAAAAATCACCGCGATCTTTCGAAAAACACAAAATTGTGCTAGTATTCCTTAAAATTCAGAAACGACGAACTCAAGTAATAATGCTCGATTTTTTATATACCTCCTATATAGAGTGGCCTTCATTTTCTTCGTCGTAGTTTGATTCATGTCTTCCAACGATTCAGATTGGAGACCACTTTCCAGTAGTCTGAAATATACTGCTTCACAAGAGTTAGGGATATCGTATTCAATCGTTTTTGAAAGTATGTAATCTTTGAGAAAATCGTTGTAAACTCATTTAAAACTCAATAACAACTTGAATCGATCCAATAAAAATCAGTATGAGACATTTCGTCAATCTGCTCGCCTTTTTTCTGAAGTTTGGTTCTTTGCATATGCTTCATGAATGTTCTTATTTTGAAATGAAGGCAATTTATCAACGGCTTCGATTTGAAACGAGTTTTCTGAAAATGCCAAGACGTAAATTAACAAACGCTGAGGCTAATAGGGCTATCGGTATGCTACAGGCTGTTGTAGCGGAAAGGCTCCAAGTCAGCCAAAGTGTGATATCTCGACTTTGGAATAAGTTCAGGGAGATAGGTTCCGTGTTGGAAAGACCAAGGCTTGGAAGGAAAACACCTGCTCAGGATCGTTTCATCACCGTTTCGGCGAGAAGAAACCCTACATCTACTTGTAGAATGCTACGGAATACTCTTCAAAATGCAGATGGGGTACAAGTTTCCATCGAAACCATCAGACGACGTTTGAGAGAGGTGAATCTAGGTTCATTACGTCCATTGAGAGGAGTTCCATTAACACGTGACCATAAGCGTCAAAGGACTGGAATGGGCTAGGCAACATATCAATTGGAACGATCAATGGCGTAGTGTCCTTTTCACTGATGAATCCAGATATGGACGATTTTCTGATTCTCGAAGAATAAGTGTATGGACAATCCCACCCATACTCCGTAATCGTTGCTATGTCCAAGAAGTCCATCCATTCCGAAGGAGTAGTGTTATGGTATGGGAGCATGTCATTGACAATGTTGTGCCAAATTTTCACGCTGCTATTGGTGAAACTTTTCAATTTCTAGACGATAACACTAGACCGCACCGTGCAGCCATAGTTGAGAATGCGCGCGAGGAGCTTGGTATTCAACATTTACCAATACCTCAGCACTCACCAGATTTGAATTGCATAGAACATGCATGGGATATGCTCCAAAAAAGATTGGATAATCATCAACCTACCCCAGAATCCTTAAATGATCTGAGAGAGCTTCTGCCCTGTTTATGGAACCAAATTCTTCAAGAAATGTTCAACAGCCGCGTGTGTAGTATGCAAAGAAGATGTCAAGCTGTTATTGATGCCCGTGGAGGCCATACATTGTATTGATAGTCTCAAAATGCTTGAATTATCTGGGAATAAAATATCGTTATTTTACTCGATTTTTCATAACCACCCTGTATACGCTGCAGACCTACAGGCTAAAATTAATTTGCAACTAGAAATCATATTTATATGAATTTTCATCACAAAAATCTATACTTTTTTTGCAATTAGAGTCAATATCCCTAACTCATGTGGAACAGTTCAATTAAATTGATTCATAACCGATTCAACACTTCTCACCGCTATTCCCCGAATAGCACCTTTTCTGTATCCGCTTTGAGACTGATCTTCGTAACTCTGAAGTACATCCTAAATCTTCCTACAACCGAACCCGAGCAAACTGGGGACCCACCCATTTAAGAATTCTCCAGTTACTGTCACTTGGTTTGCAATATTCCCGCGATCTTGCCTTGAATATTACCCTGCCTCCGCATCCCGCCATCCCGATCGTTGAACCGATGTCTCCTGACACCGTCTCGATATACAATTTATTTTTCGGCTTCTTGATTTTGCTTTATGAAGAAAATCGACAGCTCTATGGCTAATCTCCTCGCATAAATCCACCAGAGTCCACCAAGGCTGTCTACAACATTTTAAACGAATTCACACAAGAAATTCCGTTGCTCCATCGAATAGACTTCAATCTAGCAGTTTCGATGATATTCTTTTGGGTATCTATTCATGGAAATCCATCAATTTCCCATTCATCAGCTCCACAGTGTCCAAAACTCTGCGTGTCTCTCGATACCGTGCCCAATTTCATTAAGAAACAGAACCCGAGGAAGACGACGTGTGTCTTCCTCGACAATAAACCTTCGAAATTAAATTCGACGGCACTGATATCCATCATTATCACCGACTTCGTGGACATGCACAATGGTCGTTAACGCACGCAAACTGCGTCTGTTCCAGAAAAATTAACGATATAGGTTGATAAATTATTTGGTCTGGAGCTACCTCATTTTGGGATATGATGAATAAAAAGAGCAGGATCAGATTATAAAACCATTATTATTATTACAAATGGACAAGAGAAGAGGTAAACCAACGAACTCAAAACTTAAAATACACATTGAAACTAAGAAAATATTCGAGAAGTTATATGAAGAAAATAAACAAGAAAGAAGATATTTTAATACATGCCCAAAAATTGAAACTGCTTCAGGCTTTCGGCAAGATCACCTAGCCAAAGATTTCATTTTACTCATGCTGGTGATGGTTTGCAATCATTGATAGTCTTTGAGCAAGTTTTTTCAAAGCTCGTTATAATGAAATTCTATTACAAAATTCGACCAATTTAAATCGCTCAAAAATCAAACTAGCTGAAGAGCACATTGTGGACCATGCTATTAAAATAATAATGATCACTACGATTCAATAATCACAAAGAATAATACTCGAAGAAGATGTGTGGACCTCAGGGACCGAAATTTTGCAGTGATTCGATTATTTCACACCGTTCCTCATTGTTAAGTCACTCAATGGTCGATCACAGCGATAGACGTTGATTACCACCTTGCATCAACAAGAAATCTCAACATATTATCACTTTCATCACACTCAATCTGAGTTACCGATTTCAAAACAACACTTTCATTACTTGTGCCAGTTCTCGGTCTGCCTAATTGAATTGATGGTATTAATCAAAACTTCGATAAATCGACTAGGTATGGGTTAAGGGCCCCATACACAACGATTCATGAAATACTTTCAGGAAGGATCTGGAAGAACCAAATGAAATTTGCCAGATTCTTTAGGTTAAATGCAACCTATTTCCGTTTTCCATTTTCGTAATTAGGTTCTTTTGGAAGATGTGGTAATTTTTTGTAACTTGTACATATATTTAACTGTAGATTCCTCTTATCAAACGAAACACTTTTTTCCTATACTATTTTTCAAAATTCTGTTTCTTTTGAAAGATATAGGATATCGAGAATCCATGAAAAAAAAAACAGTTTTCTGTTTATATCTTCAGATCTGTTGTTTTTCACGAACTGAATTTTGGTTGATTGTTTACTCTATTCATGGAGCATATTCCTCAATCAAAACTTATTCAATATTTTGCCTGGTATGAATGTAACAGCGTAGCTGCAATAACACTATAAAACCACTTGAAAATGATAAAAGGTTCATATTTTAGAAATAAAATTTGAGGAAAAAAATCAGGAATTTCATGAATAATCTGGATGCTTCCCTGGATTGAATATCATCGAATTCTATTTCTTCTCTGATCTCTGAACAAGTTAACAATGTTGTCAGAATGTTTATCAACTTAGTCGAGACTTTCTAAATGATGGACAAAAGTTTGATGTGCAGATATGTAATGAAATCCCACAAATCTGGAAGAAGAATCATGAAATTATACATCCATTACGCTCAGTTTCTATTGAAAATTTATTGTTACTGGTCCATATTAAAAATAAATGTCAATAAAATACGAAATTTGGATATTGGTGATGAATGTCGATACAAACCACGTATTAAATTAAAATTAATGGAAAATAAAATGTTACTTAGCACAAAATAACCTGTGACGATGTATCTAAACAATATCTTCTTGGAATTTTATGAATTCGACTAAACGGTTAATCTATATATTATATATATATAAAAGAAAGATGTTGGTTACACCATTTATAACTCGAGATCGGATGGCCTGATTGTTATGAAACTTCAAATATGGATTCGTCTACGGTCTGGTTATTATAAAATACAATAAAACTTTGAAAGAATCGATGAAAATTTTACTTATAGAGGAAATGCTTTTCCTCCTTTTGAGTAAGGCCACTAGATGTCGCTACAGTTACGCTACCGCTTCTTCGTTTGTACTTCATTTGATATTCTCCGCGTTAGATGGCGATATAAACAAATAGTGTGTACAGTGACTATATTCCCTCTATAGTCACTGCAATAGTGTGTGATTTGAGTTGCCTACAACTCTGCGCTGTTGGGCAAAACCAAAAGTCTTAGCCTGCAGTACAGATGTCTAAAATGATTAGATTTCGTTGAGATATAAGAAAAGTTTCGTTCTTACCACTTCAGATGGTACTTTTCACACATTATGACTGATGATTATTAGTTATTTTTATAGTTTTATTTATTCCAAATAACGTAATCGTGAAGGTACTACATTTGACATTATCACAATTAAATGACGAAGAATTTGTTGAGGCTTTCGCGGCCATCGATTGATGTCATCTGTTCTTTTTTCGAGCATTTCGGTCGTCTTGGTTTGAAATGGTCGAAAAAAGAACATATGACATCAATTACTGTGTAATTCACATGCTTATAGTACCTACCATGAAAGGCTATTTACAGATCCAGAAGCGGGTGAATATCACAGTGAATTTTTATCGAAATGTCAAGTAAATCGGATTTTGGCGATGAGTTCCAAGCGTGAGATGTCCATTCTCATCTTATCTCATAATTTTTGAAATGTTTTTGAATTTCTGTTTGGGTAATAAATATATTTGCGGAAATAACTTAATCCAAAATTGCCATTATTAGTGATTGACATATTATGACATATTATTTTTGTGTATCTGTTCTGTGTGATAGCTCATATCCATGGAACATTTGACAGTTCGAAAATCAGAGAACCAAGCCGTTGATCTCCGATCACCGGTGATTACGATTTGTGAAATCCACCGTAAGTATCATTTAGGCGGAACAAAGTTCGCCGGGCGAGCTAGTATTATATAAATTCACTGAAAGTTCACACATAATCATCACGGGATCGAAGAAAAACCTAAAATAATCACTTTTCCTTCCACTTATAAAGACATAGCTCTAGAAACCATTTCCTCCATATTTGTTTTAGTCATTTACATCACGCTGGTTGTCGCTATACGCATGCGTCATTTATGCCACTCACGTTTGAGACACAGAACAACAATTTATGGTTTGAGATGGATCGCATCTTAAATCTTACGGTTTGCCTTCGTTTTACCATTATTTTAAAGGAAAATCAACAATCTGGCATCGTCTTCTCCAAAGCTCTGTGAAATATTTATAGGAGATAGGTTTGGTCATTGACCTTTTAGAATCCTATGAATTGGGTTGATTAATCATAATAAATGAAGTGAAAAAACAATTTATATGAACAAGTTATTAATATTCACAGACTAAATATTAAATTAAATCTTCAGAAAATAGAAGAAGGAACTCATTTTGGTGGAGGCAATATGGCTTTTCAATTGCAGAAGTAATCGAACAAAACTAAGTGTTTCAACATTCTTATTCAAATGAGGTTAGTACTTGAGCATTTTCTAAATGTATTAACTCAATTTGATTTTGCGTAAACCCAACGTTAACTTATTGAGCGTAATTCATCGCGTGTGTGGAGCCTTTACGGTGGAAGCTGCAACGTTCCTCTCTGTGTAAACATGCCACGTTACCCCGTAGCCCGTACTTTTGTTTCGCAGCGTGACCTTTCATACTTGTCAATTAACATCAAAATACCATGGACCGCTAAGCGTCGATCAGTTAAGGACCGATTGGGCAATATTTATTGGTTCTATTAGAATATTAAGCAACCGGTCGGTTCCAGAAAAAGGCTAATGAATAAATTGACAGCCGCGTTAATAAGGTAATGGCTTCGCTCTTATCTTCTCGCCAGTTCTTGCGCTATGGTTCAATTAAATGCATTGTTGTTGATTGTGCGAGTGTGTTGTGAATTTTCAATGAGTCCAATTAAAATCGTGAGGGGAAATCGGGAAAAATTGGGAATTTTTGATGGACAGTATCGACTCTATCGATCTTTGCGTTGGTACTTTTTGAGAAATCATCGCCACTTTCTCTTGGTGATTGATAACTAGACTGTATTTTGTAACGACTCGATGGTTCGTTTAGACTGTTTAGAGCTGTCGAAGACCACTTCAATCATCATGTACGAACAATTTATTATTTCATAATGCACAGTGCGAAAATGGAGTTGTTGATTCACTCAAATATTAGGACAAATCGCATATACGTGAAAATTCATACTTGTTTTAACCCTCAATAAGTACAAGTTGTGCCTGAAGATCTCGAAGCTGTTGAACGTTTTCTAGCTGTTTCTGTGGGGTACCAAGCCTGTTCCATTGAATTAAGGTCTTCAGCTGCCGTTGCAGAATGTGCTATACCACTTAAGGGTACTTGAAGAGATGTTCAAGTTGCAAAGTTATATTACAATTACACTAACATTGAAGATAACGACCATTTGTACATGTGTCCAACCAGCCTGAAGCATTCCAAGGGCTTTGCTGGCATAAAACTTCCTTGGCATCATAAAAATTCTATTTTTAATGTAGTGAAACCATTTGATCTTATTGAAAAGGAAATACAGACTGAAGATATAATGTGCATTTACTACACAGCTGGACAAAAAATGATTAAACCTGATAAAACTAGCTTTATAAGGTTTTGTAATTAAATTAATATATTAATATATTAAGATTTTAAGTAAATTGTCATTTCAGTCATTGCCGAAAGTAAGCACGCTTATATTCCAAATTCCTATTTGCCACAGTAAATCGTTTCGAAAAACGAAATAATAATTTAAAACTTTTGTATTCTTAAGTAAGTGAGTTTTGTGTCCTCCACGGTTTAACAGGGGGTATTGTTTGTGGGAATAAGGACAAATACTTAAGAACTTTTAAAATATATTTAGCGACGTTTCGCAGATTTTCATCTGCTTCATCAGGCCTAAAAAACAACCAGAGGTGGCAAAAACATACAAAACAATAAGATAAAATTTACCTCTATAAATTTAAGCTCTATTGGAACACTTTGAACAACATTAAAAGTTAACATCAGTCATTAAAATCAATAATTAAAATATCATAACCTAAAATACCACATAATATCATCTTTAGAAACGTCAGAAAAGGAATGTTCTAGAACAAGTCACAGAGTACCATTAACCTAAACCGCAACATTCAAAAACCCACCACAGATCTACTGTCAAAACCTTGACCAACATTATTTCAAATTTTTGTACTTGGTTAATATGGAATTATATAATTTACTAAGATGTTCAGTGTCTGATCTAAAATTAACAGACTTATTAATATTTATATGTATCATTTCCAAGATGTTTCTTTTTTTAAAATGTTCTTCATTGTCTAAGATCTTAACATTTGAAAAATCAAATTTATGGTCATCTCTGAAATAATGGGAACATAAAGCAGTCTTTTCACTATTTTTTACATCTCTTATATCACATCTATGTTGACTAACTCTACTTTTTAAATATTGCCTAGTTTGGCCCACATACAAACTATCACAGTCTAAACAAGGAATCCCGTATACAACGCCCGATCTAAGTTCATTGTCAATAGGATCTTTTATTCTGCTATATAATGAGGCAACAGTTTTATTATTATAAAAAACTAATTCATTATTATCTATTTTAAGAGTTCTCATAATCTTCTGTGAGAGAACTGGTATATACGGAACTTTAAAATAAGATTTGGTTGCTTTAGGTGTCATATTCTTTCCGTTAATGATTTTTTGCAGAAGTTTAGGGATAATGTTGTTGACAAAAGATTTGGGGTATCTATTTTCTTTCAGTATGTTCTTTACTTTAACAATGTTTTGGTTGTGATATATGGGGTGGGGCGGAAAGAATATGACACCTAAAGCAACCAAATCTTATTTTAAAGTTCCGTATATACCAGTTCTCTCACAGAAGATTAAGAGAACTCTTAAAATAGATAATAATGAATTAGTTTTTTATAATAATAAAACTGTTGCCTCATTATATAGCAGAATAAAAGATCCTATTGACAATGAACTTAGATCGGGCGTTGTATACGGGATTCCTTGTTTAGACTGTGATAGTTTGTATGTGGGCCGAACTAGGCAATATTTAAAAAGTAGAGTTAGTCAACATAGATGTGATATAAGAGATGTAAAAAATAGTGAAAAGAATGCTTTATGTTCCCATTATTTCAGAGATGACCATAAATTTGATTTTTCAAATGTTAAGATCTTAGACAATGAAGAACATTTTAAAAAAAGAAACATCTTGGAAATGATACATATAAATATTAATAAGTCTGTTAATTTTAGATCAGACACTGAACATCTTAGTAAATTATATAATTCCATATTAACCAAGTACAAAAATTTGAAATAATGTTGGTCAAGGTTTTGACAGTAGATCTGTGGTGGGTTTTTGAATGTTGCTGTTTAGGTTAATGGTACTCTGTGACTTGTTCTAGAACATTCCTTTTCTGACGTTTCTAAAGATGATATTATGTGGTATTTTAGGTTATGATATTTTAATTATTGATTTTAATGACTGATGTTAACTTTTAATGTTGTTCAAAGTGTTCCAATAGAGCTTAAATTTATAGAGGTAAATTTTATCTTATTGTTTTGTATGTTTTTGCCACCTCTGGTTGTTTTTTAGGCCTGATGAAGCAGATGAAAATCTGCGAAACGTCGCTAAATATATTTTAAAAGTTCTTAAGTATTTGTCCTTATTCCCACAAACAATACCCCCTGTTTTGTATTCTTGTTCAATTAATGGGTATTAAGAATTTGTAACCGTTACTTTATAACTGGAATAGTTTTCTGGTGAAAGGTGGATCTAATAGCTTTCAAACTGCGGCAACTTTGATCGTAACCACCTACCCTTTAATATTTGAAAACTTAATGTATATTTTTAACCCTTTCATGATACTCAATTTTCACCCAAAGTGTGTCTGATAATCTCCTCGAGTAACGTTGCATTTTAAAATTCTCAAGTCCTGTTATTTGAGCATCTTATTAACATAAACATCGATCTAAGTTCTAAAGGGTAGTATTACAGATAAGGTAGGGGTAGGTAGGAACCTTTTCTTTCGCTAATTGGTGGGTGGGGTAGCTCATTGGGTGCTTTTAGCTAATATTTAAAATCTTTTCGGTACCCTCTGAACGTGCAAATTGCTATCTCTAGAAATTTGTTATTTGGAACCGCCTTCTTAAGGAACAATTTCAAGGGTGGATGAGCCTATTACTTTAAAGATGATAAAAAAGGAAGTTTGTTGGGTTTTATCTCATTATCCTCATCTGAACTCTTCGTTGTCAGAACTACCTGGATATTACCCTCCGAACTGTCTACGTAAAATCTTCTGGAGTTGAGCATTTGTTTTCGTGAGGCATTTTTGTTGGTTGTTGATTTTGGCTTTAGGGATGTTTATAATATTTGTTTCCAATGAACAAAAAGTGATCCTACATGAAGTGCTGTCTTAGAACATCAAACGTTTGAAGTACCCCCGAAGTTCTAGACACCAATAATTCATATAGAAATATCATGAATAGCTAACAAAAGAAATTAAATAAAACGCTGCCACGTTGAAGGGCCAAGCGACTGATTGGTTCTTCTTTTCGTTTTTCCTCCTTTGTAGCTCGAAAACTCCTGCCTCATGGGCCAATAAAGGCTTGTGTTTTATTTATCTATTTCAACTCATTATTTCCCATCCATTATTTCACGAATCTGAATTATCAAGAAACTGAATAACTACGACATAACATAGAATTCTACCAACCATACATAATCACAACGCCAGGCCAAAAGTATAAGTATGAAATCCCCTTTAGAATAAAATACCCCTTAATGCTACAGCGTATGATTTTTCCTTTTAATCTCTCTTTTGAAAATACTCTCAAGCTAAAAAGTTTGAAATATAACAAGTTCAAGGAGAATTGTCTTCAAAATAATGAACTAAAACTGGTAATGAATGAAGTACATGCAGAATTTCAATTTGTTAGAACTTTCATTTATATCGAATTGGCTATTGTTGAACCAATTCGCGAATTTCTAATTGTGGATAATGCCTTCTTGATATTGGGCCTCTTCATCGTACGATTGTTACATCTTCTTCACCATAATACGTTGTTGAGGACTAGATGAAAATGAAGGCATGAACGGCATGGTTGTGTAACTTGATATTTTTGTTTGCCTAATGCATCTATCATCATTCCAATTCACCAAGAATGAACTTTAAGTGAAAATAAATTGCCCTCACCTCATTTCCAAGGTATGCGTTCATTCAAGCAACAAAGACTGATAATTCCGACGAAGAATAGAGATAACTACGATATGTTATGACAGCTAACCTTTCCATCTTGATAACTTGTCATTAACATTTACCGATCTGATTTAGAAGGTACTCGGATTTTCAGCCGTTTCGATAGGTATTCTCAGAAACGATCAGCATCGGGATATAGCGACCAAATTCAATTTTGCTGCGGTTTTATGAATCACTCAATAAATAAAGTGTTCTGATCATTTATCTGGTTCGTAGAAAAGTTCGAATCGGAAATGATAATTCATTTAGAATATTTTCATCATTATTTCATAAATTTGATATTGTCATTCACTGAAATGATTAATTCAGTTCGGTTTCGCTTACCATTATAAGTGAAGGATAAAAAATGACAATGACGGCATAGTGAATCAAATTCCATTATGTACACTCTTCTGAGGCCCCAAAGATTTTTTTAAATATTGCGGAAATTTTAATAATTGAAATAAGTTTTGAAGCTTGTAACCACAAGTCAGCTAGTGCTTTTCTCTTGTTTTATTCAGAGATATGCACGTACCAGAAATAGAAGTTCTTCCTACCTATGGATTCGATCCCAACGGAAGTCCTTTTTCACCGTTTCTAATTTCTGGATTGGTATTAGCTCATGTACGAGAACCGAAGTCCTACATCATCTGCCCTTCTCGGTTTTCAGTAACACTATAGGATAAAATTGAGCATTTGCTCCTGCTCTTTGAACATCAACTCGTTGCAAATTGTGTGAGAGTTGATACGTCACGTATTTCATTGACAATATGTTAATGAATTCCTATTCATTTCACTGAGTTTTTATATTTTTTACCCAACTGCGTCAGAAGGTAAAAAGCGATACAAATAAGCAAGAATTTTACTGATGCTTCTGAAAATAATGTGCTGAAATATGTTGAGTAGTTATCTTCTGTATTAATATTATATTCTCTATTTTATTTTCACTGAGTTTTCTAATAATTTCACTGATTCAAGTGTGAGTGAATTGTTATGCATAATGTATTTCTTTGTGATATTATAGTTGTATTATTTATGGAATCAAGATTTTATTAATGAAGGATAAATAATGATTTATTGCTTTGGAGTTTTAATCATTCTTTTCATTGCATAATTCAAAGAAAATTGCGTTTTTAAATTTAGTACTTTATGATCTGATATAATCTCATATAATAACATATAATTGAAGAAAGAAATAAATTTGATGCATGTAATATAGACTGCGACAAATTTATCACTGTCTACTTTAATAATTCTATTCGCTATTCTGACATTTTTTCTGTCTTCTCGGTTCAATTATGTTTCGAAGATATATAAGTGAATTCCACGCTCAAGCCACTTGTTGATTATGAAAACCTGGACTTTTTACTGCAATCTATATATCGGGTTTTTTTTGAGTGATAGAACTCTAAATTGAAATAAAACACAATCAAAACAAGACTGAAGCATTTTTTTTATTTCAAAGATAATTTCATGACATTTATGTTTTGGAAATAATTTCCTGCATATGTCCACTACGACTAGGTCTGAGGAACCGCATTCGACCAGACCAATTTTGGACCACTTTTTCGAGTAACTCAGGCCTTATTTCAGCAATAACACGAATTATGTTAGCTTCCAAAGCGTCTATTGTTTCTGGTTTATCAGCATGAACAATTGACTTGACATAATCCAAAGAAAAAAACCCATTGGAGTTATGTCTGATGATCTTGGAAGCCAAGTAATTGGACCATTTCTCGAAATAATGTTTTCGCCAAAACCTTCTTTCAATGAATCGATAGAAGCATAAGGTGTATCACCATCTCGTTGGAACCAAAACACTTCTGGGTCGATACCCATTCACATTTTATTGATCGTCGATCTGTAACGAGCACCGATCACTGAAACATTAGCTCCAGCATCGTTTATTAGGAAATATGGACCGATGATGCCACCAGCGTGTGAAGCACATCATACATTGCATTTTTCAGGATGCAACGGAACCTGCAGAAGTTTTTGGGGATTTTTTCACTCCATATTCGGCAATTTTGCTTGTTTACGTAGCCGTTCAACCAGAAATGAACTTCAACACTAATAGAGGAAGAGCCAGTGACCAATTTTCATGTGATTTCATAACTCACCAAAATTTACTTGTTTAATATTCAATATCTGCTCGAAAATAAAAACCATTTCTGCCAGCCCATAATGGCCGGAGTAGACTACAATAAGCGCTCAAAGAGGCCAGAAAATTAGGTTCAACTTGTCATAGTATCATACACAAAACTTTCAGGAATTGTTATTCATAATATATTGAATCTATAAAAAATAATGACAGAACTTTTTCGTCCCTCCTAAGTGTTGGCAGAACTCTCAGAATGTTTCGATTTACCAATAATTAAAATATTTTTGCCCTAAGAACTCAGGCAGTTTTTTGTTTACTATTTCCAATGTCCAAACGAGTCATTTGAATCACTGTAGTAATGAAACCGTTAGATATTTTTCGATTCTGTTTTCATCTACGTGATGATGTAAATTACAATCATGAAACCATTTCATCAAATAAACATACAATTATCACCATCAATTCTCAGTGCAACACACAGAAACATTAAAATCAACACGAAAAGTACTGCATTGTTTCTCACCCGAAGAATATTTTTCAACAATATTATAATGGTTAGTTCTCAAAAAATGAGTAAAAATATTTTCACCAACAGATTATTAATAAACATTGACTTTGTTAGAAGAATTTATGCTCGAATCTGAACTGAGCTCCAATAATTTTTCGAATGGATTGAGGAGGTCTTGAGTATACCTGTATGACTTACGAAACATTCAAAGAAGTGTAAGATCTCAGTCACATTAAGGGGTAAAAAATAAACCATCAGGGCATGTAAAACCACAAAAGTTGGGTAGACTAACAGTAGTAAAAGATAGTATAAGACTTTCACATTGAGCTTTAGTATTACGAGTACATAGTGAATACCCTTATCATCAGATCAGGTAAATGAAACTGAAAACAAATTCTATAATTCCATGAAAGAATTTTAGCTTCCTCCACATAATTTTCCATCAACTTTTGATGAGTCGTAAATGCCCAATATGCGCTCTAGGTCTGACTTGCGAATATGAATAAGCTCATTTCGCTCGCATTTGCGCGGCAACATTTCTCGTTCTGGCAGATGGTTCGTGATGTAAAAAATTTCTGTCATGATTATAATTCGCTTTCTAGACACATTTTCTTTATTTCCTGTAAATTTCAAGTGTACTGAAATGACATAAGTACAGCTGTTCTTAATGAATTTTCAAAGAGTTCACAGACTACACACTCTGAAAGAGTTCTGCCAACACTTAGGAGGGACGAAAAAGTTCTGTCATTATTTTTTATAGATTCAATATACTATCAATAACAATTCCTGAATGTTTTGTGTATGATACTATGACATAGGTGAACCTAATTTTCTGGCCTCTTTGAGCGCTTATGGTAGTCTACTCCGGCCATTATGGGCTGGCAGAAATGGTTTTTATTTTCGAGCAGATATTGAATATTAAACAAGTAAATTTTGGTGAGTTATGAAATGACATATAAAAATTGGTCACTGGCTCTTGGTGTATAAACACAATTTTTGGATAATAAACTGGATCAACTTCTAGCTTTTCTAGGGCTCAAATAGAAAACTGACGAAGCTTATTATGGTCAAGTAGCTTTAGTTCTTGAGCCAGTTGGATCTTGTGTAGGGGTAGACCAAGATCTTTGCGCAAAATTTTCCATGTGGTGGATTCACAGAGTCCAACTTGTTGTGAACGTCGACGAATAATAGACAAATCTGGATCTTCATTAACACTATACACTATCACTTACAGCAGCGAACTTTCTTCTGTACGTACAGTTCTTTGTCTTGTTGTTGTTGCACCGATTAGAGAAAATGTTGTTCGAATTCTTTCGATAGTTCAACGAATAAACTGCTCTGATGGACGATTATGTAAACCATAAATTTCACCAAGTGCTCTATAAGTGTGGCGAATAGAACACTGATTTTGAAAATAAACTTCAACAATTTGTAAACGTTGTTGCAGCGTGAGTCTTTTCATGATAATTTGTCAATGCTTACTGAACAGAAATGTCGAAACAACATGGCTTCTTCCTTCTGTCAAATCGGAGTTATCCCTATCGCAAAGTCTATCACTCTAAAAAAAATTTTCGAAGAACCCAATATTCTGTGGTTTGATTTTATGGGGCTTCTGGTGAACACAGAGAATTCCGAATAAAAATATTCTAACCAGCTTGTGAATTAATCGAATATGTTATCTTCACTCTGACATGGGCATGTTAACTTTGACAGCCTCATTTTATTAGTGCCCAAAATTAACAGTAGTGAAAATCGGCTTATGCTCGAAGATACATCTCGGACATAAAGTAACATAATATTCTTACGGTCTGTTTGAACAACGGCCGAGACCAAGTCTCCAAAGAACACAGACCTAAGTCCTTGGAATTAACGCCGTTGTTTAAATATTAACCCACACGACAATTAGCTACCTGACTTCTTCGTTCCCCGCATTCTTCCTCTCGCCGAAGCTCGTAATGCATCATAAAAAGTTGACAAAACCGAAACCGATCGGCACCCTGCGTACCGCTCGCTGGGTGGTTCCCAGAAATGTTAAGTCCACAAAACCGTAGAGAATGACGACAACAAACAGCCAGGGAGGTTTAACAAATACATGAATAATGGCATTACACACTGTCTTTTCGGTGTCCCGATAAAAAGCGGTAGAAGCTGGGTTTTCGGCTCTTTTATGGGGTTAGTGGGGTGGCTTTCGTTTTGGACTCCCCTAGGGCATGTTGTCATGTCGAAGGGTTGCCAGATATGCCCCAAGTGAATATGATTTCTTTCGTGTTTGTCGGATAACTCTGGAAAGTCGATTCGATCTAAATTCGAAAAATACAAACATCGTAGCCAAATGATGTTTTTTTATAGTGATAGAATTTTCGATAGGGATAACTGTGATTTGACAAAAGGTAGAAGCCATGTTGTTTTGACATTTCTGTTCAGTAAGCATTGACCAATTATCATGGAAAGACTCACGCCGCAACAACGTTTACAAATTGTTGAAATTTATTTACAAAATCAGGGTTCTATTCGCCAAACTTATAGAGCACTTTGTGAAATTGATGGTTCACATAATCGTCCACCAGAGCAGCTTATTCGTCGAACTATCGACAGATTTCGGACAACAATGTCTCCACTCGATGCAACAACAACAAGACAAAGAACTGAACGTATAGAAGAAATTATCAATGCTGTAAGTGATTGTGCTAATGAATATCCAGATTTGTCTATTCGTCGACGTTCACAACAAGTTGGACTCTGCATCCACCACATGGAAAATTTTGCGTAGAGATCTTCTTGGTCTACACCCATACAATATTCTGGTTCAAGAACTAAAGCCACTTGACCATAATAAGCATCGTTTGTTTGATGACTGGGCCCTATTTAATCTTTCTAGCAATTTCCACTCAATTTTCTCGCGATTTCCCTATATTTCTGAAATTGACGCATTTTTTTCAACAGCGCATTTGTTTTTGACTTTTTTCTATTGCATTAATTGTCGAATACCTGTCCCGAATTTGTCCTGAAAGAAAAAAATTTGTCGCGTCCTCAATTTTACTTCTACGGGGTGGTTCTGCTAACTTAACGTTAAGTTAGCAAAGCCACCCCGTAGAAAAAAAAACTAAGGACGCGACAAATTTTTTTCTTTCACGACAAATTCTCGACAATTATTTGACAATTAATGCAATAGGTTTTATTGATTTTCTCCCAAGTGGCACTGCTAACTTCATAGACATGTTTTTTTTAATTAATATGGACTTCGACAATTACTCGACAATTATTCATAATCATGTTTATGATTTTCGACTCATATTGAAGAAGTAGTTATATGCTAACTTGATATAAAGTTAGCAAAGACCCCGTAGAGAAAAAATTAAGGACGCGACAATTTTTTTTCTCTCACGACAAATTCGGGACAGTTATTCGACAATCAATGCAATAGAAAAAAAAAGGCAATAACGAATGCGCTGTTGCCAAAAATGCGATAATTCCAGAAATACATATCTCAAACTCGCGGGAAAAAGACGTAAAATGAACAAGAAGGAAGGGATTTTTTGTGTTTTTTTTAGTTACTTCATATGGACATCGACAATTATTCATAACCATTTTCTTGATATTTGGTAGATATTGAGAAAATGGTTCTGCTAACTTAAAATTAAGTTAGCAAAGCCACCCCGTAGAAAAAAAAACTAAGGACGCGACAATTTTTTTTCTTTCACGACAAATTCTCGACAATTATTCGACAATTAATGCAATGGGCTTCATCGATTTTGTCGCAAGTGGCACTGCTATCTTCATAGACATCGAATTTCCAAACTTCCTTCGTCGAAATACGAACGTGTGCTGAAACATAATTAATGGCGTTACAAACTGTCTTTTTCAGGGTCCTAACCTAATACAACAGGGTGGCTTTTTATGGGGTTAGTGAGGTCGGCTGTGGGGGTCTGTCTCATAGGACACGTATTCGGTCACAGGGTTGTTCGAACATCTGGTGAAGATGGATTTTGTTTTGACATTCCGTACAATTCCGAATGAAATATGTTATCGTACGATTGAGGTGTGTTTAATCCGTATCTTTCATAGGGATACTTATAGTATTATGTAGGATTTGATGGGTTTTGGGGTAGGTCGAGAGGGTAGATCCTATTTATTTTCGATTCGAACAAACCGAGGGTACGTGAAGGACATAGATCCCCGATTTTCTTTGTCTTGATTTATTGTTCCATGCCCATTTATCGTTTTGTGTGTTATCCTTCAGATGAAAATGTTCTCAACAAGCATGATATATCGGTAGATGGTATCTGTGTTGACGGTTTTTCCAATGTTGAGTTTGGGTGGGTTCTAAACAGCTTTTCTGAAGTTTTCAAGCTAATGCCAATTTGATAACGGTGTTATAAGATGTGGCTGTTTTGTATTTAGATTTGTGTTTCAATTTTATCCTCATTCTAATAATAGGAATATGTTGCATAATTTGTATTTGAGGAAATAAAATTGAAAAAATCTACATAATAATTTTACAAGCCTTGCTTTTTTCCAGAGACGTTTTGTTTCTTTTCTTGATAGATTGTTTTGAGAATGTAAAATGAACTTTCATCCTACTGTAAAGCGTGACAATTTTTCTTAGACCATAGAGAGGAGACAGAGCATCTCATTCATAAATTCGGGAATTGATAAAGCCAAAATCTAGACAGTTTTCAATGTGTTGGACGAAAATAGCATGAAGCATAACAAAATCATTTTATGTCGTGGCAACATTGCAGAATCTAACTTTGAAAGGTCCAGTGGTGTGGTGTTATCGTTATAGAAGAATGGAAATAAAATCACAAGTGAATTAACTTATTTTGACGAATTCATACAATTTTCCGAACATTGAAACAGATTCTGAGTTAAGTAAACGGAGTCAGCTGAATTCAGAATTGATAACCAAATGAGTCTTGGGCTCTATTTTCGTGAAAACTCCATAACTGAAACCCGTTCCACGATATCTTCATTTGTTTTCAAGATATAACGAAATTTTGATATCTTGACTATTTCGAAAATGTGCCATTACTTCTTCATTTTCTAAAATATTTAAAAACGGCAAAAACTTTCTACAGGCACTTTTTCAATAGCAATACGAAACCGTATTCAGTTATTTTTTATCTATGGTATAAAGGTTGAAAAACAAACAATTTTCTTATTTTAATACGAATGGTATCTTTTTTCGATCCTATGTTATACAGAAAAAAATCAGCTCTTCGAAAATATATAGGTCGATATTTTATTTTCCGACCCTCACTTTCATAGAATAATGTATAACAGACTCAACTTTAAGTGAAAATTCAACTTTTTTGCTATTTCTGTCTCAAATATGGAAATGATAATATATCGACATATATATATTTTCGAAGAGCTGATTTTTTTGGCATAACATAGGATCTGGCCTAGAAGTACCACAAACAGCCAAAATCAAGCAATTTGGGTGACCCGGTACACTCAAACTGCAGGATTCAAATAGTCCAATTTTCCACAAACAAGACACATACGAACCATTTTCAACGTGTTCTGCTAATAATATTCGGAAATAAATCCAAATATCACTTTTCATAAACAACGAAACGCGATATCGTGATGACAATACTGTTCAAAACGTCATCATAAACACAAATTTAAAATAGGGATAAGAAGCAATGAATGAGCTGGCCCGAGATTCGGAAAACGAAGCTGCCCTCACGTGCCCATTCATTATCTGAGGCAAAAACGGCCAAAACGTTTCGCGGACATTCTGATACTTGAGTTTATGTAATGTGAAGAATGTACAATATTTGAAAAAACAGATACTCATTCCTGACATTCATGCCCAAATAGGTAAATGAATTTGAATCTAAAATACTTTTTATTTTGATTCAGAGCTAATTAGAAAATACGAGTAACGTCATAGAGTTGCAAAAATGTCTACTATATTTTGATTCCGTAGTAATATAGTTATCTAGTTTAGCTCTGATGATTTTGAAAATTGGCTTGACTATTTATTATTGAAAGGCGCGCGTCTTCTCTTTCTATAGTCCAGGCAATTTTTCGGTTACGAAATCTTTTACAGTACCCGTGAGTGATTTTCTATTTCTGAATGCTGTGGACTTTGAATATTTGGCAATTTTTTTCTGGAGGTTCTTCCGTGAAATGAAATCTTCTTCAATATTTGCTGATGAACTTCAGAGGATTTTTGCTGTTGTCATATGAGGTCATTAAAATCTTGTCCGAATAACCCCCAGAGAAGCTCAATACAAGCTACCGAATCCATAAGATTTTGACAGAAACTCTTTTATTACTTCTGCGAAAGGGTTTCGACACTCTTTGTGTGCGACTGTATGAATACATAACATCTCAACTGCCCTCCACATAAAAGAAGCAATCAAGTAGCTTCCACCTATTCTACGTTTCTCCCCCACACAATACCCTTTACGAAAATATCCGATCTGCGGGGTGTCAATACCAGATAGACCGTCACCATTGTGCGGTTGATTGACGGGACAATTTCCGACAGCCAACCGCCAGGTGTCGCCGCTTCATACGCGTACCGCTCACATCGCCGTCGATGCGATACTTAATAAGGACGTTAATTAGCCCCCGTCGCCATCTAGAATCTAGATGAACCCTCTTCATGTTGACTGACGATGCGTAACGTATTATCCTCTTTCCGATCGAAATTCATAGACCAACCGATAGGTAAGTAGATTAACCTGAAGGTAGGGAGAGCGAGTCTACCGTGAAATGTACGTAATTATGGAAAAAATTGATCCCTTCTGGTTTGTACGAGTTTGAGGAATTTTGTTGCTCGTTTTACTGCCGATAGTTTCTTTGAACTCTAGGCGGCAGTCGTGCAGATAGCGTAAATCTGGAGTGAGGATATTTGATGGATCTTGAAGTATCGAACGAATGAATCCCAATAATATCATTATTAGCACATCATCCATACCTACTTCGTAAATGCACAAACGCATCATGATTATTTCATTATTGGATGATACACAATGTACCATTCTTCAAGGCACGAAGGAATCACAATAATTTCGTCATTATAAGATTATCCATAATTCGCACTTTCTCAAAGCATAACATAAAGGTATCACAATTCTTTCGTTATTTGATCACGCATATCGTAAAATACCTAGGAGTAGATTACATTTCAGAGCCCACATCAAAAATAGCCTAGTTACGAGGTTTCGCTGCAAAAAGAAAACTATACCCCTCATTACGCAGAAACAAGCAATTTGGACCAAAAATAACAAAGCCCCCCTCTATACAGCAATGATCAGACCATTGATTACATACAGGGCTCCTGCCGTTTGCCACCTTCGCCCATCACCTCTCCGTCCACTCCAGGTATTCCAAAACAAATGCCTTCGACTCATAACAAACAGAAATAATGCCTGAATAACAGACCTTCATGAGTCAACCGCCATGCCCACAATCCGCGAATTTATCGACCAATTGTCTAACAAATTTTCTCTATTTCAGTATCGTAATGAGTTCATTACAGTACTAAAAACAGTGCTGTAATGAATTCATTACAGCATCGTTTTCAGTAACTTTTTTGGTTTTGTGGTTGTCAGCAATGACTTCCGATACTTTTAAATTTCAGCAAACGTCAATTTGGAAATGTCAATTTTCGTCTTTCCTTACATTCACACCAACTGCCAAGATACAATATGAAAGTCACTAGGACCTATAATTTGAATTTTTTCATTGAATTTCACAAAATTTGAATGAAATAGAAAAAATATCGTCTAATACTCGTTGCAGAATGCAATTCCAATACTCATGCGTTCGAAAACTCGCTCCTTCGTCCTTCGTCGCTCGTTTTCGAATTTCGCATACGTATTGGAATAGGAGCCCATTCTGCAACTAGTTTTAGAATATACTATTATAACAACCAGTGTCTCGTGAATGAGCTCACAAGAAATATTACAAAAACGAGGTGTAACAACATAAACCCTCATAGCAAACACCCCTTACCATACCAATTCCTTCCTATATTCTATATTCCCTCCACGACCTCTACCAGTTGTACATAGTGTCCCCCTGTTGTATATGGTGTACATAATGTATATCCACAATTACTTTGAACAGGTTTTTTTGTTTTTATTTCCTGTATATGTATATTCATAGATTAAGATTCAACACATCATTTAAAAAAAAGAAGTAGGTACATTGTTTATATAATCAAAATTGTAGTGGTTACGTTTGAGTATGAATTATAAAATATGATAATTATCAAAAGCGTGTACTCTACGTTCAGCAAATTTGTAATTACAAAAAGCTGAATAAATCGATTTTTGATTTGATTTGATTTTTGATCACTCATAAATTTATAGTCATCACTGCACATATGATGCGTTATCGTTTCATTATTTGATCATCAATCATCATATTTTGTTCTTCAGTACATAAATAAATCACAATTAGTTCATTATTTAATCTTTAACGATTTGTATTTGTTTGGAGCACAAATAAATCACAATTATTTCGTTATTTCAACATCCACAAACATTCGCTCTTAGTTTTCCTAAACGAATAACGATCATTTCTATATTTCTCTTTCGAAATTTGCAATTCTTTAGCGCTATAACAACTGCACCCTCGTCTTGCACTTCGTAAAGGATACCTCTAACTCAAGCAAATAAGCAAATAATACTGATTCGTTTGCGAATGGATGTATAACAAATTATACATTATCAAATAATAAAATAATTGTGATAATGTAACATAATTTGTTATGCATCCATTCGCAAACGAATCAGTATTATTTTCTTATTTGATTATATTTAATTTTCAATTCGTTAGTTCACAGAGGAAAATCTATAATTTTGTCATTTGAATATCATCCATAGTTGGCGTTAGGGCTTGAATGAATCACAATTATTCCACAATTTGAAAATGATCCACAGTTTGTGAATCACAACGAATAACAATTATTTCGTTATTTGATCATTCACAATTCTTCAGTGCACGAATGGATCACGATTTTTGTCGTTATTTAAATATCTATAATTTAATATTTGTTACTTCACGAATGTAAAGCTATTATTTGGTTATTAACGTATGGTCCGAAAGTTTTGGGAAAAATTTCACCTGGTCTGATTGAGAACCAACGTGTCAGGGGAATAATTAGGCAAATCGAATATAATGGTCCCTTGTCTCTTACTTGAATTTTGATTCATAATAAGGATAGTTAAGTCGAATTGTTGAATAATTCGATAAAAATATAAGATTATTTGAGTCAGAGTTATATGCTTTTGAAATTTTTCCCAAAACTTTCGGACCATACGTTATCCATAGCCTTCAAGTCGAAAGTTCATGAAGTACTATTATTTCGTTATTGGACCATAAGTTGCTATTCCTCATTTCACAAGTGAATAAAAATGATTTTGTTTATTTGTCCATCATCATCCATGATTTGCAATTTGTCATTTAACTAAATAATATTAATTATTTCAATATTGGAACATCATCCATAATTGGAAATATATTTCAATCACAATAATCTCATTATTCGACTATTCATAATTTGAAATTCATTATTGCACACATGAGTTGCAAATATTTGCCTATTTTGAAATCCTTATCCATATTATTCCATATAAATCCACAGTTATGCCACAAATGGATAACGGACATCTCATGATTTAGTCATCCAAAATTCTCTATTGATCAAATCACAATACCTTATTTGAGAATCATCACAATAATTTCGTTATTCAATCATATTGCAAATTCTTATTCCAATAATGAAGAACAATGATTTCGATATTTGATCATCATCCATGATTTGTGCAATAAATTATTGCACGCATAAATCAGAATTATTTCCGTATACTAGATCGTTCACAACTTGTTATTCGTTAGTGAGTGGAAAAATTGCATTTCATTCGTTATTTGATCAGCGTATATTCACAAATGTAAACGTTAGTGTATAAATATAAATAAATCAACAATATTATTCTCAATTTGAAGAAGGTTTATAATTGGTCATTGATATTTGCTAGGTCTAACATTTGAATAGCGAATTAAGGATTAAAAATAAAAAGATCACCGTTTTCATTTTTTTTCATATGGTCATTTTTTTAAAATTTGATAATTTGCAATTCGTTAGTGCATGAATGAATCATAATCATTCCATGATTTGGCCGTCCACTATTTAAGATTCTTCAGTGCATAAATTCATTACAATTATTTGGTTATTTGAAAATCATCCATAATTTGCACTTCGTTAGTGAACAAACGAAACACAATAATTTTGTAATTTACTCATAATTTAGTTCACAGTGAATAACATTCATTTTATTATTTCAACATCATCCATAATTGGCAATTCGTTTCGGTTATAAACGGATAATAATTATTTTGTTATTTGACAATCATCCACAATTTGCATTTCATCGTTTTATTATCCATTATTTGCAACTAATAAGTGCACACAAAAATCGCATTGATTCCGTTATTTGAAGCCGCTTTGTGACGTGTAATTGAACTTATAGGTTTCTTCTTATAAAGATGAATTCTAAATTAATTAAAAAAAATTAAAATTTAAAGATGAAATGAAAGTAGATATTGTCCATAAAAATCTAAAGGGAGATAAGTGTTTATATTACCAGATGTTTACTGCTTCTGGAGTGGGATTTAAAAAAATCAATTTGGGCCTGTTCTCGTGTCTGTTCGTCCTGAACTATACTGGCAGGACTGCGAATTGAAATTTATTATTTGTTCGTTTTTCGGTTCAACATCTCATTACATATTTAATCTTTATGCTTAAGATATGCATAGAGTATCTCGCTGCAGTGCATTGTTTATTTTTGGGCATGAATCCACACACTCTCGCTGCACGTCTTGATGGATGCGGACAGTTATATTCTTTTTGTCATAAATTTTTCGTAACTTCCATACCTTCGGGTATGATAATCGCCATTCGGTTTCTGGGAGTGTCCAAATTATGTTTTGATTTATATCTGCCGTTTCTCGAGAAAACTCCAAGAGGTGTTTTCATGATATGCAAATGAGTGCACACGGCCGAAATTCTCATTTAAAAACTAATGGGTTATTTTTCATAAGTCAATACCGCGAATGGAAGGTATCCATTCTCGATATTGGATATTATCTGTATTGTGGAAATGGGATACAGAGCCCAGAATGTTAACCAGTTCAAACTTGACAAGAAGCAAAATTTCCACTTTTTTTCTTCGAATGGAACTAAATTATATGCATAAATAAATTCCAGTTGTATAAAAAAGATACTATCTATCATCAACTATCATTAATAGTATATAACATTACTAGCAAGGTAAGAGGGTTTTTAAAGGCGAATGGAGGATATAACTGACGAGCCGCAGGCGAGTCAGTTACCTCCTTGAGCCAGTAAAACCCGTTACCTTGCGTGTATTGTTTTATATTTTATTTGTTTCTTATTTGTAAAAAGGTTAGATAAATTCCAAAAAAATCTCAATAATTTGTCGCAAATGTCGTAAGCTATGGAAGCGTTGCCATGAACATGTCTGTTTATTTTTCTTTACATTTGTTTTGGCGAAAGCGAAAATGAAAGTACCAAAAGAAATTATTGAGGCAGCCAGCAGTGTAGCTTCAAGTTTATTACCTGCAAAATCAGCTTCAAGGTACGAGCGAGAATACGACGACTTCAAAAAGTGGCAAAACAAAAATAGTGTGATTGGGTTAACTGAAGATGTTTTGTTGGTCTACTTGAATCAACTATCAGCTAGATTCAGCCTTATACTTTATGGGCAAAATGGTTTCTGCTGAAAAGCTGCTTGGAAATGAAAGAAAATGCCCCTGTTCGCAGGTTTGTTTTCCTTAAAAAAATTATTGTTTAGTTGTCATTTTCAGATTTCAAAAGGTAATAGCGTTTTTGAAACGAAAAAATGAGCGTTATACGCCAAAAAAGGCCAAGGTATTAAGTAAAGACGAGGCTGAACAATTTCTTTTACATGGTCCTGATGACCAGTGGTTGCTGGCGAAAATTGTAACAATATTTGGGATTTTTGGATGTTGTCGATGTGACGAAATTCTCTCCTTGAACATGAATGATGTAGAAGATATGGGAAAATACGTTATTGCGACATTGCGGCAAACAATATTTTATTTAACAACAATAAGATTCACCATAACCGATGATGGCTGCAGCATGTTATACAGAATATATGTAAATCTTCGGCCTTCTGGAACAGAAAGCTTAAGATTTTTTTTGACATACCGACATGGAAAGTGCATTTCCCTTAATGCTGGCCAGCACACTATTGGAGGTGTCCCAAAGCAAATAGCGAAATATTTAGGTTTAAAAGACCCAGAGTTATACACCGGCCAGTCTTTTCGCAGAACTGGAGCGGATTCGGGTGGAGATATTTTAGCACTAAAGCGTGCAGGAGGGTGGAAGAGCACAGAAATTGCGCTGAGTTATGTCGATGATTCGGTCAACAAAAAAATCGAAATGTCTAGCAAATTATTTGGTAGTAAGGAGAGTACAAATGTTCTGCAGTCCTCGAGTTCAGCAGTTTCTGAGTTGGTTTCTGAGATGGTTCATCATCATCAGTATCAACTCTTCCATCATCAAAAATCTGTGTTACTGGAAATAACCATTGTACCATGATTTTCAACATATATGACGATAAAACAAAATTTTCTAATGTAAATAATACTACTAAATTGTAAAATTTTGCAAGTTAACTGTCAGTTTTACAAGTTAGTGACTTCATAAAATAAACTTTCTTGATTAATATTGTGTTTTTGGAAACTGACGTTTACAAATGAGAAACAAATAAAAGATTTATCAATTCAAATTCAATATGAAATGTCAATAGTTGAAACATATGAAACCATTTAAAAACATTATAATCCTATAAATTTCAGTTAGAAACATATAGGTGTTCTCAGTGAACTTTTTAACCATAGATGTTACTGTCAAATTTTCATTAACGGTAAGATACCTCTTAAATGATTAACTGTGAATTATAACGATTTCTGGCGAATATCGCTGATGTTTCCATATAGATTTACATTTTCACTCTAACTTCAATTTCATACATTCTCTTCTATTGTCCACTTCGATAAATACATGCAACCCATGTAGTACTCATCCTGGGAATTTCCATCAGAAACAGATAGGCGTTTGTTATCTCTGCAAACCAAATTTGAACACTCTACGTCTTATGAGGGACAGCTATAAAATCTTATACATTCTCATTTATTTTCAAATCACATGAACTCGAAGAAACATACAGAGTTATCTTATAATTCCTCGTAAAAACGGACAGCATTCAACATAGGAATCGCTTATAGAAACGGATATGAGTTATCTTATAAGTCCTCGTAGAAAATTTTGTCCACCGTATAAAATGTCTCCAGTCCCAACAGGAGGTTATCTTCGCTACCCGGGTCGCTACGGCCTACACCCTAAAATGCGAAAAATATGATTGGCGCACGGTAATCATCGACCACCTGCGGTGTCTGCGAAACGCGAGTGTGACTGATGAAATGCATACATGCATGCCGATATTTATGGGCGGCAGTTTGTCTTGGCTAATTTAGCCAATTCTCTTGGATATTGTTGCATGCCTGGCACTTGGTCAAGATCAAGACTGATGTTCGATACCCCGGTTGTGGCGATGGCGTGGTTGTTCTCTTCTGCATAAGTAACGAGGCGAGAAATGGATACGTGGTCAACTGGTCAATACTCTCCGAGTGGGCGATTGTCGGTGCGTGCAGGGTGGGCTGACGATTGAACGGAGTCTAACTGTCATTGTCATTCGAATTTTACAAACGATTTTTTATTTTTGATGGTTCGTGATCACCTTCTCTGTTGTAATCGGATAATGAACTGAAATAATTGGCCCTATAACGCCACCCTGCGGAACACCTATTGAGTTATCGATTGCTCTTCAATTTGCGTCAGTCTCATCAATTAGAGAAAAATATTTGGATCACGTTCTCACAGCTCTAGTGATGTTAGTCTTGTAATTTTGTATAGAGCTTTCCTCTGACTGGCTTTTAGAGGTGCCAGACTATGGTCCCATAAGTGATTACGCATCTTACAAAAATGACATTCGGCGTCCTAAAATGCATATTAAAAATATGTTCGAAATTTAACAACTGTCACCTGTCATATCGCTTATAGAATCAAACAATGTTTTCAACTTGTGAGTGTGGACCAGAAAAATGCATAGTTGAATACTGAGATCCTTGATTTTTGTATGATGATTGGAATTTCTTACTTTCACCTCTCATCTCATTTCTCCTATTTCCTTGATATTTTCTTTTTTAAGTTCTTCTCTTATTTGTACGTTTTTCATGTTCCATGGGACACCTTCTGATGATATGCTCAATCTGTTGAGTGTTCTCTGAAGATCCTTTTTTCCTGCAGCTTTCCGCGTTGTTCCAGATTGTACTGGCATGATATGTTATTCCTGATATTATCACTGTCTTGATTATTTTTTCTTTTTTCTCCAGAGACAATTTGTTTTTTGCATTGAGGAGCAGGCACAGACTCCCGCGTAATTGTCTCATTTTCTGCTTGTTCTCTTTCAGTTGGTTTCATTGAATCTTTTGATCATCCATTATTATATTCCCTCTTCCTCTTGTGAACCTTATCGAACCGAAAAAAACTGCAACTGTTTCCTTCGGATTGATTTCTATTCTCCATTGCCGATGTCTTTTTGTAGGTTGCTAGTTACGTACTTACTCTCTCTATGGTAGTAATATACAGGGTCTTTCACGAGGAACCTCACCCATATTTATACGAGAAACTACTGAACGTATTTTCATGAAATTCAGCACTTATAAGTATTTTACGATGCTGATGAAATCTAAAATATTTTCAAGGCATGAGCACCTCCGGTTTTTCCGGAAATGACGTCAACTTCCGTTTTTCAAATTAGAACACCATTTTTTTTATTGCAGAAATAGATTCCTTAGAAAATTTCAAGTTATTTTGATGTAACATTCTTCAGTTTTGGTTGGAAAATTCTCTCTGAGCGAGAAAATTCGAAAAAAAAATCGAAAATAGAGCTCCGCTGAAACAAGAATAACTTCGAGGTTTTTGAATGGAAAATTTTCATTCTTGGGATTTTTCAAGATGTAAGATTGATGTATCCACTTTGAAAATCGAAATTGCGATTCATGATACAGGGGGTGAAAAAATCGCTTTCAAAGTTAGGGATGACAAAATCGTGAAAAATCATTTTTTTCAAATTAGAACCCCATTTTTTCATGGCAGATATTGAATCTACGTTAAAAAATAATGTGAGTGTATGCATCACACCCTTGCCCTAAAATGGATATTTTCTGAGTTATTCACCAAAAACTGTTTTTCGTCTTGAATTTTCAGCTATTTCTTTTCCCTTCACTCCAAAAAGATGAAATTTTCAGGAACTGTTATTTGAACCATGCTGTAGATTTTTCACCCCTTCTTGAAATCGACTTCAAGTTGCTATTAGGAGAACCATGGCAAACTCTCGCAGTTATAACTAGAGAAGATGCTCAAAGTTTTGACCGTTAATTTCTAGACATTTATTTATACGTCTCAGGAATGCTTCGTGCGTTGCTCTTCTTATTTCATCGGGAGGAAGCGATCTGCAAAAGTGTTTAAAAACCAAATTGAGTTTCAAAACTATGAATCTAAAAATCTAAACAAACCTGAACGCATTTCTGACTCGTTCTATGCAGTCCTCTTTATCAGTCAGGGGAGTTGAGTAGACAATATTTTTTATCCTACCCCAAACATAATAGTCTAAAGGAGTTAAATCGGGAGAACGTGGTGGCCAAAGATGTGGACCATTGTTCGCCAACCATCGATCTTCAAATAGCCTGTAGAGGATATTTCACACATTGAGTGAATTGTGTGGAGGCGCGCCATCTTGTTGATACCATAAGTCATTATGGTTCTGTACTAGCGGCTCAATTATTTGAGTCAATATGTCAGAATATCTATCTCCTAAGGGAGAACATTCTTTAAATAATGCAAACGTGTGTAGTGTTCTATCTTACCAGTTAAAGTCCCATCATAAATGGGAACATCGAGAATTGCATTATTTTTGATGGCGCAAAAAACATTGAAACTCCAGGTCTCTTGAAAGTTCCATTGTCTGAAGTGGTGGTTGTTCTCTTCATCCCAATAATGACTGTTATGCCTATTGAAAGAACCATTCTTTGTGAATTTAGATTCATCTGTCCAAATTATACAGTCCAAAAAGTTTTCATTCTCTTGAAATCGAATCATCATAGCTTCGCAAAACTCTGTTCTCCTGACGAAATCAGTTTCCTTCAAATGCTGTACCCTATTGAATTTATATGGGTGCATTTTATGTTTTTTTAATATTCTCCAAACACTCGATTGAGATAATCCCAGATCAATCTCGGCATCTTTGAGAGAATTTTGAGGATTCACACGAAAATATGCAAGAACTGTAATTTCGTTGTTCTCATCTTCTACTACACTTTTTTCTCTATGTATAGTTTTCTTAACGAAGGATCCGACATTTCTCAAGTTTGTCATGGTTCTGTTAATGGTATCTCTCGTTGGTCTGGGTCGGTCAGAAAACCTCTCAATGAACAGTCGAATCGTTCTATCTACAACTTCATTACATTCTCCATGAAGTAGAATGAGATTTAAATAATCTTCATTGGTAAAATTAGGCATAGTGATCGATTTTATAACTTAATACGAATTATCACCAAATTAATAGTAAACACAAAATGCTACTGAATAAAGAGGAATTTGGCACATGTAATTAATGATATCTATCATTAAAAAAAAGAATGTAAAACATGGTGAGTTTTTGCATATGGTCCATAAGAAATTATTTATTTATCATCGGAGAGAAAACCGATGGCCGATTAGTTGAAATAAAGAGGTTTCCGATACAAATTCGAATCCAAATTCGCCATCTATTTAGGAACAACCTGTAACTTTTTCCTCTTGCATATTAGGGTAGTAAAATCTAAAACATGGGTTAAGTAACAGTTCCTGAAAATTTCATCTTTTTGGCGTGAAGGGAAAAGAAATAGCTGAAAATTCAAGACGAAAAACAGTTTTTTGTGAATAACTCAGAAAATATCCACTATAGGGCAAGGGTGTGATGCATACACTCACATTATTTTTTAACGTAGATTCAATATCTGCCATAAAAAATGGGGTTCTAATTTGAAAAAATTGATTTTTCACGATTTTGTCATCCGTAACTTTGAAAGCGATTTTTTCACCCCCTGTATCATGAATCGCGATTTCGATTTTTGAAGTGGATACATCAATCTTACATCTTGAAAAATCCCAAAAATGAAAATTTTCCATCCAAAAACCTCGAAGTTATTCTTGTTTCAGCTGAGCTCTATTTTCGATTTTTTTTTCGAATTTTTCCGCTCAGAGAGAATTTTCCAACCATAACTGAAAAATGTTACATCAAAATAACTTGAAATTTTCTAAGGAATCTATTTCTGCAATAAAAAAATGGTGTTCTAATTCGAAAAACGGAAGTTGACGTCATTTCCGGAAAAACCGGAGGTGCTCATGCCTTGAAAATATTTTAGATTTCATCAGCATCGTGAAATACTTATGAGTGCTGAATTTCATGAAAATACGTTCAGTAGTTTCCCGTATAAATATGGGTGAGGTTCCTCGTGAAATACCCTGTATAGCTGTATCGTCTGCAAATTGGGAAATCTTATACCTTATCATTTTTGGTCTGAGATGAAAACATTGAACAGTAATGGTCCCAAAACCGATCCTTGTGGTACGCCAGCTAACATTTCTCTCGTCGTCGACTTCGTGACGTCTACTTTCACTCGGCCAGTTAACCATCTGTAGAGAAGTCTTTTCTGAATCAAAACTGGTCATCGTGTGTTATTTTGTTGCATTTTACAAATTGATATAGTCTTCTAGTCTTATCCATATCAGAGCTTCTATGATTTTACTTAGGGTCGACAGTAGACTTATCGGTCTGTAACTTGTTGTATCTGTTTTTTTTTATTCTTTTACATATATGTATAGTATTTGCCGTTTTTCATGTATTTGGGAAGTATCCTGTTGATATTATAGCCCTTGCTATCTCTGCAATTTCTTCTTGCGCTTCTTCAGGCTGAATTTTCATTGCTTGATTCAGGATTCCATTTGGAGCTTTTCTTTTTTTCAAGTGTTTGGTAATTTCTGTCATTTCCTCTATCGAATTTCTCTCTACTTTCTCTTCATTCCCAGTGTGATCTTTGGCTGGGAATTTCCCTGTAAGAAGTGGCTTGAAGTGGCTTGAACTGTTTTACTGTTGCTCTAGACTCCAGAGAATCCGAAAACATTTCTGCTTTTTCTTCATTTGTTACGGGCATAAGACTTTCATGAATTAACTTCGGTATTTCTGTTTTCGTTTCCTTTCCCCGTTAAAGCTGATGACATTTTCCATAGTCGAATGACTTGGTTGGTCTATTTCTACCATTGGCCCAAGATTTTGAGGAATGCGGGCGCGATTGAGCCCGCAATAACCGACAATTGAGTCGGAACAATTCTGCGAACCTCTTCCCAGTTGAAATTTTCTTCTGCTACCGGATGGTGACGCCTTCCCTTAATTACTACGTCCATATTTTATATTCAGGAACGGTTAACGAGCTGTCATTAGGGTACATATGGGTGGCTAGACGGGAAAGTAGAAAGATATTAATGAGCAGAAGATAGCCTTGATTGTCGAACATGAAAGCCTGGAATTACTCGGTCGAAACGAAGAATTATCGCCCGACAAATTACGATTCATGTGATTTTGTAAATGGTTAGTTTAATCAACAGTGAGCAAATGGCGAAATATTCAATTGATTTTTCTGATTCATTAGGGAAACGGGTTATGGAGAAATGGAGATGGAATCGTTTGAATCGAGGCGATGTAGGGGATCAATGATAATTTTTTGCCGAGGCATAGAAATGGTTAACAACTTACTTCTTGAAATATTTTTGATTTTATGATTGCTCGACAAGAAGTTATTTGAAATTCGAAACAAGTTCTGCTTGCTTTACCATGAAAACATATCCATATCTAGCTTGAAAATGCTGCGGCGTTGCCGGTTCGTGATTCTGTTGATGGGATCCGTTGCTATTATATTACCCATCATTACTTTCCGATCCTCCATTTTTATAAATATGAATTCATAATTTGACAGGAGACTTATCTTTATTCCATTTTCTAATAATTTAGATATCACAACAATATGAAATTAAAGAAAACATGAAGAATAAAACAAAATCAGAACTATTGTCGATATTTCGTCTGTGTTTTTCACGACAAATGATGGTTCTCCTTTGGACAACTTCAGTCGTTTACCTTTGAATTTATTAGTAAAAATTTCAGAAAAATCTATAGTGGCATTATATATTGTTGAGATTCTTTTGGGATACACACATAAGTCTGTAATCGATAAATTTGAATTTTTTCTTATTTTTCCTTTTTTGTCTCATACTGCATAAAGTAAATAGTGAAAAACAGAGATTTTCTATTGAAAAACTTGCAGTTGAAATAGTGGAAAATATTCATCTCATTATCAGAACATATACAGACTGTTCGACTTGTGCATATATTTTAACTGTAGATTCTTGAAGCCAAAAAAACATTTTTTTCATTTTTCTGAATTCGCCCCTGTTGAAGAGATACCTCCATTTAAAAAAAAAATGGCCAAATACGTGCCTGATACAATTCTCTAGAATTGAGGCCAAGTTCATATTTCTCAATTGAAATTGAGGTGATACATTTAGGAAATACTCAAACACTAACCTTATCTGAATAAGAATATTACAAACACGATATTTCCTAACAAAAACACTTAGTTTTTTCCAATTATTTCCGCAACTGAAATTGTTTCCACCAAAATAAGTTCCTTCTTCGATTTTCCTGAAGATTAGTTTGTAAACACTAATAATTTGTTCATATTTTCCTCGATATACTGAAACGATCTCATAAAAATTTGTTTCTCACTAACCTAACCTAACTCCATCAACCTAGGTTATACGATTCGAGGTCAATGACCTAACCTAACCCATCCTCTGTTATATTCCACAGAGCTTTTGAGAAGACGATTCCAGATTGTTGATTTTCTCTTTAAACAATGGTATAGGCGAAACCAAGGAAGCAGTACGTCCCCTATCGTTAACGGATGAACTATCGCAAGGGCACTAGTTTTGTTTACTTTTTGCTAATGGCGTCTAGGCGTTGCTCTTTGGATATGCCGAACGAGTTTTTCTGATTCTCGTCGATATAGCGCCACGATCTTAATCGCCTATAACGGCGCGCAAGACAAAGAGTTGTTCTGTGTCTCCAACGTAAGTCCCATCAAAGACTTCCTCTTTGGTCCCATGAACGACGACCCATGCGTTGAGCGATATCAGCCGTCATGGACTACCATTTATTTATTTATTTTATTCACAGAGAAAAATGCATACAGGTGATGATTATGTGAAGACTTTCAGTGAGTTAATGTGATAACGAGCTGGTAGTGTCGAGTTCAAATTCCAAGAGGATATTGCTTAGATAGAAACATCTCCACAGATTATTCAGTGCGTAGTATCATTTTATGTTTCATTGATTTCAATTTAAAACGTGGTTTATATCGACATTCATCATTAATATCCGAATTTTGAAATTCATTGACATTAATTTTTGATATGGACCGGTAACAATAGAAACTGTGCGTATAAAATCTATAATTTCATACGTCTTAGAATTTAATTTTATCTCCGACATTTGTGGGGCAAGAGCTTTGAAGTGTGTTTGGTCTTTTGTATATTTATTATTCTAAGTTTCAGTGTTCGATGAGAATTATTATCTTCAGTTTGATTTCTCTTCATCAAAATTTTAATCTTTTCAGGTGATACTAGATTTCTTCAGTGCTAATAAATCTCGGTTCTTTCGATCACCATCAATAAATAGTCTAAACACACAGTCTGTGTTTGACTTCCATACCGAACACATATGCTTCTAACGAAGATAAATTAAATCAAGTTCTAACTGATAGTGAATCAATTTTGACATCTGAAAAATTTAACCGTAAAAAATTGAAGGAAATTTTTCGGCAAAAGCTGCGGATTTTGAGGATTTCTACCTTTCTGAAATGTCTCAGATCGGCGGCACTACTTCCTACGGGACTTCAGAGGGCGAAGAAAAAGATTACCAAGAAGTTACTACTAAGAAAAAACGAAAGAAGAAAACGATAAAATCCACCACAGCAAAGAAGAAAAATGAAAGCAAAAGTCCGGAAATCATATTCAAACAACCACAATTAATAAGCGAAATGAAAACAAAAGAAAATAACCCCAAACGCATGGAAATAGATAACACAATTAATCTACCATCAACATCTGCGTCAGGATCAACACAAAAAACAACAACAGATATCCGTCAACAAATGAATATTAACCCAACAAAAAATATAAATAAATACTTTTCACCAAAAATGAACGAAATTAAATTCACAGAATACTCCAACTTATTCTACATCACCCCTGAAAGTAATGAAATGGATAGAATCCAAATGGCGATCATTTGGAACTCCAAATTTCCGAATTCAGAAGACGTAATTCTGAAAACCAAATTAGGATTTCTTTTAAAGTCAAACAATGACAAAACCAAACTGGAACAAGCCCTAAACGAATTAAAATCAGAAAAGAAAATAACAAGCTATAAAGAAACTAAAAATCAAAAACAAAAACATGAAAGAAAAGAACCACAACAAACTTATTCAGTAGTTATTGCATCAGTAGAAAAGAACATTAAAGATGAAGAAATAAGTCAACGTCTGAATTCATTGGGAATACAACATCGATATTGTAAAAGAATTGTATCAAGAACACACAGTAGTCCAACAGGATATATACGAATTATAACAGGTGAAATGAAGTCGTTTGAAACTCTACTGAACAATGGTTTATTTTATATGAATCGCCACTACATGGTGTTCCCCAGTCATGCACCTGATCCAACACCTGTCCCCTGTAGCAAATGCTTACTATTTGAACATACAACCGAAAATTGCAAAAATCCACCAAAATGCTCAAAATGTCAGGGAACCCACAAAATGTCCCAATGCAAGTCCACCAATACACCAAAGTGCACAGCCTGCAATGCTGAAGATCATTTAGCATGGTCCATAAAATGTCCCAACCATCCAAGGAAACCCATTGAAGGCATCCCAAATGTCAATGTTAAAAATTTGAATAAGAAAACTAGAGAAATAGAAGAACTTTCGAAGAAAATGCACAGAATACATTCCCCAATAACAATACACGACGACATAGTAAATACATATTGCCGTAAACTCAACAAACCAAAAAACACTAACAGAAATGAACTCTTACTCAAGATCAAGAAGAGATTTATAAGTCAATATAATATAGATACATCAGTGGTGTTTACAAGGAATAGATTTTACGTACTAATGTTTGATTTGGAGGACCCTGAAGAACCTTCCCCAACCGAACCAGTCAACGGCAAGAACAACAGTCAAGTTCGCGTCGACAATTAAATTTTTGTACAACAACATAAACAGTTATATTCCAAAAAAGCACTTAATCAACCATTTTATAGAAAATAACAATATTTCATGTGCAATGTTTGTTGAAGCGAAAATAAAAAATTCAGACAATACCGATTATCGAAATTGGACAAAACTTCAAAAGATTGGTCACCAAATACAAAATACAAGGGGCGGCAGCCTGGTACAATGCCATCCAAGCATAAGATGTGGAAAAGCCAATCCACCAGCGATCAACAATCTGATGAACGAAGTAACCCATTTCTCTGTTCCATTCAAAAATGAGAAATTACATATATTCCTTGTATACATTCACCCTACATCCAAGATAGAAGAAAGTATATTTGTAAAAGCGTCCCTTTACAAATATGCTATTATAATAGGTGATTTTAACGTGAACAAAGCCAAGAACCAACAAATCAACAACTTTCTGAAAAGCAAACAGTTCACCAAAGCTGAAACTCCGCCAACATTTTTAATGAATGAGAACGAAGATAGTACTCCAGATCTAATACTCTATTCGAACACTATAAAGCAGAATATTAAACAGATAGAATTAACCCCTGATTTGGGTTCAGATCACCTGGCAATTGTAGTTGAGGTTGACCTGACTGTGGAACCTACAGAAGAGCAGAAGAAGATTATACATAATTACAACAAATGCAATATGGAAAAAGTAAATAAGGAAATGGGAGAATTCATTGAATTAAACAAAAATGTTCCTATGAACGAAGAATATATAGAAAAATTCAACAACACTTTATCTGAAAGCATAAAAGAAAACACACCGACGATCTCAAGACATCCATACATTCACGAACTTCCTCCATATATAATTAGAATGATCAAATATAAAAGGAAAATGTACAGAGAATATATCAAGAACAGAGACCCCATTTACAAAAAAAACCTGAACGATTACACCAAAAATATTCATAAAATGATACATCAATATCGGGAACATAATTGGATTAAAGTATGTAATAAGATCAATGATTCCAAAGGTAAAACGTTCTTCCAAGAAGTCAACAAACTGTCAAGATATAAACACTCACACCAAATTCCTATGCTTGAAGAAAATGGGAAAGTACATGAAACTGATAAGGAAAAATGTGAAGCATTTGCAAAGCATTACCAAAAAAATTTCAAACTAAATGAAGATGCCGACTTTGATAAGAACCATTTTGACAGGGTAAATGCTTGGTATGAGAATTATTTCAAAAAGACCAATATCAGAAACACTGAGTCTATTGAAATTAATGAAGAAGATTTCTACCAAATCCTTCATAAATCTAAAAACACCACACCTGGAGCAGACAACATCCCATGGTCAGCAGTCAAAGCCCTGAATGAGAGCACACATAAGAAACTGATAGAAATTTACAAATATTGTTTAAATAACAGCATATTCCCTAAAATTTGGAAAACAGGAACCATAATTAACGTACATAAACCAAATACAGATAGAGGAAAAATCGAAAACTACAGACCCATAACCCTACTTCCAGTTCTAGGGAAATTTTATGAAAAATTGATAAAGAAATTACTTGATGAACATATAAACAACCATATACCCAATTTTCAGTTCGGATTCAAGGAAAAAAACTCAACTCACCACCCACTCTCAATACTTATTTCAAATGTACAGAACGAAACATTGAGAAAATATAAATCTGCTGCTTTGTGCTTGGACATCCAGAAAGCCTTTGACACTGTTTGGCATAAAGGATTGTTATATAAGTTACATCAAACAAAATGCCCTGACTATCTAATAAAAATATGCCAACAATTCCTAGAAAACAGAAAACTAACTGTCAAAATAAATAATACTGTTTCCAACCTCTTCAGTCCAGAACAGGGCACAGCTCAAGGATCTCCACTGTCAACATCTATATACAAATTTTACTGTTATGACATGTACACCAACCCATCAAGGAATCAATATGTACTACAATTTGCTGACGATACCACACTAATAGCACATGAAAAATCAGTACAGGGATGCACACAAAACCTACAAGAACAAGTAAATACAATCACAAAATGGTTCCACAAATGGAGAATGAAACCAAATCCAACTAAGTCCCAGTTTATCATATTTGATCACATAATCAACCCAAATTCACCAACTCTAGACATTAATGGTATAAATATAGAACCATCACCAACTGTCAGATATTTAGGAGTTCAGATAGACAACAGATGCAACTTTAATGCTCACACAAAGATGGTAAAGAAAAAGACAATCTCCAGA
Source organism: Adalia decempunctata (assembly GCA_951802165.1). Taxonomy (NCBI): domain Eukaryota; kingdom Metazoa; phylum Arthropoda; class Insecta; order Coleoptera; family Coccinellidae; genus Adalia; species Adalia decempunctata. Next base: position 15,796,775 of record OX637701.1, read on the forward strand.
GCTGCATATTTTTCCAAATTAGCATACAAGAAACAAGGCATCACCATACATACTGCAGCAAAAATATATAAGACCATATGTAGACCCTTGATTGAATATGCACACCCACTGTACGCTAACTGCAAACCTAGAGCAACAAAAAACTTACAAGTTGCAGAGACGACAGCCCTAAGGAAAATTACAAGAATGCGACACCCAAATAATGTTCTACATAATCCTCCAAATCAACTCTTATATGAAGAGACAGGAATTGAACCAATAAATGAAAGAATCAAGAGATTAAATAAGAAATTTCATTCTAAGTTGATGGAACAGAAAGACATCATCGAACAATACCATGAGGATGGAATACACAAATCTTCAAGAAAACATCCCAAACAGACTCTTTTGAAAATGTTAAATTCTAATTAAATAATATTACACTATAAAATGTATATATTAGAAATTATATAACAAAAAAAAAAAAAAATTAACAGGCTGAAGGACCCTTGGTCGATGGCCATTTGTATTGCTACAATAAAACACAGTTACTACTACTACTACTAGTCTAAACATAGCAGAACCTCAAACCGATTAAATGTTAAATAGTCATTTCCCACCAAATTAATTCTTTTTTAATTTGGCCTGCCCGATAACTATCCCAGAATGGTTTACCGAACCTACAATTTGCGGTCTCACCACTGTGTTTCGCAAAATAAATCTGGCCCCTTTTAGCGAAAACGACCTGGATGAAATCATGCCTTAATTGAGGTTTCCATTGTTCACGACTTCCCAAACATTCTGTTTATTTTCTTAAACCAATAATTAAAATTGTATCCTCAACTCCGTCTCGGTCGATTTAAATGCACACCTACTTCGAAATGGATATCCACGGATTTTCGTACGCTGCTAATTCCAGCGGTTGGACGAAATTGAAAGTCGAATTTATAATTTCGAATTTTAAGCGGGTATTTATTAATGTAATGAATCAATAATGAGCGGTCTCGATGAGGTTCGTTTTTTGTGTGATGTTTTTTAGCTTGTTTTGGTATGGGTAGGAGACTGGAAGCTTGATTTTTTATGTACTGTGAACATGTGTCCCAAGAAAGAACTCATTTTTGTCTTTGATGATGTTAATTCTAGATAATGAATAAAATTATATGACAAAGTTATTTGTGCTATAGTCAGAATTGCTCTAAATACGCTGCGCAAAAAAATTAACGCACATTATGGAAATCTCAAATTTATTCTACAACTGAAGGTGTTCTCAATGATAATTATTTTTATCAGAATTATGCATGCATATGTTATCCACTTTCAGAGTTTTTCTTCAATACAGATGTTTTCTCCCAGCAGGAATAAAGAAAGATGATATCAGATTTTGAATGTATTGTGGCTCCTTTCTAAAATCAGTTGTTCTCGATCAATTCTAGTGATCAATAGTTTTTCTTTCGTTTGATTTTCTACACTCGATCGCTATGCAACTCGAAACACGCAATGTGCCCAAGCGGTAGTTTGTCGAGAAAAAGGGTGGACATACACAAGAATTGCAGAAAGGTTTGGAGTTTCCCATACAAGTGTGTCCAGAATGTTGCAGCGATTCAGGGAGACAGGTATGAATATCCGAAGACCAGGACAGGGTAGAGCACGGGTAACAACTGCCATTCAAGAACGTTACTTGAGAGTTTCTTCGTTGGGACAACGGTTTGCAACCGCTCGCCTCCTTCAAAATCAGCCTGAGCAAACTCATGAGGTGCAAATTAGCACTCAGACAATAGGAAATCGCCTCAGAGAATGTGATTTAAGGCCTCGTGTTGCGGCAAGAGGCCCAGCTCTTACCCCAGCCCATCGAAGGGTGCGTTTGGATTTTGCGAGAGAGTAGTATATCCATTGGGAAGAGGCCGATTGGGAAAGAGTTCTCTTCACAGATGAGTCTATATTCTGCCTCTACCATTGTGATCGACGTTCCCTTGTATACAGACGTCCACATGAAAGATATGCTCAGTGCAATTTCCTGAATACTACTGGTTTCGGGGGAGGATCGATTATGGTATGGGGTGGAATATCTTTGACTGCTCGCACAGACCTAGTGGTCGTTTATAATGGAGCTATGAATGCTGATAAGTATATAAGGAACATTTTTGAGGAGCATGTAGTGCCATTTGCCCCCTGCATTGGTGAAAATTTCATTTTTATGGAGTACCTTGAAGAGGTTAAAGTCTCTCGAATGGAATGACCAGAAGTAAGTCCAGATCTCAATCCGATTAAGCAGGTTTGGGGCAACCTCAATAGAAGGCTGAGAAGTTCAGAAAATCATCCAGCTACTCTTAATGACTTAGGAATCCAACTCGGAGAAATCTGGGAAGGATTAGATCAGAACATTTTAAGATCACTCATTTTGAGTATGAACCGTCGTTTCCGAGCTGTAATTAACGCAAGGGGTGGAAATACCAAGTATTAAATCACTTATCAGCATTTCGGTATTCTGAAAATTGTTCATTTCTCTTCTTTCACATAAGATTCGGTGAAATCCTGAATTTTTCTTCCATTTAATGTGTCTTGTTTCGTTCAAAACCTTCCCGAGGGAACATAAAAAATAAGTTATAAAGTCAATGTAGAGTTAACTTTCATTAAAATGGATATTTTCATTAAAATTGAGATTTTCTGAATGTGCGTTAATTTTTTTGCGCAGTGTATATAAATCAGTTAGATATAGAGCATATGAAAAGGGCCAGAAAAATGCCCTTCTGTCCAGCAGCTTTGAATCTCTTTATAACCCAGCAGATTCGTGAGTGAGTAACCAATGCTCGCCAGTCCGCACCGGATGCTTGTTGGTGACTCTCGTCACAAGAGTTGTCAATGACATTGAAGTTGAACTATTGAAAATGCCTCACCAGCCTTTGGTGTAACAACGTTGCGTGGACCCTGGACAAGCTTGAATGTCCCTGTCCTTGTAATTTAGAGTCTTTAATACCCCAGGAGACGTCTTCACACTCCTAGAATGACCTGCCCCTATGGGGTAGGTCACTTGGATTGTAGATCCTCCAGCTCCTAGCCAGAATCACACCTTGTAGTCCCTCTACTTTCGTGCCTCTACACATTCTGGACTGTCTACGTGTTCAAACACGTACTTCTCCACCTTTTTTCACGACACCCTTCGTAAAAGAATAATTTCTCCAGATATGCATCGTCCGCCTTCAATGAGAAATGAGAAGAAACCTCGTGCGGTCAAAAGGATGATTTGAATATAATTGTTGGGACACTGGCTGCGGTGGTGAGTTATTGGGGCCCAGTGGGACGTCCGAAACCCTACCCCCTGCCAGTTCGATTTACAACGCCGGTCGGGGCAACTTCGTCACTCCGGCCACTATCAACTAGCACTTTTGGGCATTAGCAATTTCGGTAATGATGTTTTTATTTGTGCCGCGCAGCGGTCTCATGGTTATGACATGCATTATGCGCCCGGGAATATTTCTTCCTTTGTATTTTCTTGATAAATCGTATCCGAAACGTTATAGAATTGTTGTTTTCGCTACTTGGGATTCGCGATATTTTTTGGGATGGAACGCTTCTCGTTTTTCAGTTTGTAAACATCGGGTTTGGTCATAATTCACCCGAATTTATCGCGTCGTATTCATATTAAACTGGAATTCGATGCCTTCGGGAGTGAGCTGTATTTTATTTTATCTTTTGTTCAATTGAACAGGACGAATTTCACGTTATGGAAGATTTAGGGCTTCCGTGTACGTATAACTTTTCCATCGACTAAACAGTTCGGTGTAAGATCGCTAGCTTCTCAAATTTACCCATTATACGAGTGCGCAATGTGTTACTTCTACCTTCATACTAAATAACAACATAGATAAGCATCTATACAAACTTTAGTGAAAGAACTATATACTAAAATTACATAACAATAAAGAATAAAAAAAGAAAATTTAAAAAAGAACCAACACAGATAAAAAAAGTTTGTTTGAAGATCAATTCTTGAGGAGGAAAAGAATGTTTTCTTGATCCATCTTTTTGGAATGTTCATCTTTCTCAACCTAAATCAACAAATATACAGGGTTAGTCTTTGACTTGTACATATATTCTAATTGTAGAGTCCTCTAATCGAAAGAAACACTTTTTTCCTATAACATTTTTCAAACGAATAAAGGGTGTCGAAAATCCATGAGGAAAACACTTTCCTTTCGATATCTTCGGTACCGTCATTTCAAATGAAATGAAATTTGGTTGAGTGTTTACACTATTCATGGTGCATATTCCCAAATCAAAAATTATTCAATATTTGTCCTGGTATAAATACTATAAAACTACTTGTTAAAGATGAAGGGATCATATTTTCGAAAGAATCAATAATTTTAGAAGATAAAAGTATTCTTATGTCAATAAAACGCGTCGTTTTCGAGTTATTCCTTGTTTTATCTGAAAAATTTCTACGAATCACCGAATCGCAGATAAAACATTACTTCTCTGGTCCCTATACAAGTTACCAATGTTGTCAGAATGTTTATCAACTTTTCGAGACTCATGGAGAAATGTTCCATGTAGAGATATATGATATGATATATTGTTTATCCTGATTACTCCTAGGTCTCCGGAGGAGCCCCCTCTGAAACTACAAGCTTCGAAGCTTATAACTTGTACCGAGTTCGGAGTAAGCAGTTGGGTTCTGTGTAGGCTTTTGTAACTGTGTCCTTACGTCACCTTAGGCACAGCACTGTTAATTTTTGACCCAACAGTGAGAATGGTGGCCCCTACCGAGACTAGAAAATTCCTTCCCTAGCTCGGGATTGAACTTCGGACCTTTGGGTCCTAATTCCAATGCTCTACCACTGAGCCATGGGCACTCATATAATAATGAAATCCCACAAATGTGTCAGATACAATTTTAAAGAGCATAAAAATATATATTTTATACGCACAGTTCCTGTTGAGAATTTATTGTTACTGGTCCAGGAAAATATTGAAAATGTCAATGAAATACAAAATTGAGATATATGGGTGGTAAATGTCGATACAACCCACGTGTTAAAATGAAAATAATGAATAATAAAATGATACTTAGCACTAAATAATCTGTGGCGATGTTTTTATCCCAACAATGTCCTCTGTGATAATTTGCAAAAATAGTAACTGGAACAAAACTTTTGCACAAAAATATGTATATGCCAGTTTATACACGTAAATTTTAAGAACTCGACACTACACAGTTAATATTACATCAATTCACTGGGAGCCTTCACATAATCATCGCGAGATCGAAGAGAATAATATATTGTTCAATGAGCGGTAATGTGAGTCATAACACACGCAGATGAATTTTGCAGCCCGAGCCGTCAGGCGAGGGGTGTAATTCATCAAGTGTGGTATGACCCTTACCGCGAATTGAACACTATACTTCATTTTCGACTTCTTCAGTAAAATTCGAATTAATCTGCATTTTCAAAATTGACAACAGTTGTCAAAAGCGATTTCTGTGGTCGAAAATCGAATTGATTTCGAATCCCGTACAAAACGTCAAAAATTCACGTTTTCCAAATGCAATTTTCAGATATTCAACCTAAGAAAATGTAGAAATAGATGGCGAGAACGTTACCTTGATGTCTGAAATAGAGTTCCCCACTGACCCGACTTTTCTATTCATTTCGTAAGCTACATTTTTCCTATTTGTATTAGAGTGAGTTATAGGCGTGAGTTATTATTACCTCACATTATTGGTTTATAGAGACTATTACAGATCAAAAACTGTTGAATAATGTATATATTATTCTATGGGAGTAGATAATAATCTTTGTCATCTTTCTCAACAAAATAACTCTAAAAGCGGTTTCTTCCTTTTTTGTTTCAACGCGCAGGGCCGCCCACGGTAGTGGATAGCCAATATTCAACGCTGGTTGTCGCTATACGCAGGCGTAGTGAATTTTCGCGAAAAGAGATATCACAAATCTTAGATATTCATTCTACGTTGTCCAAAAAATCAACAAGCTAGCAACATCTTCTCAAGAGCTCTGTGAAATATTTATAGAAGATTACTGTTTAGATTATTTTGAATACAAAATAGGTTGATAAAGCTTGATTGATCACAAATTGAATGGAAAACATGAATATGTAACTGAACAAACGGGTTTCTGAAAATGGGTAGATTCATAATCAAGTTATTTCAAATTTCGAGGAAAACAATGCGAGTCTTCAACCACGGCGAGACGACAAAAACCATCGCAACCTGGCACTTATTCCGCCCGAAAAACCTCCGAATAATCTTCAGCATCCTACGAGATTCAAATTGTAAAAGTCATCAAGCTGAAGGGAATCTGTTCTCATAAAAACTGATTCGACTTTTTATACTAATTCGTTAAATTATATAGAGACGGCAGAGATTGCATTTTCATTCCGTGTAATGACACTGGAAGAACAGGGTACCTCCTCTAAATACATTAAAGAAATACCCCTAATTTACTATACGGGTTCTTGTTAAATCCTCGTTTTTCATGTGGCAAGGAGTCTGATAATGCTCGAATAAGATTCTTGATGGACGCAGGTCGTCAGTCATCGGGTCAAATTGGCCTTAATATTTGTGTTGACAACTTGAGATATGTATAGACATGGGTATAATTTCGAAATGTGAAGGACTGGTTTGGAACTGCTGTCTTGTATTCATTGCACTAATCGGATTTTTCAGTTTCGTTAACTTATTTGAAATTGTTTCTGCTGAGTCCTGTGAACGGAGCCGGGACGAAGCGTCAAATTCACCCCGATACTCTCTATAGCAACAATTTTTAAAAAGAAATCACAGTAAGAATGATTGGTTATTTTAGGACAGTAGGAAACATTGGAGTCTGTACAGTTCAGTCTGTAAATGGTTTACTCAAAGGACCAATGTTGTGTGAGTGAGTATCTGTAGATTTTTTTCCGTATTCTCACAGGTTTTTCGAGCATCAAATGTGTACATGAACTTTCTCTAGACATGAAATATTTCAACTTATAATTTTTTGATGAAAAAATTTTAATCATTTCATTTCCTGTACCCAATCAACTCGACTTCTCTAGTTATATGCTCGTTGGATATGGCAAATCTCATTTATTTTTATGGACTTGAACTCGAAATATCTGAAGATGAGAGCGATATCAGATTTAACTACCGACTCATGTCCAATTCGTGAGATGATCAAAGCTCCATGTCTTCCACAGATAGAGGATGAATGTTGGTATTTTCAGAATCTCCTTTATTAGCATAAATATGTATTTTTATGTCTCAATTATAAGAACTGTGCTTTGTTAGACTCAAAGCGGCTCAAATCTGGGAATATAAAAAACGCAAACCAGAATCATCTGTCGTTAAAACTTAACATGAAAGATGGGAGATCTGAATATATGTTTCAATATTTTTATCTGAAAAACAAAAATTGCCATCAATTTTCTTTCGATATATGTTTGTGTTTTGATCACATACAATTTAAATCGATTTAATTTCATGGCTCGATCACATTTTTAGTCGATATAATCGAGCATAATGATGTGGTTGAATATTTTTAATTTGAAATATGAAAACATTATACAAATTCGAACAGGAGCTAGATGTGATTCGATTGCCCACACGAATAATGGTAATTTTCAAAGTTTGACAGATGAGTGCGATTTCTCTTATCGATCGTGTCGAATTTAATAGGCCACCCAAACTGTAATACTTTACCGGAATGATGATTATTTGAAATTGGTCTTCATAAATACCAATATACAAATACTGATTATTCGTTGACAAAATCTCTATAAATGGGGTTCATAAAAACTCTTAGTAAATATGTATTGACGTTACCACTATATTATTCAAACTTTCAAAATCTCTCGAATGTCCTTTAAAGTTTCAAAAAAGAAAAAAGGTTAGCCATCAGGTTTTTATAAAAATGTCAGTCGTGTCTCGAGCAAAAATTTTCAAATAAATTATCTACATATTGAATAAAACAAAATTATATCATTACTCTTCTCAATGTTGCTGTTTATCGCGTATGTATCAATACAAAAACAAACAGAATACCAGGATGTATTGATATCTAGTTAGCATAGACCAGTTTCATGCATAAACAAAATATTGCGATACCATATCAACGAACAATAACTCATTAGAAGTGTCAGTGTAGAGTTCGACGTCAAAAAGTGAACCAGAGTTACGCAATAAATTAAAAAAAAAGATGTCCACCGAAATTTTAAAAATCGAAAAATTGGATTATCGAGCCATCATCAAGTACCTGTATTCAAAAGGGTTAAGAGGTGATATGCTTAGTACCCTTGATGATTAATGTCCTTCGCATGCGACCGTGAAAAATTGGCCTGCAAGCTTCTAAAGAGGTAAATTTTCCATTGAAAATGATGACCGATCGGGAAGACCAGTTTCTGTGTCAGTCCCCGAGAATATCGATGCAGTTCATGACATGATTTTATCAGACCGTGGAATTGGGCTAAAACGGATATCTGAAGCACTGAAGATTTCATACGAACGCGTTCATCATATAGTTCGCGTCAATTTGGACATGAGAAAAATTTCTGCAAAATGGATCCCCAAATGTTTGAATGTTGACCAAAAGCGTGCAAGGTTAAAAGCATCGCGTTCGATCTGTGCTCGATTTGAAAACGATTTAGACTTCTTAAACCGAATTGTGACTATGGATGAGACTTGGGTACATTTCTACGATCCAGAAACAAAGCAACAATCGATAGATTGGCGACACTCTGCTTCTCCAAGACCTAAGAAGTTTCGTGTCCAAAGATCTGCTGGAAAAGTTCTTGCTTCAGTTTTTTGAGATTGCCATGGAGCAATCATGATTGATTTTTTGGATAAGGGTAGAACAATAACTGGAGATAATTATTCGACATTACTGAACACGCTACGGGAAAAATTTAAAGAGAAAAGACGCGGAAAGCTATCCAAAGGTTTTTTGTTTTTACAGGACAACGCCCCAGTATACAAATGCCATGTTTCCATGCCACAAATTCATGATTTACGGTTGGAATTACTAGAACACCCCTTTTTCACCAGATTTGGCTCCGTCCGACTATCATCTCTTTCCTCAACTGAAAGAAAGTTTGAAAGGTCGCAAAATTTCTTCCAACGACGAGGTAATGAAAGCTGTGGAGGACTGGTGTGCAGAGAAAGAAGAAACAATTTTTTTGAAAGGTCTAGAGACGTTGCAGGTTCGCTGTAATAAATGTGTGCAATTATGAGGAGAGTAGGTTGAGTAATAAGATATTTCGACATTGAAATTTTGTTTGGTTCTATAGTAGGCTAAGAATTTTTCAATATATCCTCGTACATTACAAAAAATAGGATGAAATTGTAAGTTTCGTTGGTAATTATTGATAAGTTCACAGATATGCTACAAAAAACTGGAATTAATTATTGATGTGTTGTTTTTACCCAACCAAACACTCACCAGAAACGCAATGAGACAAAACATGGAGTGCTCTACTCATTACTGATTTACTAATTTAGCTTTAGTTCCGAAGAACCGACCGAACTCTCACTGCCAAATAACGCAGGTACTCTCTACTATTTGCGCATTTTCCCTTTTCCGCGGCGCCGTTTTTTTACGTCCGAAACGCACACGAAATATTTTTCGTTCATTTTTACTTGAAGAAACTGTGAGAACTTCCCAGGTGTTTCCCTATTCAAGGCAAACCTTCGAACAATTCAACAGGTAACTTCTAATCATCGAACTAACCGTATATAGACGTGTACTTCACGTGTTTATAGGGATATGAACACTAATTGAATAGTGAGTCTGATGGATGAAAATTTGTTATGCTCGTAATATTCAAACATAAACGAGTTAGACAAAGGTTTAAATGAGACAGAATGTTTGCCAAATATTTTCATAGAACACCCAGTATACTTGAATCTATGGGAAGCCGCCGGGATGTTGCTGTGTAATAGGAAGTCCAACATTTTCTGTATAATCTTATTGTACCTCTGGCATACTTTATATGCTAATGGTGCTGGTGATGCAAGAAGCATTCCATCATTGAGAAGAAGAATATGGGATGCCTCGAATGGAAAATTGTCCATAGCCGGTTATTTCTGTTTGAATGTTAGGAGATCCATAAAAATACTAAAGAAGAATTAGTGTCGAGGAATGTTTGTTTATACGTTTCCAGTTTATTAAAATAGTCCTTTAAATTCAAGCCGGGTGACAAGTTGGCCCCATTCGTTCGGTGTCGCCCAAACCTGCCCGAGCCAATAAAGGTGGAAGGAAGAAAGAGCCTCGACCCGCGCTCAAATTATTTCAGAAATCGTAAATATGTGAAACGACCTCGCGTTACGGCCGTCGGGAGAGAGAATAGGAGAAGAAAAAAGCCAAAAAGTCGACTCGGATTACATTTTATTCATTCAATTATCATAAATATGTCGCTTTTGATGATCTCGGACATAAAATTTAATTCGTTTAAGTGAATGCTGTAATTTCCCGTAATGTATGGTTCGGTTCTGAGATGTAATTTCGCTCATTTATACGAATTTTAATTTGCCGGACGGGTTGGATTCTCAGAAAGACGGTGGTGATGGTGGAACTTGGTGCATTTTTAACCCTCGACTGTTCTGCAGAGCGATAGACTTGCTGGCAGTACGATTCTTGGAATCTTCAACAGTGTATTCTTCATTTTATGATATAAGACATTTTATTTTTCTAGTTGAGAGACGTTTCTCTATCGAGAATGTATATGCCGATATGTAGAGGGAAAATCTCTAATCCATAGAGAAACCTAGATTGAGCAATATATTCGGAAATATCTTCTCTGTGTGAATACATATACAGGGTCTTTCACGAGGAACCTCACCCAAATTTATACGAGAAACTACTGAACGTATTTTCATGAAATTCAGCACTTATAAGTATTTCACGATGCTGATTAAATCTAAAATATTTTCAAGGCATGAGCACCTCCGGTTTTTCCGGAAATGACGTCAACTTCCGTTTTTCAAATTAGAACACCATTTTTTATTGCAGAAATAGATTCCTTAGAAAATTTCAAATTATTTTGATGTAACATTTTTCAGTTTTGGTTGGAAAATTCTCTCTGAGCGGGAAAATTCGAAAAAAAAATCGAAAATATAGCTCCGCTGAAACAAGAATAACTTCGAGGTTTTTGGATGGAAAATTTTCATTTTTGGGATTTTTCAAAAGATGTAAGATTGATGTATCCACTTTAAAAATCGAAATCGCGATTCATGATACAGGGGGTGAAAAAATCGCTTTCAAAGTTAGGGATGACAAAATCGTGAAAAATCAATTTTTTCAAATTAGAACCCCATTTTTTTTAAAATAATGTGATGGATATTTTCTGAGTTATTCACAAAAAACTGTTTTTTCGGCAACCGTCCGGGAAGTACCCACTTCCCGGACGCTTTTTCTTTGAGAAAGTAGCATTTCCCGGCCTAGGCCGGAAAGTACGTACTTCCCGGCCTAGGCCGGAAAAACACGTCTTTGTTGTCATTGTTATGATCATCACAATAGCAACGAAATAACGGATGACAGTTCTGTTCTGTTTAATTCAAATATCAAAATCAATAAAGAGATGTGTCATCTCATTGATTTGTAATTCTTCACGGTTGCCGAAAAAATATTGTACGCAACACGCCCGGAAATAGTCTTTTTGGACTCACAGACTTCCAGGACTCGCCTCCGGCTCGTCCTAGAATCTTGTCTATTCGTCCAAAAAAACCCTATTTTCCGGACTTGTTACGTAAATTACTATTTCGTCTTGAATTTTCAGCTATTTCTTTTCCCTTCACGCCAAAAAGATGAAATTTTCAGGAACTGTTATTTGAATCATGCTGTAGTTTTCTTAACGAAAGATCCGACATTTCTCAAGTTTGTCATGGTTCTTTCAATAGTATCTCTCGTTGGTCTGGGTCGGTCAGGAAACCTCTCAATGAACAGTCGAATCGTTCTATCTACAACATTATTACATTCTCCATGAAGTAGAATGAGATTTAAATAATCTTCATTGGTAAAATTAGGCATAGTGATCGATTTTATAACTTAATACGAATTATCACCAAATTAATAGTAAACACAAAATGCTACTGAATAAAGAGGAATTTGGCAGATGTAATTAATGATATCTATCATTAAAAAAAAGAATGTAAAACATGGTAAGTTTTTGCATATGGTTCATAAGGAATTATTTATTTATCACTGGAGAGAAAACTGATGGCCGATTAGTTGAAATAAAGAGGTTTCCGATACAAATTCGAATCCAAATTCGCCATCTATTTAGGAACAACCTTTAACTTTTTTCTCTTGCATATTAGGGTAGTAAAATCTAAAACATGGTTTAAGTAACAGTTCCTGAAAATTTCATCTTTTTGGCATGAAGGGAAAAGAAATAGCTGAAAATTCAAGACGAAAAACAGTTTTTTGTGAATAACTCAGAAAATATCCACTTTAGGGCAAGGGTGTGATGCATACACTCACATTATTTTTTAACGTAGATTCAATATCTGCCATAAAAAAATTGGGTTCTAATTTGAAAAAATTGATTTTTCACGATTTTGTCATCCCTAACTTTGAAAGCGATTTTTTCACCCCCTGTATAATGACTCGCGATTTCGATTTTTAAAGTGGATACATCAATCTTAACATCTTGAAAAATCCCAAAAATGAAATTTTTCCATCCAAAAACCTCGAAGTTATTCTTGTTTCAGCGGAGCTCTATTTTCGATTTTTTTTTCGAATTTTCCCGCTCAGAGAGAATTTTCCAACCAAAACTGAAAAATGTTACATCATAATAACTTGAAATTTTCTAAGGAATCTATTTCTGCAATAAAAAAATGGTGTTCTAATTTGAAAAACGGAAGTTGACGTCATTTCCGGAAAAACCGGAGGTGCTCATGCCTTGAAAATAATCTAGATTTCATCAGCATCGTGAAATACTTATAAGTGCTGAATTTCATGAAAATACGTTCAGTAGTTTCCCGTATAAATATGGGTGAGGTTCCTCGTGAAAGACCCTGTAGAGAGCATTGTTAAGTTCATCTTTTACAAGAACGCAGGACTTCTCCTCTTCCCCGTTCAGGCAAGAGGCCCGTTGCTGCTTCAACTCTGAAGGTTTCATCTCAGGTGTAGGTTTGATTGGCTTCTAGAAGATGGTCTGAGCCAGTGATTTCGTCGTGATGTCCCAATCCTGGCTGTCCATCCCTTGAATTCTCGCAATTCTTTGATGTGGTTTCTCAAGGCATCGTTTTGGGACTTAGGAACTTTCTTTGTGCATTCTCATCGAAGTCAAAGAAAGATAAGATATCTCTTTGACAAAAGATGAATCAAAAATTGGTTCATCTTTCGCCAAGACGCAGTACTTCTTCCTGAGTTTCACTCAAACACCTAGCTGTCTCTGCTCAGAAGCTTGTAGTTTCTGAGGGGTTCCCTCGGGAGACCTAGGAGTTTTCAGTAGTAATATCCCTAGGACCTTGATAATAGACGAGATGATTTTATGACCATCGAAAGCTCGTTCATTGGTAACAAGCTACCAGGCAACGAGCATGAGATATTGGTTATGAAATTATGAGGCATTTATCAATGTCCGAGGATTATTCGGCAGAAATTTTTTTGACAGAAAAAATGTATAACTCAACACAATAAAACATTCATTTATTTATTGAAAGTACAATTAGTGAATGTGCAATTCGTAAAATTCAACTCAACATTAGATTCGTTGCTGTTCTCTTGTATAGAAGATCTATTTCCACGCATAATATTTATTATCTTGTTGTGGTGTTCTGGATCGAGGTTTAGGTATGGTTTGATAGAATTTGTATTGCTATGACCAGTAATCTTCAGCAATTGTTGTTCCTCTACACCACTTTTTGCTAATTTTTTCTGACAGCTGTTGATCTATTTAAATGATTCGTTATCTTTTTGTCTTTGACATTCAAGCCAATTGCTTCGGCAGCATATTTAGTCCATTTATTTATGGTATTCCTTCCAACAGGTACATTATCGTACCAATTGTCAGATTTGGTTTCAAGAATAGTCGTGGTGAGGTAATATTTTCGCCTAGTTTTGATATTAGTTTATGAAAAAGACATACAGGGCAGCTTTGTCTCTCACTATTGGAAACCAACCATTTACTACTTGTACAGCTTTTAGAACCACCTTGGCACGTTTTACTGAATACCGGATTGTATTCAATGCGATTTGTTGGAGAACCATCGTTATTCTTCTCGATTTGAAAAAAAATCACCAAACAAGCAACTGCCTCTCCTCCTCGCCACGCTAGTTCTACTGCAACAATATGATAAAATTTACGCATAGGACCTTCAGGAGTATTTTCATCCCATGGCAATATTATTCTGTTAACTTCAGACAAATTTAACGAAACTGAACTGGATTTACGTTTACTTGGGTCTGCTTGCAATTTTTTTCTGATTGCATCGCGGGCATCTCGGGCTGGTTTAAATATTATATTATTAAACGGGTCAATCATAATGTTGTAGTCCTTATAATACTTTTCTTGTAAGAGTTTGCTCGAAACTTTCCACATTGTCTTTACCGTTGCTTCTTTGAATTCTGTTCCGTCTTTTTTTCTCATATTGACAGCCCAATCTTTGAGTATAAACGCCAATTCTTCCAAGCTTCTGCGTTCATTCAATTCGTATGATTGTTCGTAGCAAAATTCCATAAATATTCCCCAAATATATTGGTGGCTATTGGAAGTATTTCTGGGAATGTTTTCTTTGATAAGCTCATTTATATTTTTAACATTACCAAAACGTGACATTTTGAAATTTGTTTGGAATGATGTTGCCATGGAACTATTTTATAATTTTATAAGACTCTGGAATGGTTCCATATGATACAAAATCATAAAATTGGATTTGTTGTTAGAACTGTATAATCAATTTTCAATCTCTTGCTGCTTCAACTTTGAAGGTTTCATCACAGGTATAGGTTGGTCTAGGTTCTAGAAGATGGCCTGTGCCTATTCCAAAGCCTGGGCCAGTGGTTTTGCCTGGGAGTCCCAATCCTAGATGTAATTTTCTTGAGTTCCCGAAATTCCTTGATGTGGCTCCTTAAGCCATAATAAGATCGGTCAATTTCGATCTTCAGAACTTTATTGGCGCATTTTCATCGAAGACAAAGGGGACCTTTTCATCTTCATTTTTTACCAGATCAAAGGACTCTGCCTCTTTTTCACCTCGGCAAGCTGCCTTTTGCTGCTTCAACTCTAGGTATTTCAATTCAGGTGTAGGTTTAGTTGGATTCTAGAAGAAAGATCCTGAGACAGAGATTTTGTCTGGGTGTCCCAATCCTGCATGTGCTTCCCTTGAGATTCTCGAATTTCTTTGATATGGCTTCTCGAGGCATCAGAACTGTCATTTCTGGTTTTTAAAACGTTTTTGGTGCATTGTCATCGAAGACAAAGAGTGAAGTTTTTGGTTAATATTTTGCCAGAACACAGGACTTCTCTTTTTCACTTAGGCAAGCTGTCTCATGCTGATTCAACTCAAAAGGTTTTATCTTAGGTGTAGGTTTGGTTGGATTCTGGAAGAAGGCCTACGGCTAAGACAAAGCCTAAGCCAGTCGTTTTGTCTCGGAGTCCCACTCTCAGCTGTACTTTAAGGCCCTTCATGGTGCATTTCTATCGAAGCCAAAGAAAGTATTTTTTGGTGAAAATTTCACCAGAACGTCCTTCCTCTTTCTCACTTAGGCCAGCTGTCTCTTGCTGCTTCAACTCTCAAGGTTTTCTCGTAGGTGTAGGTTTGGTTAGATTCTTGAGCCTGAACCAGTAGTTTGGTTTGGGAATCGCTATCCTAGCTCGGCTTCTCTTGGAGTGCCCGCAATTGTTTGAAGTTGCTTCTTGAGGCATCAGAATTGTCATTTTGGGCGCTAATAACATCCTTTGTGCATTTTCCACGATATAAAAAGCAATTTCAAGAGTTTCCTTTGCGGATTTTAAGATGAAGACCAAATTTGCCTTCTGCGATGCTTCAGGGAAGTGCCTCAATCCCAAAATTGGTGGAATTGATCATTGATCCTCTGTCTGAGCTCA
Organism: Adalia decempunctata; assembly: GCA_951802165.1. NCBI lineage: Eukaryota > Metazoa > Arthropoda > Insecta > Coleoptera > Coccinellidae > Adalia > Adalia decempunctata. The sequence continues at coordinate 15,812,798 of OX637701.1, forward strand.
GGTCTGGTCGTTCTCCATATATAAGGAGTAATCTTCCGTATCAAGCAGGGTTGAGTCATCTTCTCATCTATCATTAAGCAAATTGGAAAGGGTCATCTTGATATCAGTGTTGAGTCTGTTGTATTGTCTACGGCAACATGGTTGAGAATGCTATGGGTTCTTTTAGTGGAACTTATGTTACACGATTTGTTTTGATAGGCTTCATGTTACAAAACTTGAACTTTTTTTCAGTCATGTGATGACTACCTCGTATTATTGTGGATTATGAGAGTCTAATGGCGCTGTACACGTCTCTACATTCGTGGTTGTATCAGTTGAAAAATCCTTTG